>CM067491.1:6549532-6592450 GCA_034552555.1 Semaprochilodus insignis
ATATATATATATATTTTTTTTTTTTTTTGTTTTTGTTTTTACAGTTTTTTGTCTTTTTTCGATTTATCTTATCCTCTCATTAATATCTCATTCATTCATTCATTCATTCATTCATTCATTCATTCAAAGCTGCTTATTCATTCACCTTCTAAACCACTTTTCTGGGTCACAGGGGATGCTGAGGCCTATCCCAGTGCTTATTGGACAGTGCTCACACCCTGGACAGGCCCAGTCCATCGCAGGACAGACACACATACACACTAACTCACACAACACTGGGGGTAATTTAGCATCTCTAATTTACCTGACTGCATGCCTTTGGACTGTGGGAAACCAGTGCACCCTGACGAAACCTATGCAGACACGGGGAGAACATGCAAATTCTGACTTTTCCACAGATGCCTCCACTGGGATCACGCCCAGGTTTTTCCTCATGTGCCATCCAGTAATATCTCTTTTAGCCATTTTTGATGCATGTACAAAAGAAATCTGCAAGGCAACTGAGATGCGTTTGGGTAGTTGTTTCTGTAAATGTTGGTGTCTCTTTTAAGGGGACCATACCGTCACGTGTCTTAGGAAAAGGTTTTGTTGGGAGCATGCAGCTGTAATGCACTGTTTTAAAGACCGGGATGACGGAAGAGTCAAAGTGGCAGTGGGTGCAAAATAGCTGATAGATTTGGCATTGAACTTAACGTTGGAGGCTTTTCTGTGATTTTCTATTGTGTACATGTTACAGACAGTGGAAATGGCCATTTTGACTTTAAATAAACGAAATTAAATAAACGTAAGGGTGTCCTTTGATTTCTACACAGTGCTGTAAATGCACAGGCATGTAATTGTTGTTACAGAGTAGAGAACGTTATTACCTTTGCTCTCATTGCTCTCTCTGCTTCTAGCTCTTCCTCCAGTTCCTCAATGCGGACCTACAAATTGGAAACACACAGCAAATAAACATGAGGGAGTACATAAATATGGATGGTTAACTTCATGGTGTCTGATAGACAACCGATCAGTACCACACGATAATGCAGTCTAGCATTTACTGTTCCAATTTGTAATTACAAATAAACTTGGATGAGCATATTATTCATTGCAAGCTACAGCAACACAATCCACATGTCCCAGTTTAGATTAGAAGCCTGGTAAGGAAACTGTCCCCAGTTTAAACATTTGGCCTATTCAAAATCAAAAAGCGTTTATCAGCTTTGCCAAACGCGGCAGGAGCATATTGTCATTGAGAATGTTTTGAATGGTTTGCTATATAAAGGCAGCACTGCTGTGGTGAAGAATTTGTCCTGCTTTTAGTCCTGCATGCCGGTGGCTTTTAACCCAGGTACCAATTTAGAGGAGGAATTTGTCCATCCACTGTCATTATCTATACCATGACCCAAACTCAGTATCCCCTCACAGGTTATCATATTAAATAGCCTTTTATTCAATTAACTGTACTAAATATTCTCTGGTATTATATATAACAATTAATTTGATATTCAATTCATCTTTGAACATGACGCCCTAAATGCCCTAAACCGATGATGCTGTTTTGTTTATGTGTCAAATCATCACTAAAAATATCTCCCTGCCATTCTACTTTTAGTTCTTCTTTTTTATTCTAAGGAAAAAGGAAAGCTTTCTTGTTGCTTCATTTCCATGGTAATTGTATCCAGTTGTAAGATAAGGTCGCTAGTCTGAGTGGCAGCATAATCATACGGTGTATAACCACAGAGGAAGAGAGAGCAGAGCAACCAGATGAAGTTCTTGTGAAAATATCACAAAGTAAATACAGAGGGTCAAGTCCTTAAGGCTTCTGGCCCAGTTCTGTTCATTTAAAGCCAAACCCACATGGCAGACACTGCATTTTGTAGAATACATCACCATTTGAAAAAGCTGATCTTTCTTAAAAGTTTAGCTTTTTATTATGTTATGATTCACCTCAGGCTAGCTGTGTGTAAGTTGAAACTAGCTTTGTTTAACACTGAATGCTAAAATGCACACTTTCTGGGTTATCTGCATGTCTCTGACCATATTTACACAGGGGACTTGGAGATTTGGGGATTAAGAGAACTCTTTGGAGGAAATGCATGACTGCATGCCACATGCATAGGAATACGTTGTAATGGTGGCTGCACTTCGGACCCCAAGCAAAAGTTAATGGAGGACGCATCTTCTGAGGATGTGAGCGAATCATCTATGCGTCATCATATATACAGTACATCAGTATAATATTGATTAGGCCTTTGAGACCTAAACATTGAGTCAGTTTTCTGTGTGAACCTGTGCGTGTGACGTTAATGTGTAAAAATGTAGGATGTGGTCTGAAAAACTCCAGGCAAAACCAAACTAAGACCTCTTACTTTTAAAAGCTTTTACAGGGCAGCTCACAGCAGTGCATGGGCACCATTTTTAGTAATGTTTTCTCCCAATTCAGCAACGCGACAAATGCAAATTCTAACTAAAACCATACATAGTACAGTTTAACTAAGTCAAAACCTTCATTAAAACTAGCCTGTGGTTGAAGGTAGGCTCTTTCTCCAGGCCCCCAAGTGACCATTCCCCTGGCAGAGTGGAAAACATCTCAGACACGTTAGATTAATATATTTAAATGAGATACTTTTCACTATAACTCTGTTATCATACTAACTAGGACAGTGTTGGCTTTCCTTGTGTGAAATATTGTGACTCTCTGTTGGGCTCCTAGTGAGCAATGAGGACAGAGGAGAGATGAGAACCTCCTGCTGTGAAGACAACTCACAACTCTCCACAAAAATGTCTGCAACAAGATAAAAGGGACAGCACGATTGCAGCTTTTTCACATCAAAATACCATGTACAATTTTCCCAATAAACACATTTAGACACAATAAAAACACTTTTATAAACGATGACTTGCTTGCTCACCAGCGAAGAAGAGAACACACACCTATATGCCAGGGGTAAAGTGTAAAGCAGCTGGAACAACAGTTGCAGAACTTCAATACTGCATAAAATACATACCATAAACCTTTCAGTATCTAAGATATGCTTCCTGAGTAAAAGCAGCCCGTGATTAAAATTTATGGTAGTATGGCTAGGAAACAACTTTCTCTGTTATGTCTCGCGGCACCCCTATCTCCTGTACTATCTTGTTGTGTCTGTGCAGGAAGTGTCTCTGACAAGCCATATAGCTGGAGGATGTTCCATAACATGCATCCTGACAAGTTCAGAGTGTGATGAAAGTCAGTCACACACACATATGCAAGCCTACACCCATAAAACTAATGAATGACCTCAAGACCCAAAATCAAGTCATCCAGGCTAGTCAATCAAGTCGTCACACTATAAAAGGCCTCACTCACTCCTGACAATTTCATTCAATGGGCTGCAGCCAGAATGAGTGTGAAAGACAAGAATTCCACACAAAGACATACTACATACTCCAGCAACACAAACTGCAACACTGCACTCTCATAACAGGATGAATCTATTCATAACACCATATACCAAAATCAGAGTAAGCAAAGCAGGAACTCACATGCCAGCGCAGGACTTCAGCAGAGAGCACAGCCATGGCCAAGCAGCAGTCAGACAGAGTCAAACTGACACTCAGAGGAGCACACACGCAGCGGCTTGCTTCGCCTGCAAGAATCTCCACACCCCCTTTCACTCTACTCAGCATAGCAGTGCGCTGAACACCACCGAATAAGCATAGCATTTCTAAAGGACTGACTGCAGCTACTTACTATCTAAATCCACTCCATTCTAGCGCTCTCTGCTCACTGCTGGACATCAGGCCCATATTTAATCCATTGTTTAGAATGTTCCTGTCTCGGTTAACATAATTGCACATTCTTATGGTTTTAACATCTCAGCAGTTTCAGTGTGCTCATAACCATCATCATGGACTAAAAAATTGGGAGCATATGTGGAGCTGCCTAATGTGTCCAAAAGATATTCAATAGTGTAGGCACTAGCAAACTAAGAACTGCACACAGAACTGGGGGGGAAAGGGCGCAACCATCAGATTACAAACACATTTGGCAGTGAGACAAGTCAGTCCTGAACCTGCATCAAACATGTTTCATTCATGCGGCACCATCAATCTTCATTTGCTGTGACCTATGTGTACCTTATGGCCCCCTGAAAACCCTCCTCTTGCTTTCTTTGCGCTCATAGCCATCAAGTAAGTGCCTGCATGTGGTGCACAGAACCAGGGCTCTTGCACAAGCCATTACTTTTACTGCCAGATGACAGAAGATATTCTCCCAATCAGGCCGGGTGCGAAATCGCAGGAAATTGGACATATAATAATATTTCCTAGACACATTTTAGGCTTCTATAAATCTATAGCAAAGTCCTAAATGTCCAAATTCTAGCTTTGTGTGATCAAATGTAAGAACAAATGTGCACATTGCTTGCTTCTAAAAATAATAATATGCTATACAGTACTATGCAAAAGTCAGAGGTCACCCTTTGTTTATTTCATATCCAGCAAAAACAGCTATTATGTGCAGCTTATTCATTTTTCAGTAGATATAACCTAAAGCGTATGCATAAGGAAGGGCAGAACATGACAAAACTGCCACTTTCATCTTTGAGAGTGAACTGACCAAAAATTCACAGGTGTTTCTGTCCATCCTTCCACTGGGGAAAGACAAGTCAACACTATGTGTCTGAAAGGACATGTAGATGTCAAGAGGTCCTTACTGGGAAAAGAAACAAGAACATTTGCAAATCCAACAAAGAAGCTGCTGGTGCTCTTGGGACAATGGACTGGCTACCCAGACTTCAACATTACTGAACGTGTTTGGGATTACTTGGTTTGTAAGAGGGATAAAATGTGGTCTCTGACTTTTGCACAGTACACAGTGTCATTACAATGTGGGCATTATTTGTTTACAGTACATGACCACAAAAAAACAAACGCAGATAGAAATGTTGGATTGCTACAAAACTTGGCATGCAGTTATGTCTCGGGCAGATATGTAAATGATTACAGGTATGGTCTGGTTATGTGAGGGTACGCACACACGGCAAACAGTTTCCGGACCATCCAGACAGACCACCAGTAGAGAGGATTATTTGATCTGCTGACAAGCACAAGCAGCTCCCACAGTTTCCTTGTCCACCATCGAGACACAGGTGACACCTTTCTCACACATCTCTGTCTCTGCCCGAACATTTTCCAGATGCTTAGCAGAAGGAAATCTGGTGTCACGGCACCCATTACGCGTCCTGCCATTGACAGGAAGCCATCATCGCCTTCGTATGCAGTGGTGCCGTGAACAAGAAACCTGGACTTCTACAGACTGGATCTGCATCATATTTACCCATAAATCCAGGTTCTGTCTGGGATCTGACTACGGTCAGGTTCAAATATGTCGGACACCTCATTCCTACCTTTGCTGTGGAGCAACACACTGTCCAAACTGCTGGTGTGATGATATGGGAAGCCATCGCATACAACAGTCAGTAATGATATGAGGGACACTACCATTACATTCACGGCATTTAGCTGACGCTCTTATCCAGAGCAACTTACAAGGTTATTCGTATTACAGGTAGGCCAGTGCAGTGTTAGGAGTCTTGCCCAAAGACTCTTATTGGTGTAGCTCAGCATTTGCTACCCAGACTGGGATTCGAACCCCCGTCTCCCACACAGGGTGATAGCTTTCTGGTGGGTAGAGGGGTTAACCGCTAAGCCACACCAACCACTACCAGCTCAGCGATATGTGCAGGACATCATCTGGCTTCCACCTAGCATTTTGCATCAGGATGCTGCTCGCCTAGACAGAAGGGTTTACCAGGAAAAAAAGTCTCCGCCAGATTGCGACACTTCCTTGGTCTGCCTGTTCGCTAGATTTATCGGTAATCGAGCATTTATGGGACGAGCTGGGACGCCATCTTTGGCAACCTATGAGTGTGCCGGATCTACAGGTCCAGCTGCAACATCAAATGCCTCATCTTGTATCTAGGCTAGAGGCAGCCTAAAAGGGTTCTAGAGCCTACTTTCAGTTGTACAGTTTTCCCCATTATACTTATTTTTTCAGTCAAATATTGTAATCACTTACATATATCATCATTACAAATTCACACGTCTCTTTCTTGGTGCCCTGTTTTTTGTCAGTGAGTGTATTCACCCAATATAAAGCATACTTGGGTTTGTGAATGGGTTTAAAATTAAACTTACAATTTTTTTTTGGTTGCAAATTAAAAGTCTCGGTTGCAAGGGCTGCAACAACAACATTCTTGCCAAAGAAGTAAACTGAAAGAAAACAACTGTAATGTGTTGCATTTTATTCATGTGCAACCGACTGATTTATATGAATCATGAAAATTCGAAGTCTGGTTTTGTTCAGTGTGTTGTACTCTGACCAAGTACATGTTGCATGGAGTATTTGTAAACGCCATCTTGACTTTGGGGCGGTGTCAGTAAATGTTTTACAGGAGACACTTACTCAACTCACAGTCCAGCTGGAATATATCTCATTGACGCTCCAACAAAAAGGCTCCACCTGAATGAGTCCGATCAGTTGATCTATAGAAATAACAAGGTGGTGGGGCTCTTGTCAAACCAGCTTAGCTTTTGTGCCTTCCAGGTCCACCTAATCTGTGATTAATGGAGAGTGGTCCATAAAGCCGGCATTGTGTAATATAGATAATGCCCCGACTAAACGTGAAAACACGTCCACCTTTGCTGACACTGGGATCCCGTTACAGCTCAGCTCGCCCAGACAAAGAGCCTCTATGTTCTCTGCACAACCTTAAAGGCAGCGCAGCTGGGTCTAGAGAGAAACTCCATCATGAGGGGGTACTGTACTACATCCTTCTATACACTTCCCCTCTTTCTGTCTCTCTCAGAGTCTCAGTGTTTCATCCTGTACAGCTTCAGAAGGGATGGGACATCCAGTGCATATCAAAGGGCGTTCAGTACAGGTCATCTTAAGTGATACATTACAATATTAATGGATAATACATATAATCAAGACCAGCATATAATTTTACGCAGCTTTAAACTCCTTCAACAACACCACAATTATTGTTACTCCTATAAGTCCTCAGGAAGAAAATGCAACTGAAGCATGTTCTTAATTGTAACTCACCTGGGTGTTCAAGAACCCATAAGTGGACGTCCATGACTTCCTCTTTTGTTGGGATATAAATAGGAAGTAACACAGTACCCTAATTTCCTAAAAATTCAACCTTGAACCTTCCTGGAAGCAGATGCAAGTGTATTTTGCCTACATTCCTGTAAGCACATTGAGCAGGATGGTCAAACAGGCAAAATTTGACCCATGGTCACAGTTGGAGATCTGCAGAAGAAGCATTTTGGGGTCTGCAAAACCAGTGGTGGACAGTAAGGAAGTAAATGTAATAGGTTACTGCACTGTAAATAGTTGTTTTGATGTGTCTTTACTGAAGTATTTACCTTTTGGGAAACATTTTACTTTTTACTCCACTACATTATGGCCAAATCTGTCCTTCCCTTCGGCTCACGTATGCATAAAAACGTAACGTCAAAACGAAAGAAGTGTGAAGCATGAAGTGAGACCACCAATCAGGGTATAGCGGTTAGTTTGTGTTGAGCTTGTTTTGACCTATTGGACAGAGCTTGGCTCTAGCTTCAGCGTTTTGTGCTTATGATCAGTTGAATAGACATCAGTATCAGACTAATTAATGACCTTCTATTAAAGACTGGTGAGTGACACTAGAGTCTCTTCACCTACACTGAATTATTTTTAAATTATTAAGCAAGAGTCTTGTTCCAGAAATGATAATAGGACATTAGAGCCATAATAAATCATGCTACTGTTACTCTCCACACTTAAGTACATTTGAAGGTAAATACTTTAGTACTTTTGCTCCAGTGGAGGGACTTCTACTTTTACTGGAGGACTATTTTACCTTGGGTGTCTCTACTGTTCAAACCTGCATTTGAGATAACACCTCCACCTTTTGGAAGGTGTACCAGAAGAAAGCCATTTCTTTTCTTGTTGTTTCTCTAAAATTTTAGTCCCATGCAGGTGCACCATGTCTGTACCAGGCTAATGAAACATTAGTCCAAACAGTATTCTAGTCTAAGATTTCTTCAGTTGAAAACCACTTACCCATCTTACGAAAGCTGCCAGTAATTATGAAGCTGCATGTCAATATAGTACTATAGTGGCAAGTCTTAGTCTATACTGTGTGCTGTTAAAACACTCTAATTAAAAGGTTACTAAACACAGCACCTTACAAAGCACTTTATTCACTCCAATACCTTGTACGGTCTCAATCAAGGCATCTAATGGATTTGTACTGGTGTTCTTATCTCTGGAACTGGGCAACTATCCCAATGACTGGTGTCCTTTTGTTAGCAATGCCCAACTACATTTATTAGAAGGCTCATTCAAGCCCAACTAAAACATGTCCAAATCAAAAAGAAAACACATGGGCCTTGTTAGTTCCCTGACAGGATTCTGGAAAGAGAGAGAAGCCACGAGATCAGTAAAAAGGATGCGTCACACCTTCAAGGCACACAGCATGAATGACAGGGGTTAAACTAACGTAGCCTTTAACACCTTTTACATAACTGAAGCATGATCTACTACTTTCTTGCTTGTGAAATATATCATGTCTATTCTCCAAAGGTCTGTACCCAGAAAGTGGCTGGTGGAGCCACGCAGAGCATATCTTGAATTCCAATTTGGGGTTTTACATCAGAGAGATCATTATCAGTTCATATGTTCTTAGGGATGTTTTTGCCATCTCAGAGCAGGCTCACAAATCAGGGTTCAAGACCCTAGCGGTGCTGAAAGGCAGGAATGCTCCCTCACTCCCCCCACCAGGCCTCACCTGCAACTCCTTATTCTTCTTCTGCAGCCCTGCACTCAAAGCCTCCTCAGCCTCCAGCCGGCTGCTGGTGGCACTAATCTCCACATCTTTCCTGACAGGACACAAAAGAGAGAGAGAGAGAGGGAGAAAGAGAGAGAGAAAGAGAGAGAGACGTGACAGGGCTAATTTAGCAGACATGCTGGATGTGATTTGCACACCATGTCTAAGAAAGGGACCCCCAAGAATATTAAAACGTCAGTCAAACATCGCCCGTCAGCGTAAGGAGATTTATTCAAGTACGAACATTTTCACAAGTATCTGTTATGCTGGAGATGTACAGTTGTCTGAACAATCACCTTCTGCAATAGCCTTTAAAAGTATTCCCTGAATATAGCATCCATAAAAAGAGAATTCCTTATCCGTGTATCATTTCTTTACTGTAGCCAGGGCGTGCTGAAGGGAGTTTTATTTGTTCTGGGTATGTTCTGGTTATTGAATGAGTCTGTGGGTCCGCTATGGTAAGTGCATACTAACAAGCCTGAACAGCTCAGAGAGCCTGGAGGCCTTTAACACATCAAAGCTAAGATAACACCGCTCCAAGTAGATATCATGTTATAGCCAGCACAAGGCATCCAAACATCTGTTTTTCTCAAGAACCGGGACATCTACATCCACCATCTGTTTACACACAAAAAATCTTCTCTAAACTTTAGGAAACCTCACTGAACTTCAAGGCTATTCGTCATTCGGAGTAAAAAAAAAAAACAAAAACACTTTATAATCTGAAAATCTACAAATCGCCACTGCCCAATAAAAAGCATGTATCTCTATTTTTTGTTGACTTGTATTTCTGATCATTTGAACACAGCAGCTGCCATTTACATTGTGTGAAAAGGAATGGGCCAACAGAAATAGCCAAAAATCACTTGGAAAAAAGTCTGGTTCCACTGACCTACAGTTCCACTGACCTACAGTTCCACTGACCTACTGAAATTAAATTAGTTTTTGCCCTCTCCTGTAAAGTTGCCATTTTGGAGATACTTGTTTTTTTGTTTCTGTACAGCAAAGAAATGCTCAACTTATTACAAGCTATCTGGCTGATTATCAGCAGTGTTGGAGTTAAGGTAAGAACCAGGCTAGCTTTACGTTTTGGGTTCAGGTTAAAGGGCCCCCTTTAGCCATATAACCATTACCACATATATTGTAAACATGCTTACGCCCAACGCCCAGCATAGTATTATAGTTCTTTCTTGAGTGAAATTCTCTGGTTTACAGACTAGGAAACCTCTCTTCTGGTGATGTATCTTGAAGGTGGGCAGAACCTGTGAAAAACTCAAGGGCTAAATTCATGGGAGGTGGAGACAGTCTTCTTTTATCTCAGAAGGAAGTCAGATATCTAACGCTATTGCTGAGAAGACCAATATTGTTGAAAAAAACATAAAACACACAAAAAGGATACAAAATCATGAAGTCAGTCATACTGACGAGACTGATGGATATAATGCTTCACTACAGAATACTGTACAACACAATTAGTAACATATCAAAAGCCAGTTTTTGGCCAAAATGTCAGTTTATGAGAGGGCAGCATGTAGGGCTACTCAATATGGATGAAATAATTATAAATAAATAACTTGATTATTAAAACACCCACAAAATCTTAGATCTGGAATTGTTATTGATCACAACACACAGTGAAAACCAAACACTGTGATTGGTCAGAGGGCCCACTGTCCTTTACGTTTAGGGTTAGAGATCATTTAAGTTGATTTAAATAGATTTTTGACTGATGGAAGTTAACAGCAATATGCAAAGTACCTATCGTGGACCGTCCAAATGAAGCGATACGCAACATTCCTTCTGAAAAAATTTGTCTGTAATTTACACATACTGTCATGTTGTGAATGTCTAGGTGATAAACAGTCATCTCAGTGACTCACTTCTTGATGAGCTCCTCCAGGCTGGCTCTCATCTTCCCCAGCTCGGTCAGGTTCTCCATGGTGTTCTTACTGTCCCCTTCCAGCCTCCTCCTGTTTCTCTCCAGCTCAGTGCGCTGCTTCCTCTCCTGTTCCAGCTGGTACTCCAACTGAGGCACACCACAAGGCCACGCATCAACACAGAGCGCTCAGACCAGTTTTTATGCAACTTCTGCATACGTTTAGGTCCCTCTGCACTCACAATGCAATAACACAAGACCCAGACTCCGAGACTGGGAAGAATGACACAATTGTTTGCGATCATTAGCAGTGAGACATGATATTTCAGACGTTGCTGTGAGAAACCAGTGACTCATTCGCTCATTACAGCATCCCAACAACTGGACAGCAGAGGCAGACAGAAGGGCCACACATGTTTGGTTTAAAGTATAGTGGCTGAGCTATGGATGGGTGATATGGCAAAAAAACGCAGCATCATAATTCTTGACTTTTCAAAATGCATTACTAATAAAAATTTTTCTGAGGGAGACAAAAATATAATAATAATAATAATAATGTATAATAATTTTAGATATAATGATGCTAACATCCATGATGCTAGTTAGCAACCCATTAGCTTTTTTAACTCATTACATTTCCAAACATTATCTGTATATATGGAGAAACCATATTCTTTAGAATATTCGCATCTAGTTTGTTCAGGTTTAGGTTTTGTGACTTTCTTGTTTTTTCATTTGGCTCACATGGTTTCACACTGCAATGTCTGAAGTGCCCTAAATAATACATGTGGGTGTTTTTTGTGTTCTTTGATTGGTCAGAAATTTGTTGGGGATACAAGTACTTTGTTACTTTCACATCTGTCACCACTAAATGACTTCTTTTACTACTTAAACTTACTTTCACTTATTATAGTATAAAATCGAGATCTGTGCCTTTTATATATTTGTCACTGTCCGAAGAAAAACATGTATCTCCAGAATTTAATTAATTTTCACAGGAGAAAGCAAAAACATTCCTAATTTTCAATGGAATTTAGTATAAAAAGGTATGATTTTGGAGCATTTCTATTGGTCCGGTCATCATGACATTTTCACACAGTGTAAGGGCAGCTGCTGTTTTGAAACAAGCCTTACTTGATCTCTTCATCTATATGAAGACACATGCCCTGACCTATCAAAAATACATTTTGCACATCGATTGGAAATCAAATATTACAAAGCGTTTTTGCTCATGTGGTGTTATTAGCTGCAAGAACAATGAGTACCTATCAAATGTAAAACAGAGTACAGTGCTGACCTGATCTGTGTAAAGCACACTTTGATGTTCAGTTCTGTCATTTGGTGTGGACCATCCTAAAAAATGTGTCCCCAACAGCATCGAACTGAACCACACTTCACTTCGTAGAGGACAGATATTTGGTGCAGAGTACAGGTGGAGTGTTCACGCCTGTCAAAAATGGACTAAACTAGAGAAAATGTCTGATGCGCCTTAGACCTTCTCTTAGCCACATACCACACTGCCTGTTAAACTGTATTAGCTCGTAACTGCTAGCTTAGCTCTACAGACAAAAAAATTGGCTTCAGGCTCCTGCAGATGGCATTGCATGAGGATGATGCGGCTATAAATACTTGCGGGGTGTGAGTGACGGGATTCATTGATTGAGAAGAGGTGGTACAGTGCAGTGAATGTCTCATTCAGTGTGTGGGAAATGGCTCCAAAGCAGATGTTAATGATTGGCTAAAATGAGTGATTGCATTTGGGCGTGACAAAGGCCATAGTGTGCAGGTGTATGGAAGCGTACGGTCATACGTGCCTACCAGCAGTGGCGAAAATCCCAGTCTACAGGAAACTCTCCTCAGAATTGTGCCAGGGAAAGCATCCACCAAATCTCACCCAACTGCACAATTCTGTATTGCAAGAACGTCTGAACATTGATGTGGCCTACATCCAGAAACTTCCAGTCCATGCCAAATCGAATCACAGCTGTTAATTATGGTTTTGGAGGTATTATACTGTGAGCTTACATATGTGTTGCTGCATCTGCTTTCCAGTAAATTATATTTATTTATTTAAAAATATATGTATTTATCATTTCTCTTATTGGGTCTGGGAATGAAGGTGAAAATGACAGGGTAAGTGCCCATTCGGTGGTCCAAATAAAATGTCCTTGTGCGCCAGCATTGGCCCACTTTCAGAAGCCCACTGATATACACAGGAAAACATACCATGACATAACTTACCATGATAACACTAGCATATTATATTAGCTAAGGTCTCATAAAAGTGTAGTATTCACCTCCTCCACATGCACCTGCAGCTTGGCTTTCTCTTTGGTCAGGAGGTTCACCTTCTCCTCCTCACACTGTAAGTCCTCAATGGCTTGCTGGAATGATAAAACACAGCTTGTGGGTCTGGAGGACAGATACAGCCCTAAATCCTCAGCTGTGACTCTAAACTTCTTTGATCCACAGCTGGGATGTGTTCATTTACTTCGACCATAGAGTTTGTCAGAGAAAGTCTGCAGCTTGATGGTTTAATCAAATGCAATCCTCCAGCACAAATTCCGAGTCTTATTCAAAACATCTGACCTGACCGAAACCCCGAGAAATAACCTCACACCAGCTAAACGGCACTTTGGAGAAGGCCTTGTTTTAATAAGGACAAAAAACTTTGATATCTTTTAGATGTGGCTCAATTATCCATCTCATTGCCCTTGCTATAAGGGGTTCTATCACTTTACAGCCGTACTCAATGAGCAGAAAAAGGCCAATCCCACAGATCTTAAAACTCAGGCAGAGATTACCTGGCAAATGGAGCAGCTACTGTTCAACATCTGGTAAACATTACTGTACGATACACTCTACAGTTCTTTATAGGGCACCAAAAAGAATCACAGAGGATTTTATTGAGAACGTATTGCGACCAAGGACTTGGGTTTCAGGGGCCTGACAGAAAAACAGACCCTCAGGGTAAGGGCGGATTGTTTAGATTATTCATCCCTGTCCAGGATTGCTTCATCCCATACTTTGCTTAATCCATTATCAATACAAAAAAATCTGACTGTTAAATAAACAGTTTCAGAACATATCATTCATTTCGTAAATTGGTTTTGTGATGTCAACTCATTTACATATATCAGCTTGATTAACTGCAGGAGCTAAAGAGATTTTGGAAAATGGTCCCATAAACTGAACTACAACTGTTTTAAGTACATACACCCAAACAAATTGTCACGTTAGCTACCAATTCCCCTCCACGCTGCTAGAGGTCACTATCACCAGAATTCTAATTGGTGATCACATGTGTCGGCCATTTTGTAAGGTATATAAAACACATGCTCAGCTGTATTCTTTGTGAAGTCTTATCTGGTTTGTCCTGCAATTCTGAGTGTGTATTTCTGGTTTTGCTGCAGTGGTATGGCCTTGTTTTGACTATTGATATTTGGATCGTGTTCTGGTCTGTTTGCCTGGTTTCCTGGACTGACCTGATAATTCTGACCTGACTTGTTCATGTTAACACTTCTGAGTGTCTGTCAATAAACCTGCACCTGATTCCTACAAGCTGTCCAGAAGTTCATTCTTAGACAAACATTATGAGCAGATCTCAGGAAAACAAATAAGAAACCACCACTCCTCCTGGAGTTCAAGATCCCTGTTGTGGTCAGCTCCACCTAAAATGGCTTTAAGAGTTAAAGGGCCTCTGATTAGTGGGAGAAGATGGGGCCGATCGAGGTTCAATTTAAATGTTTTCATTTCCAGCAAGTGGGCTGATTACCACTATAATGACCTATAAAATTCTGCTCTCCAGGTTCTCAACCTCACAAAGCTGCAGGTGACCAAATAGTTGCTGTTGATTATACAATCTTTGATTTTGTATTTTGGATGTGTTTTTGGGTTCTTATGCACGATCAAGTTCTTCTCTAGTAAACAGAATGAAACTGGTCTTCCGCCAAGGGGATGCGGTGTTAAATTTTAACAACCTTCAACTCGTCTTCCAGATGGGCCTGGTCCGCACAACACAACAGCCTGTAAACTTGCTAGGATGTTTATTATCCCACTGGAGTGACCTTGACACTGAAGTATCATCCTAGGGTTGCACGTGTCTCTTCATCCAATCAGAGAGCAGAGTTTATATTACTGCTCTGTGCATGACAATAAAACTGCACTCTGCTATAAATCTGCTATATGACAGTCATGCTATATCATACATTTATGAATTTCTGACGCAAGTAAAACCTTCTGGTAGGTTATGAAGCAACTGGAGATGAAGAATAACTTCTTGAACCACAGGGGGGCACGCATCAGTTATTCAGAGATTAATTATGTAAGTCATACAGTTTTGAGGACTGGAGAACTGGACCCACAACATAATGCATGTACCTATGTAACTGACTAACAACACTTGATCACTGAGGGTTAACATGGTAAATATCCAAAATACCATCAAAAGTGTGCTATATCATACATATCTATGTACAATCAATTTTAAGTACATTGAATAATGATAAAAACAATTCAAGTGAACCCCATTGCCAAAAGCATGCGGACACCTGACGATCACACATACATGAGATTGTTGGACATTCCATTTCAAAACCACGGGCATTAATGTGGTGTACGCCTGCTGCAATATCAGCCTTTCTTACTCTTCTAGGAAGGTTTTCCACAAGATTTTGGAGCGCCTCTTTGGGGATTTGTGTCCCTTTAGTCAAATAGCATTTGTGTAACCAGGCACTGATGTTGGAGGGGAAGGTCTGGCTCATAATCAGCGTTTCAATTGATCCCAAAGGTGTTCAGCAGGGTTGAGGTCAGGGCTTTGTACAGGCCACTGCAGTTCCTCCATACCAAGCTTGTGGACTTTATGGACTTTTTGGGGCTATGCTGGAACAAGGCCTTCCCTAAACTGTTGCCACGCAGATGGAAGCTTGTAAGTGTCTAAAATGTCTTTGTATGCTATAGCATTGACATTAATATTCACTGGAACCAAGTAGGCAAGGCCAATATTCATCCATCATGCTACATGTGCAGCTGCTTGGTCTTGGAAACGCATTTCATTAAGATCCTGATGCACAGTAGTGATGTTTCCAGTGGCAGACATCTGTAGTAAGTGATGCAACATAGGACAGGTGATATTTACACGCCCCACTCGGTACATTTTGTGGGCTACTGCTTTGTGGGTGAGCTGTTCTTGATCCTAGATGTTCCATTTCACAATAATAGCACCCACGTCTGACCTGGGCAGATCTGGCAGGACAGAAATTTCACAAAATGACTTGTGGCAAGGATGGCATCTTAGGACCTTGCCATGTTTAAAGCCATTGAGCTTGTCAGTATGGCATACTGCCAAAGCTAGTCTAAGGAGAATGTGTGGCTCTTTGTTTGGTTTTAATAACCTGTTGACAATGCGCTAAACACCTGAGTAATCAGGCACGGTGGCCACATACTTGGCCATATAGTGTATGTTAAATACATTTGTGACTGTAGTAGTTATTTGGCTTCATTACACTCCAAAACACATATAGTATGTCTGCTCTCACCTGGCTGAGTTTTGGTGGTCTACCAGGTCTTGGTCCAGTTAGGCCCATTTACTCCATACCTGTTAATATTTTTTAACTCCAATTGCTATTCTTTGTCATTCCCCTTCCTTATCCAAGTGGGTTAGTTGATATCTAATCTGCTCAAAAATATATTCTAAGAAATGTGTACCTAATGGGTCATATTCATCCCCTTTATTACTTTTCAATACAAGTATAGTGTATTTGTTCTCACCTGGCTGAGCTCCACCAAGTGCTCCTTTTCTTTCTGGAACTTCTGCACCAGCACCTCTTTCTGGGATAGCTCCTCCGAGAGCTTCCTCACAGTACAATCTGTGGACTAGAGAGAGAGAACAAGCAAGGACAATATTACCAAGGGTCAAACAATCACAGCATACCAATGCATGTGAATCTCCATTGATACCCATTCTCTTGCATGCATTAATGAGAGTGTGAATGCATATGTAAGTTTGAGAATATTTGATTGCACACATAGTTGCATATGAATGTGTGTATGTCATTGGGGTGTGGATGTCTTCACACATACTTAGGAGAAAGAAATTCCAGATAATGTAGATGTTAAGACTAGGCTTAAATCTAAGGCTACAACTTATATTACATACAGGTGGTATATACATACATGTGCACACAAAACAAAGACGTTTTGTGAAAGTAAATGAAAGTAACACATACACAGGGAATAAAGGTAAATATGCCATTTTCTGCATATTTTAGAGCCTATTTCTGTTTATATGCAGTTTCACGTAATGTGAAAAAAAAAACATTTAAAACATTTCAAACCTGCCATAACTTTTGCACATGCGGCATTTTATGTTTTTTTATATTAAATTTATTTTAAATAAAGAGTAAGTGCATAAAGTTAGCAGGAGTGTGTTCTCTGTAGAGGGCAGGTTCACTTATTCTCACTTAGGAAATAGCTTCTTTGTGTGCATTTTTGACAGCTATACATCCTTTCAGATCCATAGTGTTGAGTTGTCTTCACAGTGGAGGAATGGACAGAAACACCTGTTTTTTTTTTTCAGATCTAAAGCAAGAGTAGAGGTTGACCTCTACTTTCTCATGATAATGCCAGTTTTTGGTGGTCTGCCAGGTTTTGCACAATTAGGCCCATTTTTCTTTAAATATACACTCAACATCAAAAGAATAGTTGCATCCAGAAGGAAGTGTGGGATTGCAGTGCTATTGGGAAGGAAGATAAAGGTTACCAGGAACAATAAATGATGATAAATTTAGACTGATATGGGCAATATTTATGGAGCTACACATACAGAAGTAGTGTCTCTCAGTATGGCGTCAGGCCGCCGCATTTGCTAACGCACCATGCATACCGGAATGGAGTTGTAGAGGTTCCCAACGGTGACCCGTGATAATCCATCCAATGCAGCTTGAATATTCTCACACAGTTCCTGTAGATTGTGCGGTAGAGGTGGAGGTGGAGTGACACCAGACCTTCTGGACACGTGTGACAACAAACCGTTCACCTTGTCGCTGACCACAGTTCCTCCACACACGGATTCATTGGTCATCTCCACCAACACAAAAGCGGGACTGGTCACTGAAGATGACTGGCTGCCATTCTGAGTCACCCCATGACAGTCTGGCATAACACTACTGCAGTCTTTGCTGAAGTTGATGTGGTGTTAAGGGAAGTCGTCACGATGATCGCCGTGCATGTAGTCCTGCATCATCCAGCCATCTGCCAATGGTGCTGGCACTAACAGGATGACTCATGAAGGGCATCACTGCTCGCTGAATGTCCGCTATTATGGCTGTTGGGTCAGTCAGGTACAGCGGTAAGGCCCATCTTTGCTTATGTAACATGTGTGGCTGAGCATGAAACTTGAATCAGTGGTTGTCTCACAATGTCAAACCTACCCACCAAGTTTCATTCCTGTCGGTTGGTTCCTTCTGGGTGCAACTATTTGTGCAACTATTCTTTTAATGATGAGTGTAAATATTTTACCTTTCAACTGTTCCCTTCCTTATGAAGGTGCATTTCTAATCTCCTCAGATATACCTTCTCAAAAACTCGTACTTGATAGCCATTTTGACAGGTGGTTAAATAAACAAAGGGTGGTGTCTGACTTTTGCACAGTACATTTTATAAAACATATGGGGCATATGTATGACTCAACATCCTGACAAGGTATAAAACCAAACGTGTGTGTGTGTGTGTGTGTGTGTGTGGACCTGTCGAGTCTTTGAAAAACAGATGTAAACCAGAAGTGCTTGTGGATGGGCGGAGAGGCTTCACGAGTGCTTTCATCCTAAAATCACTACTGTCATTTCGCTCCCCTCTGACCTCAAAGCATTTTCCTACTTTTATAGGCAGAACTCTCCCCACTGCAGTGTGTAACCAGACAAGTATTTGGTATCCAGCTGTATTTAAGTAAACTGATTAGAGAAGAGTCAAAACAAGAGAAAGTGATCATAAAGAAAGTGAGTATGGTATAATTGGCAGGCATAGGGGCCAATTTTAGCATACCAAGTTGAAAAAAGGGCGTTTTGCAGGCGCAGTTAAGGTAACTATTTCGTTGTACTTAAGCAAAACTGAGGTCCAAACATACAGTGGTCTTGCAAGTAAACCTAATTCAGCGTGGAACATTGAAGGTTTTATGGTTTTAGCAGTCTTATCTCAAAGATAAGAGTGCTAATATCTTTGAGATCTTATGATATTGTGCTTGAGAAATAAAGCCCAGAGTCTCATGTGAAGAGAAAGAAATCGCAGCCTTAACTTGCTCTTGTAACCTGAAATCCATATAGGCTCTTTATGGTGTCAAACTGATGTCGCTCATGTCCTTGCTTTGGTAACAGGACTACAAACAGAGCCTGCTGAAAAGTGTGAAATAGCAAATTGACCATACAGGTCCGATCTTGTGTCCAACTCACTGTATTTACTGGCAGACATAATTCCTTCAAAGATTCTGGATGTTTATCTGTCTGATATTAGTCTATCCCAGGCAGTCAATCACTTATTAGACAATCATAATACTGAAGTAGTCAGCACGTAAACGGTTGACAGTACGGCTTTAAGAAATGTATAAGAAGATTTATAGATTCGGGCGGCGCAGACTGAGTAATCCGATCACTCACTGCAACACAATGAAAGGCATCAGAGGATGACAGCAGTAAGAGTGCAGATCTGAGGATGAAGTGGCATTAAAAACAACTAAGCCTTAGCTGAAATTGTGGATTAAAAAGCAACACAGAAAAGCTTTAAAAAGGCTTTACATTTGACTAAGCTCCTTTCTGCTCCTACATTTATGATTAAACATTAAATATCCATCCTTTAAACTCCAGATTCTTTTCCCTGTTATTAATTTCAAAATGATTCAGTAACTGCCATGAATGACATATGTAGAAGGCTAGTATGTAAGGCACAGTGCCAGTCAAAACTTTAGACACAGCTACTGATAGAAGGTTTCCTTATTTTTAGCTTAATGCTTTACTTTACAATAAAAGAGAAGACATCAAACTATAAAGGAGCACTGATGGAATTATTCAGTCAACCTTAAAAACCTCCAAGATTGACTGCTTCCTCCTCTTTTATCCTTTACTATCCTTTATCATTTACTTGCAATTTACTTTTATTTATTTTCCTAGACAATTTTGGATGAATTCTATTGGTCTGTCCATCATAAATATTCTCTAAATTGAAAGAGTAACTACAGCTTTTAAACTATAAAAAAAGATAAAAAATTGCAACAAAATATACATTAGAGATGGAGATATGGCAAAAATATAATACTCTGATACATCAATAGTATATGTGGTATATCAGGATATGTACTGTTTCAGACATCTCATCAGCTGGAATTGTTAAGTGTAAGCCTGTAGAGTCTTTAAGATCACCTACAACATCCATTTAGTTGGGTGTATCTAAACTTTTGACTGCTAGTGTATGTATTTTTCAGACTGAAGAAGGAAATAAGTGAACCTGCCCTCTACAGAGAACACACTCCTGCTAACTTTATGCACTTACTCGTTATTTAAAATAAATTTAATATAAAAAAACATAAAATGCCGCATGTGCAAAAGTTATGGCAGGTTTGAAATGTTTTAAATGTTTTTTTTTTCACATTACGTGAAACTGCATATAAACAGAAATAGGCTCTAAAATATGCAGAAAATGGCATATTTACCTTTATTCCCTGTGTATGTGTTACTTAGTACAGAGTAATGCAATTAAATGACTTCCCTCAAACATGTATGTCACAGCACAACTTTTTTCCCCATTTGGCGTTAATTAAGCAGATGTACTTCATCCCTGTGCAAATGAAGCACGTTATTTTATTTTTTAATGTTAATATTTTTTTATTAACATTTTATTAACAATGCCCAAAATAGGCACAAATACCTCAATCACTCAGTAGAAGACAACCCTTCAACACTACTGATACAATGCTTGGATGTGCTAATGTCCGGAGTGTCACGAGTGGGCGTGTGCAGTGCTCCCTCACCTGTTTGTCTCTCTCTACGGCAGTCAGAGTGCTCTCCAGCTCCTCCAGGTCACGACGCAGGTCGCAGCACTCGGCCTCCAGTCTCTGGCGCTGGGAGGCCAGCTGGGCAGACGCTCCCTCCTCCTGCTCCAGACGCTCCTCCAGACCAGCCACCTGCACCTCCAGCTCCCGCCTGGCCTGAACCAGCTGCACACACCGCTGCTCCGCCTGCTGCAGGCTCTCCTGCTCCTGCCAAAGAAAGAAAGAGGAAAGAGAGAGGGAGAGGGGGGCACCAGGAGAGGAGGGGAGAGACGAGTCAGCGCTCGCGAAACATCAAAAAAAGAACAGTAAACCAGGTAATCTAATCTACCAATAAAAAACCCTTCAGTGAAAGAAATCCTGTGAACTTCTTTGAGCTCCCACTCACAGTCATGAAGCAGCAGAGGGTGAGGACACAATAAGCTTAAGTCAGTTTTACAGAGGAGTCAAACCAGGTACGGTCTTCAGATTGCTTCCTAAATGCAGTCAGTGCTTCCGAGAAATCCAAAAAGGAAAAGAAACCTAACTCAAGACCAGAGGCACAACTGAAACAAGTAATCCCCAAAAGACAGGGATCGAATCCAACAGCAGTGTGTGAGGACACAGGCAGACTTAACTCAATAAACTTAAGCCAGTTTTACCAAGGAGCTAATACTCTAGTCAAACCAGTCACAGATCCAAGCACTTTCCTCAGACACTTCAAGCTTCAAATTGCTGCCTAAAAATATTATAAGCCTGTATTTAAGCAACTGTCATCATCTCTCAAATATGTGGGCAGTGGGCACTGGCAAACTTGCCATCTGACCGATTTACCATTTCTCCTTTAATGTGCATGTTCTGCTCTGACGCCTGTCCCTGTCCATTCTTGGCCATTTTCCATTCCTAGGTAGAGCTGCTTTACTCAAACATGACCCTATCAGCTAAAAAAATAACAAAAAAAAAGAAAGCAGTGTTACATAAGCTTCAGCCCCTTGCTTCAGTGAAACACAACGTTATGATACTCAAAAGAGCTCACTTGAAACTAAATACACACTACTGTGCAAAAGACATCTGAGAAAATTATAGGTCAAACTATTTGTCTGGAAAGGAAGTGTCTATTTTCAATAGACACCTTTATTATAATAAATATAATAAGTGTTATTATGTTCACTTAACCTTCCTCGAGGAAGCCCAGTATTTACACTCACCATCCAACACCCTAGATCACTGAGAAGGCAGGAACCAAAAATGTGTTCCCCTAGCTGTACTACTGTAACCATGTTGTTACAATTACTTTATTTATGTTTATTTTCATTGTTTCTAATGTGGTTTTATGGTAAATTATGTTTTTATAGCAAAATAAATAAATAAATAAATAACTAAATAAATAAATATATATATATTTTTTTTTTTTTTTTACTGCAACTCAGGTTTCACTGCAGCAATATCAGGATAGCTAGGAAACTGTTGCCTCTATAGCTGGGTTTCCAATTTTAACTTCACTTGCAAATTTTAAGCAACAGTCCAAAAAGTTGCTAAAAGAAAATGGAAATGGATCAGTGGCTATGTTTACATGCTATAATTTTCTCCAAACTGACCGAACTGATTCTGTTTATAGATGAGGAATTTGTACTGAACACTCCGATGAAAATGCACACATTACACCCACGCTGCAAGTAATCCAAACTCAAATGATGTATACGTGTAAGGTACCACTTAGTGTTGACATTACTGTGACAACGAATATCACATGAGTCCAGTCCGAGTGAGGCGAGCAGCAGTATGTTGCCTGAGTTTAGCTGCAGTTTTGTAATGCGCAGATTCGTGAATTTTCCATCTGGTTTTAATTAGCTCTTGTTCAAGTAAACCCACTGTCTTTCGTGTGTTGGTAGTACTAATATAGTAATAATAATTTTTAAGTCATTTAATGTAGTTTGAAGCATAAACGTCATATCCTCCACAGATCAGTTTCTTGCTATGTTGTAAACGTCTGTTAAGATGCAAATGCACATGTACTGTAACATACATAAATATTCTGACTGGGAATGTATATCACATACAGGCGTTTGTCTGGATCTATACAGCCTGTTATCCTTTTATTATTTACTAACAGATTATTTACAGGATTATCTACCTCTAGAACTGTATTCCTAATAGCCTTGATTGGACAAGTCTATTCTGACTGAGATGTATATATGGGCATACTCTATTCCAATTGCTATTGGTTGGAATATTAACAGATTAGCAGCCTGTAAATGTACATGTGGCTACTGTTTCCATCAGCTACAGTAAAGCCAAAGTCATCATCCATGTTGTATATATCAGAGGGATCTGAAACTTTATTATCCCTACGTAGAGCCGTTCTGACAGCCCTCTGTCAGCTTTACATGGCTGTTGCCGTAACGGTTCACAGATGCCGGTGTGGCTCATTTAATGAGCACTAAAGTTGTTGGTCCCAACACACTCCTGGCAAACCATGCGTTCTGATAGGACATAGTGTCAAGCATGTGACTTTTGTTCCCCCAACACCAACATCATAAAGTTTCCATTTTGTTTTTTGCATTTCTTCTTTATTGAAATATCAAGTTTTTCTAGCTTCTCCAAGCACTTGTTTTTTGCAACTTTCAGATATTTGTGGGGTTTTTTTTTTCATTTCTGACATCCAACATTTTCAAAACTCACCAAAAAGATGCGGATGGAAAACCTGTATATATGTATATATGCATTGGCCTGCTAGTGAGCAATGAGGGGCGAATAGGGGTATGGCTGTGGACCCACTGCTCTGAAAACTATTCACACCTGTCCAAAAAGATGGCCATGCCTAGATAACAGCAGAGCTAGCTTACCTGCACTTATAAAAAAAAAACAAAAAAAAACACTTTTACAAATGTTGACTGTCTTGCTCACATACAAACATATAATGTGCTAATCAATATATTTCATCATTCCATATTTCTTATTACTGAAGAAAAAGTAATAGTTCATAGCTTTGCACAATATGGCACATATAGAGCTATAAAAAATAAGTCCTGAATTTATTTAATTTCAGTGTGTATATCATTCCTCATTGACTTAAAATGTTATTCAAATATGCATATATAATCAATGCAAGTTCCTTTTTGTCAGTGTGACCATGAGCACTTTCTCTATAACATCCTTTCTCTCTCTCTCTCTCTCTCTCTCTCTCATACCTGCCGATGTTGTATGGCTGTACTAAAACTATCCCAGTCCAGTTCCTCTTCACAGGCCTCCTCCGAGTCATCAGAGAGGGAGTGGCGGCGGTACCTCCGGTGGCTTACACACAAAATCTCCGTGCCAACAGCGTCCATCCCCCCGCAGAGAATGCCAGGTGCAAAAAAACCCAAATTATACTTCAGCTACAGCCTTCAGGAGGTTTCCCGCCCTCCACACTCAGGATTAGTCTGCCCTCCACGCTGCTGAGGTATTTCTACACACCTTTTGTTTGGATTCTTCACTCTGTTTCTCGGCCCTCCCCTCGCTAGTTCTTCTAAAACACCAGCCGATATCCTGCTTTCTGTCTCTCTCTCCTCGGTGCCTGCCTTGTCCACGCCTTGTCTTTATGAGAGATGTGAGAAAAACATCCTTAAAGCGAAGCACGGATGTTAGCTAGAAGCAAACAGCCATTCTCCTCAGTCCTGCTTCCTCAAGAGAGGACACTCAGCTGAGGGCCGGGGGTCTTCTCTTGCTTTATCCACAGGTTTCCTCTCTGAGTCAAGATGGGCCAGCTTGCACTGAGTGGTGTTCTGTTTAGTCTTTCTTCAGTAACAGTAGCGACTGAGTGATCAAATTGTTCAAAGAAAAAAAATGAGGTCAGTATCAACCAAAATGAATTAGCCTTGAAAGGGTCTCTCTCTCTCTCTCTCTCTCTCTTCCTCTCTCTCTCTCTCTCTCTCCCTCTCACCCAATCCTTAAAAGACTTACATTATAGACCACGTATACGTCAGACTTTGAAAAACTGTCATACTATTCATCTCTGCCTGGAGAACAAAAAGCATATTCAGTGTCATTTTGCATATGAGCTCTTTGAATTACCAGACATAACATTCCACGTCTTAACATCAATGGGCTTTATAAACCAAAAAGTAGGCCTACTACACACAGCCGGCCTGATAAAATCTAAACAGGTGATAAGGCACCCAGGTATGGGCCTCCTCAACTGTAACCTGACTCCATATCACTGAACCCTACCAGGAACTGAGCCGAATCATACGGGGCTAAATAATCTATGTCATGAAACCCACGCTAAGCAATGGCGCGAGTCCATCTTTCGAGTGTTTCAGACCCAACAATGCCATCTATTTTACTCTCCTCTTCAATAATGTGGAGAGCTCCTCATGAAACAGAGACTATTACACCCACATACACAATACAGACAACAAAGACGTGCTCAGACAGTAACCGCTCATTGGCAACCCAAATAATGCCCCTTAACCTCTGGTATTTTTATTATGGCTGACAGCCATGGACAATAACACCCAGTCCCATGCGCCTGACCATTGCATTTGTCTTCTTTTTGTCATCTTTGTCATCTTTTTATTTCTATTTTCTAACAAGCAGCACACACATACATGTCATTGTTACCATTTCCACTCATAGACGAGTGTAGGTTCCTTGAGGCATAAACAGAGCAAGACGAAGGAGTCATGGGAAGTTCCAGGATTGATGTATGTCTCCAGATAAAAGCTAACGCTCATCTTTTTGAAAGGGTTCCATGCTGAGGTCCTCGTTCAACCTCTGGCGAGATGCTGCAAGGTAACCTGAAATTAGATTTAGAATAGCTTCCTCTTGGAATAGTTAGGAGGGATTATAGCTAAGAAGTAAAGGTTAGAGGTTCATCAGAGGCCTAGAGATGTTTTTCAGAATCAAAGAGAACCAGTATGGTGGTTTTAGGCGTTATAGGGAAACAATCTATAGCTTACTGTTTGAACTTTCAAACACAAATATGTGTAGAAGCAAATAAGACCCCCACCCCCCACCCATCTGTTTCCTGAGGTGAATTTTGTTATGCTCATTTATACTCTTTTAGGGTTATACAGTCAAGTCAAGCCACTGTGAAAATGATCCTTCTGTTGAGCATTCCCATCTGTAATCCTGTATATACAGACCAGGAGAAGATGCTATGACAACATTTCTACCTGTTACCTCGTAAGTACCTCGTAAGTATGGTTCAGTCAAATACTGTTGAACTTTGAATGGTCACCAAGCAAATAACTTAAAAAAACATTTTGTCAAAAATAACAGTGAGTATGTTTACATGCACTTAATAATCCAGAAAAAATGCAGAAAATCTGATTTTGTCAGTAATCTATTTACCATATTTACATGCTAGTACATTGAGTAATCAGATAGTGGGAATCCTCTAGGTCTACATGAGTCAGTAAACAAATTTCTGCTTTGCAGCCAACCAGCAAAACTCACTGAACGTGACGTGTTTACACACTTTTAAAATCACTTTCACAGAAAACACAGAGAACATACATCATCGAGAATCCTTCACTTTACCCAGCATGTAGCTGGTTTCGGCATTGCTACAAAGGTGTTGCTCTCTCATTATTGCTGTGTGAAACGAGGTTTGCTGTTTCCAGTGCCACAATCTATTATTGCATATGTATAAAATGAGAAGAAAAAAAGAAATCAGAGTAAGAGAAAACATGTGCTGAGAACTGTGTACACCGGTTACTGAGCTAAAATCCAGCTTTCTGGATTTCTTAATTGGATTTTTCTAGGATCTGATCGAAGGAATCAGAGTATGCTGTTTACATGACTTCTTAAATAATCAGACAACTGGAGAATCAGATTAAAACCAGATTATTATGTGCATGTAAATGGTTATAATCATAACCATTTGAGTAATAACCAGTGAAACAGTGGAATTTATCTGTAAATCTTCTTCTCACCTTTAGGCAAAACTTTTTTCAATGACCTTTTTATTTCAGCAATTTTCTTCAGAGAATGTAATATCCCATATGGTGTATGTGACAATTGTTAATTGAATTCAGTTGTGGTATATTAACGAAGGATGAGTTGTGCGGGTGAAGGTTGTACATTGCATGTTGTAATCATTACTCAGTTGTTTGGATTTAAAGCATGTTCTTTGGTGAAGTAATTTGATTTGATTTCATTTGATCGTAACATAATTTTCTCCAAGGACCTATGCAATACAGCAGTGGTCATTTGACTTCATTTGATTTGACTTTGTTCGATTTGAAATAACGATTTAATCCAAGGATCTATGCAATATAGCAAAAATCAGACTAAGGCATTCTTGATCTTAGAGTTCTTCAGCCATGAAGAATTCAGATCCAACATACCTGACCATATTATTTGGATATCTCTGAAGGCCTTTATTACCTGAGTCAGGTATGTTAGTGTCTTGAAAACAGAGTGGTGGATCTTCAGAACCAGGAGTAGTCACCTCTGATATTTCTGGAGACTTCTATCTCTGCCACTGTTCTATTTCTCAAGGTTAAGAATAAAAACGAAATGTGTGTACCTGACTTTGATGAAGAAAAAGGAATACCAACTATTTCATCTCAAACAGGTATTATACTTTTATTATTATATTAACTTTGAGTCCGTTTTGAGTCAGTATTTGAAAATTGAGCTGACTGCCATGAAAAAAGTGGTAGAAAATCACTGACAGATGAAACTAAACAATGAGTCTAAATAAAGCCTGGCTTAGACAAAAGCACATTTTCAGCTAATTAGAAAGGCTTTTGTGAGCTGAATTTAGATGGAAAATGCTAATCTCTGCAGAGTTGTGGCCTGGAATGAACCCATTTCATTCATGGTCTCAAACTTTAGATTTTGATGTTTATTACATGCAGCTGTCCTTTAAACCAGACAAATACTCAGCTATTTCAAAAATGATTAATAAAAGCAAAAGGGGCGGATCTATTTGGTGGCAGCAGCCACTCCCACTGTAGCGCCTATTCTGCAGCCCCTAAAATATCAGGCAAAATTGTATTAACCACAGTGTGCACCTTATAAAGAGATAATGTCCTCCAAGTGAAGTTTGTCTACGTACATCTGCATTCATATGTACCTCCTGAACCTTGGGTGCCACATGAACATGGTATTCTGCCAAAGTTTCTAGCACTATTTGTGTGCTACCGGCACAGTGAGAGAACTTTTTGGTCATAGCTATAGTGGAGATGCTTATTCGTTTGACTCTGAACACATTGGAAACCTTTGTAATTGTGGTTGGACGTGGACAGATGTAGACAAATGTTAATTGCAAATTGTATTTCCTTTGTAAAATCCCAGTTTATGTGTTTTAGGAAACACCATTAGCATGAAAACAGTGGTAATGGTACACGGTTGCATTCTAGACCATTATTACATTATTACATTATTCTGGTATGAAACAGACGCTTCCTGAGCTTGAGGGCATTATTTGTATTTGTATTTGAGTTATGTGGTAAAAGTCTGAAGCTGATTTTGGAGCTGTTTAGAACATATTTTATGAAATGCATTCATCTCCACTAGTTTACTTTATAAAATCTCCTTTTGTGCAGAGTGCATAATAAATAGCATTTTATGTTCTATTTTTAAAGAGACCCTTATAGGGGTTTTAACATGGATTATTCTGCTTTCATTTAGTTCATTAGCGGTAATGGGTTCTTGGCCTGAAATTGATTACTTAATGACTGATAATGAGCGTTTACAGCCTAATGAAAATGTGGTTGTAGAAGAACAGGAGACATGCTGTGTATGTCTCACTTCCCTCCTGCTGACTCTGAAAGAGGAGGTGGGCCTTATTCACAAAGCTTGCCTTAGGCCCCAGCAGCTCTAAAGACAGCCCAGACCTTAAAGTTTTTCCACATGCTTAAGTAGGGCATCTGGTTGTTTCTGGAAAAGTGTTTCACATTTATTTCACATTATCAGTTATTGCAGGGTAAACAGAGCTTTCTCTTCACTTTCCCTCAAACTGTTTTTTTGTATTTAATTAGTGGAGCTTGCAATTTGCCTTTTTTCTACACTGTTGTTTTAACAATATATAACTGGATTTTAATGTGGTGTTCTAAAATTCAGAGATTAAAATAACAGAAATGGTAATGGGATCAACAAGGCTGTGATTTACTTTCAGTGAAAAAATCAATCAGATTGGTTTGGTGTGAAATGTTCATTTCTAGAGGAGATTACAGAGTCAGAATTGTTCACAGTGGTGGTGATAGGAACCAGATATCTGAACTGATTTTTTAGATGTTAAAACTCAGAAGACATGCTCACAATCACTGTTCATTTTGGATAGTTAATAAATATCGGTATACATGCATCGGAGATATTGCAGCCCCTGTTTCCCATCGCCTCCAATTCAAGTGGACTGGACTTTCCCCTCCAATGCACCATTTCACATCAAACCAGTCTGCATGACTTTCTTTGCATCTCTGAGATTAAACTATGCCTATATTTTAAAAAAAATTATGGAAATTCCCTTTAAGGATAGATTTGGTACTTCTCTCCAGTAAAACATTTAAAGTAGTGCTTGAAAGTTTGTGAACCCTTTAGAATTTTCCATATTTCTGCATAAATGTGACCTAAAACATAATCAGATTTTCACACACATCTTACATATGGTCATTTATTTATTTAGGAAAATGATCCAATATAATATATCTGATCCAATGGGAAATTGGAAAATGATCCAATATAATATAACTATGTGAACCTATGGTGTGACCCACTTGTGCAGCAATAACTGCAGCTTAATACTTCTGTTAATTGTCGATCACACTGGTTTGGAGGAATTTTAGCTTGTGCCTCCATATAGAACAGCTCCAACCCTGGGATGTTGTAGGGTTTTAACTCTTTGTTTCAGTTCCTTCCAACATTTCTATTAAGGTCAGGACTTTGATTTGGCTATTTGCAAAACATTAACTTAATTCTTCTTAACCATTCTTTGGTAGAACAGCTTGTGTGCTTAGGATCTATGTCTCGCTGCATGACCCACATTCTCAGTTCATGGACAGATGTCCTGACATTCTCATTTAGAATTCGCTGGTGTAATTAAGAATTAATTGTCCCATCAATGACGCCAAGCCATTGTGGTCTAGATGCAGCAAAACATGCCAAGCCATGATATTCCCACCACCATGTTTTACAGCTGGGATAAGGTTCTTATGCTGGCATTCATTGTTTTTCTTTCTTCAGACATTAAGCTTCTCATTTAAACCCAATAGATCTATTTTGGTATCATCTGTCCACAAAACATTGTTCCAATAACCTTCTGGCTTGTCCATATGTTCTTTAGTGAACTACAGATGGGCAGCAATGTTATTTTCTGAGAACAGTGACTTTTGGCCAATCACAATGCTCCACCTGTCTTTAAAAGGATTCAACTTACGCTCATGTTTTGCCGCTTTCAGGTGCCAACGTTTCTACGTTCTCATCCTTCCTCCCCCCACCACCAGTTTGACCCAGTCCTGTTGTCCAGGGAATAGGCTCCGCTCCTGCCGTCCATATAAGGCAGGATCTGCGAGGGTCCGAACGCTTCAAGACCCGGGCACAGGCAATTTTTAAAAAATTGTCATCCTTCAAATTGTACACCTTTATAGAAGATTAAATATCATTGGAAGCTGCCCTATGTTTCTTCATGACCTTGCAGACTATTACATGCCTAGCTCTTGGTGTGATCGCTGTTGTTTGACCACTCCTGGGGAGGGTAATGATGGTCCTGAATTTCTTCCATTTATACACAATCTGTCTGATTATCCAAACTTTTTAGGGATGGTTTTGTAACCTTTTCCAGCCCGGTGAGCATCAACAACTCGTTTTTTGAGGTCCTTTCTGAGGCCCTCCTTTGTTCATGCCATGATGCACTTCCACAGACATGTTTAGAAGATCTGACTTTGATAGATCCCTGTTCTTTAAATACAACAGGGCAACCAGTTACACCTGATTATCATCCAATTGACTGAAAACACCCAATTCTAATTTCACCTTCAAGTTAACTGCTAATTCTAGAGGTTCACACAAGATATGTAATGCTGGATCAGTTTTCCCAATAAATAAATGAAACGCTCATTTTATCTAATTGGTTTAATTGCGTTCTCTTTATCTACTTTCAGAATGTGTGCAAAAATCTGATTTTGTTTTGGGTCATGTTTATGCAGAAGTATAGGACATTCTAAATGGATCACAAACTTCCACAGACCACTGTGCTGGAAGTGCACTTAAATAAAAGGAACTGTTTGAATGCACTGAAATAAATGGTGTCATGACAAACTCACTACTGAGCATGCTGCCCATTTATATGGGAAGACTAATAACTAAACATCTTCCTCTACTGCACATTGACCTAGCAGGGGGTTAATGAACCATGGCTAGTTAAGCTGTAGGCACCGATCCCCTTAATGACTGAATGGAGAGCCTTCTCCAGGAAACAACTGAGAACCCCCACAGAAACAACTGAGCATAACAGAGAACAAAGCAGGAGAAGACCGGGGAGAACTGATCTTTTTTCCGTGCACAATGGAAAACATTAAAATCAGCCAGCAGAACCTGACATTAAGTCAGATACTTTGCCTGAGTCATAAAATGCTCCATACACATTATTTGGATGTCATTTATTCCTCACTGGCTTCCCTCAAAGCGTGCTGCAGCATGAATGCTTTGCTGGGCTCAGATGAAGCATCTGCTGACCATCATCAAATAAAAATGGGGCAAACTGTTGAGTTAATGATTCAGACTTTTAAGCAGGATGTACCATAGATTCAGTTTTATCAGCTAGCTTCATCCATTAGCCATCGGTGTGAACATACGCCCGGACCCTCCAGTCATTTATTTCACTATAAACGTGAAGAAAATTAATGATATCATCTTTCACTCGCATGTTTCCATCGCTAAAGGACAAGGAAAGAAAGAGAAGTCAATTGACACACAGAGTTTCATATAAAACCTAATGCTTGGCAATAAAACAGCACAGTAAAAGTGGGGGAGAGAAAGATTTCAGGCCCTAGCTTCTCTGCTCCACTCCATAAGAAGGAAAAGACAGCTGATAAGTATATCTGCAGGGTAGTCCTGAATGGTTAGGGATTTGTTTGTATTCGTATTTCAGTGGGATGCAGGAAACTGGAATGAAACTGAAGCTCTGAATTCAAGAGCTGTCTTCTTCCCATTCATTTTCTTTAAATCAGCCTTTTGTAAAGCCAGCGCTAAGCAATACTAATGCTAGAATGCTACTTGTAAATAAACTAAAGCTGCAGTAAAACGACCCGTAGAAAAACAAAGAGCAGAAAGCAGAAAGCACAGCTGAATGAAAATGGGAGTTAGTCTGGAGGATCTGCTAATGCAATCAGCAGCAAAAATAATCAGCTCTACTGGCCTAACTCGGCTGTGCCATTCCTACTCACCCTGGCAGGAGGACTGCTCTGTCTGCCTCTCTCCCACACACAGACCCCTTTTCTCCATCCCGGCCTGCCATATTTTAGCCCAATGAGGCGAGGCGAGAGCAGTAATTCAGTAGTGAGTGCCAGCAGTGAGTACGCCACTCATCTATCCTCCACAGCTCAACACTAAGAGAAGGGACAGTGCGACTGTCAGGCAGGACAGTCATCTTATTAATAAAGGTTCTTAAGTGCTTCTTGGCTTTGGTTCTACAGTTGCAAAGAAAAGTACAGTGCCAGTCAGAAGTTTAGACACGGCTACTCATAGAAGATCTCCTTATTTTTAGCTTAATGCTTTACTTTACAATAAAAGTGAAGACATCCAACTATAAAATAGCACTCATGGAACAAACCCTCCAAAACAGAATCTTTGCAGGAGGATAAAACAGTTTTCTTAACTTGCAATGACGGTTGATATAACAAGATTTTTTTTTGAAGCAATTATGGATGAATTCTATTGGTCTGTCCAACATGAATATTTACTAAAATTGAAAGAGTAACTACAGCTTTTAAACTGCTTTTAAACTGTTTTTTTTGTGCAACAAAATATATATTAGAGGTGGAGATATGGCAAAATATAATATTGTGGTACATTAGGATATTTATTATTCAGGCATCTCATCAGGTGGAACTGTTAAGTGTAAACCTTAAGTCTTTGAGACAACCAACAACATCCGGTTAGTTGGGTGTGTCTGACACACTGGTACATACTGTAAATCAAGTCAAGTAAATGAAGAAGATCCTAGAAATTGTGATGAAGTGGAACACATTGGCAGGGAGAAATTGGTCCAAAATTCCTCCTCAGTGTTGAATCACCCTTATTCCTCCTTGTTGCTGCAGGAAATGTTTCATGTAGGTGATGCTAAATGGGGATTTACCGATTATTAAAAGGGTTCGAGGGTTTACTTAACTTTTTAACTTTTTCAGTGCTGCACTGTGAATGTTTTATGTCTCAGTGTGCTCAGTAACAACACTTAAGAAAGCACAACTTTTTTTGTGTCTTACTAAGTTAATTGTGTTTGTCACTTGAATAAACAACCAGACCATATTTTATCAGTAATCAATGCAGAAATCCAGGTAATCCCAAAGGTTAAACCTACCATTTCATGCAACTGTATGATTGCAGTTTAATTGGTGTAGAGCATTTCATTATGTGGAAGCTCATTAAACTTCTCATTAGCCAAATCCAGTCCTGGCAGCCTACATCACCTAATTCAAATCATCAGCTGATTAGCAAAACGTTTATGTGTTGGATTCAGATGGAAAATGCTAAACTCTGCAGAGCTGTTGCCCAGAAGGAACCCAGTTGGACATCTCTGTTTGGCAAATATATGGCAATGATCCCTCCTGTTATTTTTACCCCTGATTTCTTCAGCTACATGACTGCATGTTGTCTTTGGTCTTCTCTTACATTTAGATTAAATTTACCATCCACATTCACCATTCCTCACATTTGCTGCATGGCCCTCACCATAAAGGTCCATAACCATACCTGCTGGAAGCTGTTTTCTCAGAGAGTAAAGAAGTGACAGCTCCGCAGCCCTCCATAAGAATGACACCATCTGCTTGCTACTTCAGATGCAATACAAACTCTGCTGAGACCAAAACACAGTCTTGCAGCAAGCGAGTAAACACTAAATAGCAACGAATTCCATTGGAACAATCCCAGTGGACTTACGGCGCGCATCCTAACGAAAGCCTCATTCTTCTCCTTGCACAGCTCTGCGTTCTCCCCCTCCAGCTGGCGGACGCGGGACAGCAGCCTGTCCGTCTGCTCGATGGCTTTCTTCAGCTCCTCACGCTCCCTCATCCCTGCCTGTGCACACACTGCTGCTGTAGATTAACCTGAGCAGCGGAGAGAGATCCAACTGCCCTCGGACTCTTTCTCAGCTCTGCTGTGCTCTGTCTGCACTCACCCCCACCACATGTCCACCCCACCTCCATCCTCCTGCCCAACCTCCTGCTCCTGGGGCCTCTTGGCCCAATTCAAAACAATTCCAAATTTCTTCCACTGATATTCCTCTACTACAATAACTCCCCTGGATCAGACACCAACCAGCGTGGCGTTTATTCTGCAGTGACGTGGGGATTTAAGAAAAATGAGCAGGCATAATAAACATCCACCGCTTGTGCGAAGGAATGAAGACATCTGTTAAAGTCATCAGGTGCTGCTCATAATGACACATAATGTGTACAGTGTGGCAGCTGAAACATCTCTCTGGCATTCTTGAAGGACTTTCTTCCCTTCTTGGAGAATGACAACAGAAGAAATTACTACCACATTCAGCAAAATCCAGAGCAGTCCCTTCCAGATCAGCTGCTACCCAACCCCCCAATCCCATCTCTACAGATGGGCTTGTAATGTATTCTGATGAAGAGTAGGTCCTGCTGAGTGCCTAGCACCAAAAGCACCCAGATGATGGAAGGAAGGGTCTGTTTAACCACAAGAAAAGGAAGAGATGTTACTGTTCACGACTGATGTGACTGGTTTATGACCAACCACAGGCCAAAGGTCGACTTTGTATATAGCTTTATCTATGGATGAATGTCGCTGTTTTGACAGGTATGAAAAAGGAATACCTTTTCTGTCGTATGGCCAAACCTTGGCTAAACAGACTATTATGAAAACTCAGTCTACACACATAGATATATGCAAATATGTCTTCATCAAGTAACAGCTGCCATATAGTTTTAGTCTTTTAGGGTAAAACTGAAGTGCAAATGAAACACAGAGTAGTTCTGAGCAAGCACGTTAGCCCTTTTCCCTCATTACAGAATTCCTTAGCCCAGAAATAACAAACAGAAACGCTAAGTGTAAATTCTTCTCACTTTTTGCAAGATTTGAAGCACACTGAATACTTTTCCTTGTGTCTGTGTTCCATATGCTATGAGGTACATTTGATCAAGCCATTCAGTGCATGCCTAACACATACTGTTACCAGTAGCATGCATGTTCTATTATTGGTAACACAATTACAATTTATTTATGTACCTAATGCTAGCATGCATTTTGTGGAAGACCTTTCCTTGCTTTATGCCAGTGCTGATCGTTTGTAATAATGCTGTTCTATCCTTACAAGATGCAACATGCAATTTTGGTTACCCACAGAAGAATAAAATGTAGTTTCCTTGCATGGAAAACATGTGAACTAATTTTCCAAAGCTCATTCAGAATCATATTTGAAAGCTTGCAAATGACAGTGGAGGAAACCTGTTGCAGCTTGAGCCCAGGCATTTGTGTCATTGGAAAATGGCTTGACATTAACAAACCCCTCCCAGTCTTATCTAAACAAAGATGTAAAACTAGACTTTTGTTAATCTTTCTTGGAGCGACAATGAATAATTTGGAAACTACAAACTATAATAGAAACAGGCAAATGTGTTGGTCATCTGTTTTAAACAAACCCATTTCCAAAAAGAGTTGGGACCGAAAGTAAAATGCAAATAAAAAACTGAAAGCAGTCATTTATAAATCTAGTTAGACTTTTATTTGGACAGTACAAAGACAACCAATCAACTTCACAGGTTTTGTAAATATAGAGTCATTCCAAAATTGATGTCTGCAATACATTCTAAAGTTAGGACGAGGCAATTTAAGACTAGAAACATTGTGAAATGTTCAAAAAACATCCTTAACAGGTAATGGAATTATGCTTGAGTATAAATAGCATAGTCATTAATGAGTAAGGATGGGTAGTCACTTGGCCAAAAATGTGGCTGCAAAAATTCCAACAGTTTGTCGGCCAGTGGTTGCCAGAATTTTAGGTGTTTTGTCCTGTACAGTGATAATATCATCAAAAGATTCAGGTTTCAAGATTCAAGATTCATCTGGAGAAATCTCTGTGCGTAAAGGAAAAGACTAAAAAACACAATTATGGTGGTACTGTAGTAAAACTAGCATGCTTCCAGGATGGATATCACCACATGGGCTAACACTGTCTAAGAGATAGTTACCAGTGTAAAGTTTAAAAACCATGGTCTGTCATGGTAGAAGGGAGGCCAACTGCACATCTTTGTAAATACAATTAACGCTGAACACATTTTGGAGCAACACATGCTGCCTTTTAGATGCAAAAGCATGACTGTGTAATCGGAGTAAAGACACTAGACTGACCTGCCTGCAGTGAAAACAGTCTTCCATGAAAACATGCGTCTTATTAATTTCAAAATGAAACATTTAAGGTCCTGTACAGTTCCACAGTTGAAGACTTAATATATATTAGAATAGGTCAAAAAACTCCACTTTCAAAATTGAATCAGTTTGTGTCTTTAGACCCTAAACAATTATTAAGTGTTGTTAAAAGGATAAAAGGAATGGTGATGTAACACAATGGAAAACATGTTCCAGTCCCAACTTTTTTTGGAACAGGTTGCAGACATCACATTTGGAATGAGCGTATTTTTACGAAAAACAATTAAATGAATATAATCAAATATCACAAACTGTGTTTCTGTACCATTTTCAATTTAACACAGGTCAAAATGAATGAACTAATCACTGATTTCTGTTTTTATTAGCATTTCACACACTGTCTCCGCTTTTTGGAACTGGACTTATATTAGAAGACGTAGGCTTAGGCTAGGACTTAAGAAAGATGGCACACCTGTACTTTGCACCAAAGGTAAACCAAACTCCAGAGCATGCAGCAATTAAAATGTTGCTATATTGATTGCTATGTGCTGACTGAGTGTAATATTTCCTCTTCGGCATATACACAACCTGACATTCTTAGTGTGGTCTGATCCCAACTGACTCTCCAAACCTGTCTTCACAGTCAGGACAATTTCTCGGTGGGAATGTTCTACCAAATCTTCAACACCGGTTACAATGTCTCTCCCTTAGGCCTTTGTGAATGGAACTGTGTATGTTGCAAACGTTTTCGTGCCTTGACTTGATCCGGGAGGATGTGTCGGGTCAGGTTTTCACACAAAACACACAAATTCTGCTATTTGCGAGCTATGGCTCTTTTGAGGAAATAACAGACATTTTTTGGTATGAGTTGAAGAGTATGAAAGGCTGTCCCTCTGGCAAACACACGTCACACATTCCTGCTTTCATACTCAATTGTTCAAGGCCCAGATCATGAGCAGCAGTTTTCCAAATAAATTTGTTCCCCTACGCTGCATTCCAAGTCTGTGGAGGTGACACGGACATAGAGACCAGACTGGGATCCCAATCATTTGAACAGCTGTCCAACCCCTTCTCCCCAAACGTTCATTCGCACTAATGTATAATGCATTAACCTTGAACTGCAGATAAATTACATCTGGGGCAACGTGTAATATTCCATTGGCACGAATATCCATAGACATCTTAGAACTTTAGTTAGAAAGTCTAATAATTGCCTTTGGTGTGCATGCTCTTACAACTATGGTCATATTGTCGATGCATGTTTTCATTTCTAACCATATTCCTTTCTCAAAGTGCAAATCCTTTCATTTCAAATCCTAACTGGAACACTATCAATCATATATTTAATAAAATTATTATGCAGGGTGCTCTAAATCTTGAAGCATTTCCATCCAGTTTTTAATAAGCTACACACTGACTTGGAAATGCATCTCTCTCTCTCTCTCTCTCTCTCTCTCTCTCTCTCTCCCTAGATCAGCTCACAATAACTGACAGCAGTCCTGCCAGTGGAATCGGAATCCAGGCTCTAGAGAATGAAAGCGGGGGAATTGGTTTTATCCTGGACATCTACACGACCATTCTCATCTAAGTCTATTGAGATGTGACAGATGATGCGACAGCAGGCATGGGATGGAGTAGACAAATGGAGTACTCCGCCTTTCCCTGGTACTGGCATAGCAAAATAGGATAGTGTCTGGGGTTGAATTGGCTATTGAGACACAGAGCATGTTAGGACACCCACTTAATGAAGCTGACCTGTATATGTACTCAGATTAGTTTAATGGCAACTCAAACAATATGAAGCAGTACAGCAAAATCTACAAAGCCGACAGAATACCAGTATCGCGACGAACCAGTGTTAAATGGGAATTACACTTTTTAATAAAGATTTCTATATAATTAAATGGTTAAGTTATAAGCAAACACATGTTGTTTTGATGTGATGTTTTGATGTGAAATGCTCCATAATAGAGAAACTTACAGTCAGAACTGAAAACGATAAGAATAGCAACCAGAGATGGCTGATGCCTGAGAAACAATAAGCTTGAGATGAGATTTTATTCATAACAGATGTGCATGTAGAGTTTGTTGCAAGGCAAAATAGCACCATATAAATCTTATTTTTTTCAGGTTTATTTCAACAGTAACATTAACATTACACTTAAAAAGTCAGAATATGTGTGGATTCACTAGTCGTTTTGGATAATAATAATGGCTATGTTTGTGTTGAGGCATTGTCACCTCTAAGGGTCTATAAAGGTAAAACATCCAAACTAGTTACTTTCTCTACAATACTCCATTAGTAAAGGTAAGTGGTGGACAAAGTGCACAAACCATGTAGTTGAGTTAGAGTAGAAATTCCCAAGGTAAAATACTTTATACATAGTTGAATAAGGAGAGTTCAGTACATAGAACTCACATACTGTGAATCTGAAACACTGTTGTTCCTCTTTCAACTACAAATCTCGCATGTACAAAAGAGGACAGTAAAACAGGCCAATTCCAAAATCCTAAACTATTACATAACAGTCTTGGCTTATTAATATTTATGCCCCCAAAATTTGCATATGACAAAGGGTTAACAGGAATGATAGTTAAAGTCAGTAGCCTTAGTGAACCAACCACGTCAATGTACTTTGTGTTGTTGAGATCGAGAGCAAGTAACTAGTATAAGTAACTTCAGTTATTCACAAGCTGCAAATAACTAATGGTCGCTTCATTTCATTTTCCTGTCTTTGTCTATTTCGACATGTTGCTTCTGTGTGATCATTGCAGTGTCTCTCTGTAAACCAGTCAATCAGAACAGAGCTCATCAGATTATTTATGAGCTCTGCAAAAAAAGGAAAACAGCTCATTTCATTCTAGGACCAGATCATATGGTGTAAATCTACAATTTCACATTAAATCCGTCTGCAAATCCGTCCTACCTGAAACCCTAAGTTAGCTAAACTGGCAATCAAATCTAGCCAAGTCTCAAGTTCAGGTTAAGTAATTAGCTGGTTATCATTACTCAAATGTTTGTCTAAAGCTTTTGGCAAGGCAATGTTGACTCAACAGAAGACCCTACCACCACTCACCCCACCCCACCCCTTTCCGGCGATCGCTGACCTGCTCTGAAATGTTTGCATTCCTGAGAAACGTGTGAGCCTGCCACTAGCGTGCATGCGCGCACACACACACACACACACACACACACACACATGTCAGTATAGAGAGCACTCTACAAGTAAGCACTCATAGGCCTTGTATTGTTTACTCCTGCAACTGGAACTGAGCAAAAAGGTAGAGTGAAAGGTAGGAGTGCAAGAGTAGGCCTTCACAGGTGCCTGAGACCTGGAGTGCCAGACACAGGTTAAACCTTGCATTAGTCTGAATAGGTTATTCAGTCCCAAACTCTCAGTTCAATGTGTGTCTGGAACAGCACCTCATTAAAAGTTGTACTGAAACATTAAAAAGGAGCAGATGCAGTTTCTTACGTGTGTCAGAGGCTTGCTGTTGATGCCAAGAAGTGGTCGGTACTGGTGAAAGTCAGTCTGGATCACACACACTCTCTTCTCCATCCTCAGCACGGGCACACTCTCCCCATCCTGCTATCTCCTCCAGGCTCCCAGAGGAAGTGAGGCTTCTGTTACCTGACCCAGAGTCACGCAGCACACACACACACACACACACAAACTCTCTCACACACTCTCAGGGGGAGGGCACTTCAGCGCCAAAAGAAAACATCTAAACTCTCTCTGACACTTTACTCCACCTCCCCACCCAGTCATCACCACCCACTGGAAGATGTGCACTAGCATGAGGGCCACCCTGAGACCTGAGGGTTAACCCTCTAACTGCTGAATGGCCTTTCATATGAACTGCTCTTGGACATCATCTTCTATCATAGCCTACATTTCCTCATTTATGTGCCAAAATTAGTCATAATTCATTTACACATGACCATATTCCAACCTCTTTTACCTCTTTGAAATAAACAGGTTGTTTTTATTACTGTGCCCTTATAACTGATGTATGTAAACAAACTTTGTTCTGATTGGCCACCTTTATTGTGCCACATCCAAGAAGAAGTCATGGCTGAAATACCCCTTATAGGAATTGAAAACAGGCTTGTGCAGTTTAGTTTTTGGACAGTCTAAGGAGTGAACTGGGGGCTCTATCTAACAGGCTTGTATTCCTAAAGCTAGATGTTTAGCTTGCAAGAAGTAGCTTGGCCCAAATATATTAATGTCTAATTATGAATACCAGCTTATAGCCACCAATTAGCTGGCAATCACTACTTTTATAATAACCTAAATCTGTTGATCCACAGCTTGTGCTGGCCATCACCCACCCCTCCAGTGTTTCCAACAGACCTTCTAATAGACAACTTTAATAAAAACCTGTGTGTCATTCTGAGGTCCTGGTCATGCTCATATTAGGAACTCCTTGTCTCCATAGTTTTCCTTGTAGGGACGATATATGCCATGTTTTGGGAATTATGAGCTTCTATGGCAGTCAAAATACAAAGGATAGAAAACTAACACTCCTGCACAGTGAAATGACGCTAAATAAAAGTAAGTTCAGGGAGCGAAATATATCTTGGACCCCCTGATTATCTCAACATCACAATTCTGAGGAGTCCCTGAAAGAAAACTTGAAAAAACATATTATGATGTTCATTACGATCATTGTTTCGCTGCTTGACCCACACATGCTTGATTCCTAACTAATTGGAGATGCAGTACTGGTCTGCCTCAAGGTGGTGCTGTTAGTCATTCTTAAGTCTGGGATAACTCTGAAAAACCCTTTTTTTTCAAGTGACTGGAAGTAAATTGTTACTCATTACTCATGTTACTCATTGGAAACAGAGACCTACAAGATCTAAATTCATGTGTGAAAGACACCCTAAAGCAAACTCTAACCTTAACCACAAAAGAGCATTTCCAAAAGAAGAATTGTTCAACCAAACAGTGAGGCCAGCATCAGCACTGCTATGGTGAGAGAGCATCCAGCCAATGCTAGATGAGCAAGCCAGCATGGGATTCCCTAAATACCACACACTGAGTAAATATATACCATTAAACCTAAATATGCAAACACTAGCTATTCAGAATGTCGACTAAACCTGCCAAAACAAGTTAACTAGTACATTTGACAAAGTCTGCTGGTTGATGTGGGGTATTTTGGCAATGCTGCCAGAATTCTGATGTGAGCTTATCAAGCAGTGTCGTTAGCTTGCATGTAGCAATGTTCATATTTAGAGTCTTCGGTGACCTCATAGTTCAGAGGATCCAGCATCATTCAGGGGGGAAAATGCACACACAGCAAAACGTGACAGCATTGGAACATTTTGGTTTAACACAGGTCCCAACAGATTCAGGATTCAAGAGTTTCTCATATGCAGACATAAACAAGCAGTTGCACTGTACAATGAAATACTAAGTACTAAATAAGAAAGCACAAAAGCAGCTCTCTCTCTCTCTCTCTCTCTCTCTCTCTCTCTCTATATATATATATATATATATATATATGTGTGTGTGTGTGTGATATGTGTGTGTGTAAAGAACATGTACAATATATAATAGCTACTATTCAGTCTGTGTATCTTTATCTAATGCCTAAGTCTGAAAGGCACAGGAGCAGAACATACGCAGTATGCAAAATATAGCCTCAAGTGTCCAAGTGTCTCAAGTGTACATGTGTATAAGTGTATATATTATATAATGCAGTATACAAATAATAATAATGCTCCATATATATAAGTGATACATCGCATCACCAGGGTATGTGCAAAATGTGCAGTCTGTGCAATTAAGCAGTCTGTAAAGTTTTAGTGGTCATCTCATAGGAGAGAGGACTGAGCATGAGCTACATGACTGGTCAGATGCTTGTGGAGCATGTGGTGGAATGGTGGTTGAAGGTAACGAGGTCTTCAGAGCCCTGATGGCCTGAGGGTAGAGAGTGATTTTCAAAAACGTCATTCATTTGTCTCATAGGGATTTTTGTTGAATGAAACAAATCAACATCTCTGCATTTGCTTGAAAATGCCAGTGTGATATAATGCACATAAAACATGCCCTGACTATTTAAGCTGTGTGTGTCCTGCAAGGGGGCGCTGTTTCTCAGCTGTCAGTAAATCTTGTAAGTGCTGACACCACTTTCCTCTACTCATCCCCTTCCTGTCCAAATCCCCCTCAGCTTATGAGATCTGACAAAATAGCTGCGGGAAGTGTTAATCGGGCATGAAATTGTATTTACCTTCCACGTGGAAAAAATGTCAGCAAGGATACTGAGCTCTTTCATGAGCACAATAGGGACTCAAGTACTATCCATCCGTAAGCTTGAAAAGACTTTCATGTGATCTGATGCAAAGCCTTGCACAAGTCCGGGACAGAAGACGAAACGATGTGTATATCTTCAGTGATGATCAATCAAACGCAACAAGCTTGTGCAGTATCCGTTTTGGTCTCCTTCCAGCGTCGCTGAGGTGGAAGCATCTCTCTTTTTCTCTCCCCGACGGCTGCTTTCTCATTTCAGCGGTCGTGTGCTCTTGAGGTCAACCCAAAGCACCTGTGATACTGTAAATAATCCGCAATTTCATCTTTGATCCCACGCCTTGCTAAATCAATCTACATTACAGCCGTCAGACAAAAGCACAT
>CM067491.1:6592504-6609298 GCA_034552555.1 Semaprochilodus insignis
ACTTCTCAGCTCAGCAGATGACAGCAGATCCTTGAAGATCACAAACAAAGCTTGGCAGGAGCTCAAACTCAGTTCAAAGTTGAGCCGGTGACCAGGCCTGACCTCGCCATGTACAATCCAGGTTAGCATGATTAAATATGGACTGACCGACTGTCTAGGCCCAATACATTTTTGTGTCCTCCCAGCCAAACTAAGGGCCCTACAGACCAATAGGTTTGGGATTAGAAAGCAATGTTCCATTTCACTTTTAATATAACGTTCTTAAGCACGTGCCAAAGCAAGAGCTACCGGGTAACTTCCATAACTGACAGCATTTTATGACTCTTTCGCTCTAATCACTGAGCCACATAAATCAAACACTCAAAACAATAAGCAAAGACAGAGCATCTGCCAAAATGGCAGTTAGGGGCTGATAGGAGCTTTATTGTGCATGGCCTTCAAGGTAGTACAGCTCATCAGGCAGCGATTGCTCCCTGGAAGCTGGCCATGGCCCAGTGAATAGCGCTTTTGTTTGGACAGCCACATTAAATGATAAGCAGTGTGTACACCTCTCATGCACTGCCAGTGTGTTGGTTATTCGTTATGCACACAAATGACTAACTGCTCTCATGCATCTCACCTAGGTGCAGGTAAAATGCATGCAAATTGTGGAGAAATGGAATTTCTCACAGAGCCTAAAATGTGGCCCCGATATTTTAAAAGCCTGGGTGCATCATCTCTGTATGGCAGATTTACAGCAGGAACACACAAGGCTTTTTACCACTTAACCAAACACGCAGACAGATATATAACAAACAGACTTGTTTATTAGCTTTCTTCTGAACAAGCTCCATGTATTGATTACTTTTGGGGGATAACATTAGCCTCTGATTTCTGATGAAGCACAACAGTAATAACAGACTTTTGTACTTTAATTGCTAGTATTTGACTCACTCCTAGTTGAACGTAATTATAGGACTGCATACATGGCGCTCCTACAGAGAAATCATCCCAGCGAAAGGTTATATTTCCATGTCTGACACATCTCTGTGGAATCTGATTAATTAAAGGTCTGGGAAAGCATACATTTATCTTCCAGCTTTTTTGGCGTTAATGACAACTTCGGCATGATGCCCTTTAAACGTCGTCCCTCGTCACATGAGCATGCATTCCATTCACAGAAACGCAGCAAAGAAAACAGTTGGTGAAAAAAAATAAATTTTTAAAGAGCCTGTTCTGCACTCATCAAATAAAATGCACCCAGAAGGAATCAACCAACAGGAATGAAACTTGGTGGGTAGGTTTCAGATTGTGACATTCAGTGAGCAGTGATGCCCTCCATGAGTCATTCATTAACACCACACCAACTTTGCCAAAAACTGCGATGGTGTTGTGCCAGACTGTCATGGAGTGACTCAGAATGGCAGCGGATCATCTTCAGTAACGAGTCCCGCTTTTGTCTTGGTGGACATGACCAACAAATCTGTGTGTGGAGGCACCGTGGTTCGCACGAAGATGATCGCTCACATGTGATGTGTCCAGAAGACCACTCCACCTCCACTCCTACCGCAAAATGTACACAAAGATGTACGTATGTTGTGTTAGCAAACATGGTGGTCGGATGCCATACTGAGAGATACTACTTCTGTATGTGTAGCTTAATAAATGTTGCCCATATGAATCTACATTTATCATCATTTATTGTTCCTGGTAACCTTTATCTTCCTTCCCAACAGCACTGCAGTCCGACATTTCTTTCTGGGTGCAACTATTCTTTTGATGATGAGCGTATATCTGCACAACTGGGCCAAAAATATATATTTTAAAGCTTTACAGATGCTACACATTTATTTGGAGTGCATTCTACATTCATACTGCAAATGAAATGAATTATGCAAAATCAATCTCAGGACACCAGAACATTCAAGTCACAGATGAATAAAAGGATGAGTAAAGCCATTAATTACCTAAGGGCATCATGCATTGCTGGTTGTCATCTTTGATTGGAAGCTTGGTTTCATTTGATTTAAGAAGTATTTTGAAGATGTCTAGATTTACTCCCCCACCACTAATAATCTACATACATGAGCTTCATATATCACAGAACACTGGTTATCTCTTGTCAACATGAAGCATGTTCCCTCAAGAATTTCCACAAAACTCCAGTGCAAACCAGACGCTGCTGTAAATCAACAGGAGCTTTTTGGCGCTGTGTTCTATCATCAGTGGTCTACTGAAGGTAATTCTAGGCCTAGTAACAGCACAATAAAAGAGGAAGCGCATTTCCAGTGCAAAAAAAAGGTAAACAAATGTAAACAAATCAACATACACAAATTTCCTCCACTACACAAAAGGTAAAAAGCTTTTTTATTGTTATTAATGCAGCCATGGATACACCTCAGAGAAACTCACAAATGATTCTGTTGTTGGGTTCTAAAACAATGCTCCAAAGTGCCCCCTTGTGGTAGCACTGGGAATCTCACCTTGTGTGGGGATACAAAACCCAGGTCCTGGTCTCCTGGTCTTTATAATTAATCAAATGAACCATTAAGTAAGACTTAAATGTGACTGTTATCTCCAATTCACTACATAAGTAGAAAGTATTTCATAATTCCATTGCACTTTTATATCATATTTGGCTGTTTTTCTGACATAAAAGGGAGCCATAAGACAAAAACAAGAAAGGGAGAAAAGAGGGTGAAGACTGTTAATTAATTTGGAAAAAGAATTTTCGTGTGCTGTAAGCTCCGTGCTTAATAGGATCAATCTCACATGGTCGATGGCTGAGCCAAATTCTCTGCGCCTTACGCTAATCCAGTAACATCGAGCCTGTGGCGTGTAGGCCACAGCAGGTGCCACTCTCATTCTAATCTAATACAACCTACAAGGACTGAGATTTACAACTTGCCCCTCCTGACCTGCAATCTGCAGCCTGTATTCAGAAAGGCATTTGGAAAACCCACCGGTGGCCTACTCCCCTCTGTATACTACTATATTCTTATCCGTTTCATGCACCTTGATCTCGTAGAGCATATTAGGTGGAAGAAGCTTGACCATGCTGTCCCAAATATACACGGACAGATTTTCAGTCGTGCTGTGTAACAAAGAACAGAGGGGGTGTTAGGAACAGAGTGTGCATATATGGCGGGACAGAGATAACAGAACGGTCTTAATTCACACCTGACAACATTAGCAAAGTATGGCACGTCCAGATCCAGGTTTTTGTGGTCGAGGGGTTTCATGATGGCCTCCTGAAAACAATTCAGTTCAGACAGTGAGCAGAAAAATGCATGAAGTTAATTTTCACTGAAAGCAGTCGAAAGATAAAAAGGTCATTTTTACACAAACAATATTAATTTATTTCTGTGTTTTTTTATTTATTTAATTATGACAAAAATTAAAGAACAGAAGCAGAGATTTTATGGACACATGCCAGAGAAAACCCTTACCTCTATATACTGTTTAAGATCCGTTAGGTTCATCACCATCCCCGTGTTTTGGTCTATCTATGCAGACAGAATTCACAGCTGTGCATTCCATGTAAGTTTATAAACATCTCATTTCCACTGTGTATGGTACACTACTACCCCAACATACACACTTATGTAATGTTTTCTTTTTACCTAAAGCTTACATTTTTAAGACACTTTAGCTTTGACAAGATTAATTCTGCTTACCTTTCCTCGTACTGTCACTTCAACTGTAAATACAAACAACACAGCCTGTTTAAGTGGATGCATAAGGTAAGGAAATGAATATATGACAGAACATGTAGTGTGGTATACAATAAATAAGACCTGTCCTCATTCATTATCTTCCCAAGTTTCATCTTACATCTATTCTTGAAAAAGGACCTCAGGAAAAGGCTACATCAGATTCATGATGTGTTCTTAAACCACAGAATTGTGTGCACTTTTGTGCTTTTGAGTGTGCATAAATTGTGTTCTGAACAAAGCCCACATAAGAAAACACTGGTGAATGGCAGAATCTCCATGAAAACTGTGTACGTGAGTTTTAGAAATACATTTCAGGTCAGTGAATGAGGCTCAACGTTAACTGACTCACCTTTGTAGTTGTGGCCATGGCCATTGGGGTTATTGCACTTTCCAAATATCCTCTTATTCTCGTCATCGCTTAAGGATTTGCTTTAAAGTAATTATAATAAAATAAAATAAATCAGTAAATAAATAAATCAATCAATAAATAACAAATTGTTGCAAGTTTAACAATTATACACCCACATGGTATTATTTTGTTTATATACACATTCATTCATTTATTTATTTATAGAATTTATTAAAAAAACATTTCGGCAACATATACAGGTTTTATAGTGTATTACATAAATAAATAAATAAACATATAACTGAATTATATGTAAATAATATATATCTGGGCTTAGCTAATCACGCGAACTACAATTCCCATAATGCTCTTGTGTCGACGCTTTGAGCAACAGGTTTTCTCTTCCGCATACACTGTTGAGTCATATCAACAATGGCTTAAAATATGATTAATATTGCTTTAAAAGGGCCAACAACAAAATCATTAGATGTAATCTTATAAGCAGCCTTATCGGGGTCAGATAGAACCCCCACGATAAACAGTGGACAGTAAAATGGTCAGTTTAACATACGCTAACAGACGAACAGCATAAGAGCCAAAACTCCACTAAATTGATTAAATGACTGAAAATGGTACAGAGGATGAACAGAATGATGTACGGTGCAGAAGGTGTCGCTCGGGGTGAGACGCCTCAGTGAGGGGTGATGTGGGGATATGGGGGAGTTAATGATTTACCTGTGGAGCCGATGACAGGCGCTGAAGCTCGCCACTCGTGTGATGTAGCCCACACGCTCTGCTGACCGGTCAGGGTTATTTTTCTCCATTACAGCTCCAGATCCCTGGCAGTGCTGCTGCTGCTGCTGCTGCTCTGAGTGCTTATAACGAGCGAAACTCTCCGCAGTGAGCCGGAGTTTAGGGTGAATGTGCGGTTCTCCAAGGTTTCGCTCAGCAGCGCCGCTTTGATTGGTCCATTACGGGGGCTGTGTGTGTGAGAGAGTGCGCGTCGGGGGAACCATGAATAAACACTTTTCATCGATTCCAACCGAGCAAAATGGACATCACGCGCCTCCCTCTATCTCTCTCTCTTTATATATAGTGCACTACATAAAACCAATATACTGATGACTTCTCAAGGCCACATTCTCCAGTGTTATTTAGGGTACATGTTATAATGTGTGCCACTTCATTAGGTACACATCCTTGTATCTACACCCATTGTCCTTTTGATCAGCTCCACTTACCCTGTAGATGCGCTTTGCATACTTTGACTCCCCCTTTCACCCTGTTCTTCAATGGTCAGGACCCTCATAGAGCAGGTATTATGTGGATGGTGGATCATTCTCAGCAGTGCACTAATGTGCTGGTGTGAGTGGATCAGACACAGCAGTACAGCTGGAGTGTTTAAACACCTCAGTGTCACTGCTGGACTGAGAAAAGTCCACCAACCAAAACTATCCAACCAGCAGTGTCATGTGGGCAGCGTCTTGTAACCACTGATGGAGGACTAGAGGATGACCAACACAAACTGTGCAGCAGCAGATGAGCTATCATCTCTGACTGTACATCTACAGGTGGACCAGCAAGGTAGGAGTGTCTAATAGAGTGGACAGTGAGTGGGCACAGTGCTTTAACACTCCAGCAGCACTGCTGTGTCTGATCCACTCACACCAGCACCACATCAGTGTCACTGCAGTGCTGAGAATGATCCACCACCCACATAATACCAGCACTGTGGTGGTCCTGACATGGGGGAATTTGAGACGGAGCAAATCCCTGGATCAGCCCTGAAGTATCTTCTTTGCTCAATCTAAGAAATAAAGCATGGGGTCCTGCAAGAGGAAACAGCGAATGTCTTACCCTCGGGCAGCCAAGGAATAGATGTACTTCGTACATCAGCAAAGCTAAATATTTATTAGTTATTCACAAATTCAGCTTCTAACTCAAACAGTGCCTATTCCAAACCATGTATTATTTAATGTTCATCAGATTTCTGATCAGAGGGCCATTTGTAATACATTTACACATGTGTTTGATAATTTAACATTACAGTTATTTGGTATATGCCATTTATTTTATATGAATAAAAATAAGCTTATATTATGATGTAAGCTGTTGCAGTCTTAGAAACTATGACAAACTTTAAACTCCATAGCTAGATTTGGGTTGTAGTATCTTATAGGTAGTGTAAAATGAGGGTCTGACACCATCTGGTAATTTAATTAGTTTGTATTAATAAGATCAAGAGGTCCCCTGCTGTTAGCTAAGCCTGTCTTTCGTTCCGACCCCCTTATGTAGACGGCTTCCAAGAGAGTATCCAATAGTGTCCTTCCAACAAATCAGAATACGACCCAATACGACCCCTGCACTCATCCCTCGTAATCTACGAGCAATACAATCTGGGTTTAAATAGCACGCCGGATCGTGTTGCACTGTTGGCTGAAGCTGACAGGTACCTTTAAGTTAACCCGTCCCTCAAAAAGCTCCTCTCAAGATGGGCAACAGTAAAAGTGGTGCACTCTCCAAAGATCTGCTAGAGGACCTGAAGTCCAACACTAGATATACAGAACAGCAGCTTTATTCCTGGTACCAGACCTTTATGAAAGAGTGCCCCAGTGGCCAAATCAGCAGAGAGCAGTTTGAAACCATCTACGCCAGCTTTTTTCCAGACGCTGACCCGAAGGCTTACGCCCAGCATGTGTTCCGAAGCTTTGACTCCAACAGTGATGGCACTCTCGATTTTAAAGAGTACATTGTGGCATTGCATCTCACCTCCTCTGGGAAGACCATCCAGAAACTGGAGTGGGCCTTTGCACTGTATGACGTAGACAAGAACGGGACCATCACAAAAAATGAGATCCATGAAATTGTCAAGGTAATTTCTATATTGATTTTTTCTGCTTCATTTGTTGCCGTTTCTTTAGATATGTTGTGAAATGTGTTGCGGAAATATACAATGTGCCTTGGCCCACAGTTTACGAGTTCTGATGCTGTTGTATTTTGTTAAACGTGCATCCATTTCATATTTCAGTCAATATTTAACATGATCTCGAAAGAGGACCAGAAGAACCTCCCAGACGATGAAAACACGCCTGAAAAAAGAACAGAAAAAATCTGGGCCTTTTTTGGGAAAAAAGAAAACGGTAGGACACTTTTACAGTTTGTTTAAAGGAGAAATGATACATCTGTGACTCTGTTTCCTCTACACGATGTTGACAGTGTAATGGTATTGTAGCTACTACTGAAGTCTTTAAGAAGCTCCGTTCTTCCTCACAGATAAAATAACAGAAGGAGAGTTCATCCAGGGAGTCATGGACAATAAGAACATTCTCAGACTGATCCAGTTTGATGAGCCTCAGAAGGTCCAAAACAGGCTGAAGGAAAAGAAACAGTAGTGTTTCCCAGTGGTGTCTCGTATGCCTTTACTTTTCATTTGGAAAGTTTTTTATTTTTTAATTTTCATGGGCATTAAAATGTTTTGGAATTTTGAGTTTGTTTCTTGGATTTTTAAACTTTATTTTTGTTCATACCAATAATTTATGCACAATGTATACAAAACAGGACTTTGGCTAAATTCAGGGTACACTGGAATATATCAAATATTATGTTTGCTATCCAAATTATTTTCAGACTTTATATAACAACATTTATAAGAACAAACACAATGTTTTAAAATGGTAGATGGGTACATTAAGGCTTGAACCCAGTTTGTTTTAATTACACTATACAAAGATCATTGAAAGTGACTAAATTATAAGAGACCTAAAGTACTCTACATCTACACACTTAAAAATGGTTCTTCAATGGTTCTTCAAGTAAAGATGGTGGTTCTGTTTTCAACTATGAGATAAATAGCCATAAAAAATTCTTTGCTTGGCGAAATAGATGGACGGAGAATGTGTGGTATATGGTTCTATGTAGTACCAAAAAGGGTTCTGCTGTTGTTGTGATGTTGTAAAGCTTGTAGCAATAAAAGAATCATTTTAATGCTAGAAATCGAATCTTTGCCTTTTCAAGAGAATCCTTGAAGAACCATGTTTCAGTGTGTCCATATAATGTCCACAATACAAATAGTACAGGTGAAATTCACAGTTTCTATTTATAACCATGTCCTCCATCAGTATGCTGGTCTTTTGTTTGGCATTCATCATCTACTGTATAGTTCCATATATGAATCCCATGAACGATGCATGTTCTTTGTTTTGTAACTGAGAAAAAATACAATTTGGTAGTCCTGTCACTGTTTGAAGACTACGAAAAAACTGAAATCATTATTTCACATTTTCATCTATGTATAATTTAGTCATTTCCAAACAAACTGGCCTTTTTCACAAAACGTTCATGAAAATACTACTTGACATACTTTCCTCCATCAGTTGACGCTGACTTGTCCTTCTAAACATTTACGCATTGTATACAGGATGAGCATCAGCAACAGAAATGTACATCTAAAGGTTCAAAGGTTTTGTATGTCAGGGCAGATCCAAAAGTCTGCTCTGAGAAGTCTGTGAAAGAGGATGTTAGAATTCACTCTCCTCCAGAATCTCCTCCATGGTCTCACCTAAGGTCATCTCTCCATCAGAGCTAGACAGACTCTTCCTGGTGTAGAACTCTAGGCCTGTGAAGCGTGCGCAGGATGCCTCCTCTGCCGTTGACTGAACAGTGACCTGGGTCAGCTGAGCTTGGGTGGGCACGTGACTGCCCTCCTCGTACGAATCACTGTGGTCTGTGGGGTGTCTTGGTGACTTTCGTGACTTCTTCCATAAGTGTTTGGGGTGCATGCGGGCAAAGCAGTTATGAACCTCAAAGTGATTGGCAAAGAGGTACACCTGCCACCTGTTCTTCAGCTCAGCTTGGACCTGGAAAACCAAACATCACTTTTGAAAACATGGATGTCTCAGTAATTCGGGCTAATGAACTACAAGTACCATTATCATCCAAGAACCCACTTACTAAAGACTTGATTCACAGAGACCTTAAAAATAGCCCATGCACAAATGGGTTCACTGACCGGCTTCTTGAACAGACACTACTAGTGGCAAAACCAAAGGAAATTGCACTGGGTAGTAGGGTGGCCACTTTCATGACCCCAAAAAGTGGGGGGGGGGGGGCACGATACTAGAACAGAATTAAAATCATAACCTAACCTATATAACACATAAATGATTGCTTCACCCACTTAATAGGGAGAAACTGATGACACTTGTGAGTCAGACAAGGGCTGACCTGCGGTTAACCGGTAGGCGAGTCACAATGTCACACGACCTTGGTAAACCAGTGATACGCAAGGCATTTGACACGGACATGAGCCAATGGTACACATAATATTGTTAGCAAGTGAACATTTTAAATAGTTCATCTTGAAAAGAGGACTAATAGGCGTTCGTCCAGGTATTGCAGCGGAGGGAGGACTGGGAGTTGAAAATCTGGACATGTGGCCTAAAACCGGACAAGTGGCCTAAAACCGGACGTGTGGCCACCCTACTGGGTAGCCATGATATCTTAATCACTTAATATACAAGTATTAGCTTACATTGGAGCAACAGCTTGTTTAAGACATAGTAATAGCAAGTAAAAATGCATATATTTTATAGTTACAGCCCTGGTAGTCTCAACCTGAGATGCTCGGCGCGCACATAAACTGATATTTATTGCATGTTAAGCTAGCCCCAAATATCGGAATTCTGTTAGTTTCATTCTGATTGTCTAAGTTGGCACGTGTGCACACACTCCCATGTGGTACCTTTCGTCACTCTAATGGAAAACAAACATATGTAAGGTGTTTTTAACGCATGTAACAACGTACATAGTTGTCCGCTCTGTATGAAGTGACAGAGTGAGATATGGTCCCCGGATTAAAGTTCATGAATTACATTACATTTCATTAATAAAGTGTACACTGTAGACATTGTAGGTCACATGTGCCAGCCACACCTACCCCATTCATGTTTGGACAGTTCCTGAACTCTGGACGGCTGTTCAGCAGATATTATTTGGGTAGTGCATCATTGTCAACACAGGACTGACACTGACAAGGTAGTGACTGGGGTTTTTTACATGCATCACTGTCGCCACTAGTTTGAGAGTGCTCCATCACCCAATTGTAAATTACAACTGATCATTGTTAAAGGGCTAGAGGAATGCTAACGCAAACTGTACATCAACAAGCAACAATAAATGCTCTAAAGCAACACAAATGCTCACATAAGTTCCAATAACTTACCTCTCCATTTGCAAAGCAGTACAGGACAGCAACCAGAAAGCCCTAACGCAAAAACAACAGAACACTGTGATTAGGTTAACTACAGTCAAGGAAGACAGACGGCTCTTTTCTGATGAGCTGAAAATCAGATAACAATCGGATCAGTGTAAAAGATTACCTGGAAGGAGCTCAGAGTTAGATGGATGAAGTTTCGCACATAGCGGTGACTCCCCTGAATAGTTTCATCTACGATTATTGTGAACACGATCTCATGGATCCCGAGCAGTGGGATCAGCACCAGCGTTGCTCTGGCTAGACTGCATGAAGGATAAACAAACAAAGAGTTCCTGTGAAATATAAATCCTTCATCAGTGGGTGCTGCTTAAGTAACTGACACCGTACCTGTATCTGTAGTCCGTAAACTTTACTTGGTCAGCTTTTAACTTTGACAGCAGAAGTTTTATAATTTTCAGAAATATACAGAAAATGACCTGAAAAACAAAGAAGGAGTTGAGGACCTTCAGTACGGCATTATGTACTGATCAGTCTACCTCTAACTTCAATGTACTGTGCAATCACGTGGTCATCTTCTCAGAGCTGCTACCGAGCCATCATGAAAAGCTCCTCAGAATTTGTGTCATGGCCATTGTATGTAAAGGGGGCTCTTTTAGGACAGCTTGTGACTAGCATGAAACACATGATGGCACGTGGCAAATCTATACAGTGTAGCCATGAAATCCTCATCATGCTGTGACAATTTCTATGCTGTGAATTTGCTTCCTGACTGATCTTGCCACTGAGTATCTCAATTCCAAAAAAGGCTGGGACAGTAGGTGAAAAGAGCAGTGACTTATAAAACCACTTTGACTGTTTTCTACATTTAAACTCCAACACATCTTTAGTTTTAGAACCACGTTCCACAACAGTTGCAAAGATTTTAGGTATTTGACCATTCATGGTCCTTACATATTGCCATCAAAAGATATAAAAGAACTCTAAGCTTGTATGCCTGTGAGGTTCAGTCCTTCAAAACATGCATGCTTCTGTGACGGTAATCACCACATGGGCTCTGGAATATTTTGACAAAGTAGATATAGTTAGTAAACAGACCTTGGCACAGTGGACACATCTGTGGTCTGACAAGTCACATTCTGTATGCGGTAGAAGAGTATGACTGCGTAATCAGAGAAAGTGGGTGTTAGACTGGCCTGCAGTCCAGTCACCTGTTGAAAATGTGTGTTGATGAAAATGTGTGTCCTGTTGAAAACCACCGAGATATCAGGCAGGTCACCTCTAACCATACAACTCCACTTCACGAAAGACAGCAAATTCACACAAACTACCCCACAGTCCAGCTCAGCTTAGCACATGCAGCACATGTATACACCTTAAACTGAGGAACAACAACCTATTTACAATGAATGTCTCTCCTACCACAAGGGCATTCTCCCAGGAGCCTCTGTGCATGGCTGCTCCGCAAGGTCAAGCCACATGCATTACTATGTTTGAGTCAGTAGCAGGACTCTACAACGCTTTCCATTTCATATACTGTCCCAGCTATTTTGGAATCTCTAGACACATTATTTTAGAACATCCGTACTCAATTAGTCTCATTATGGAATTTGCTAGTTAACTTTACAGTAATAACAATGACCTTCTGCTGTGTAATGTGAAGACTGACACTCACCAAAACTGACAGTGTAATAGGAGCTCTAATAATCCACCAAATCCACCTGTTGATAATGAACCAGCAGCTTTAGGGGAAAAAAAACAAAATGTGAAAACTGGAAAATGGAATACACTTTATATGAATCTATAAAAAGAATAATAGCGTATTCATCAGGACAGCATGTTTTTTGTCTCATTTGAACAAAATGCTAATGCTACCTGTGAATCAGCTTACCCTTTATTTTCATATAGAATTTTAACCACTGTCCAAGGGGCCACAAATAAAAAGGGTGTTCCTGAAGACAACAAAGAAAACATATTTAATGGATACAAAGGCCCAAAGCCAATAAAGAAAATTAAAGAACTGAAGAATTAAAGAACAACAAAAAATCATCAATAATTAAAAGACAAAATGAGATCATCCAAAAAAAAAAGGCTCATCATACATCATATTGATAGCCATTTACCACAAGCTATTTATATGGATCAAAAACAGGCCTACCCCATCCTACCAGCATGTATCTCTTCAGTAGGCTCCGCTTGGTCAACACTGCAGTGAAGAGCAGCGTGTGGAGAAATATCGCCTCCACCAGGAGCCAGAAGTAATTGCACCCCACAAAATACTGCATGGAGACCTTGGAGGCTTTGCAGATCAAAACAATCTAGGGGGGGGTTGACAGGTTTAATGAATGACTTTTCTCATTGTGAGTGTATGAACATTTGGCTGTTTTATGTATTTCACATTAACTGGACATGTGAGTCGTCACTGTCCAAAGAATTGTGCAAAACTATTATCTTCAAAATGGCAACTTTACAGGAAAGTGCAAAACCCCCATTTAACTTTAATGTAAGTCAGTGGAACCAGACTTCTTTCCAAGAGATTTTGGGCCACTTCTGTTGGTCCATTCATCATGAAATTGTCACACAATGTAAACAGCAGATGCTGTGTTCAGATGATGTATGAAAGTAAAAATCGACAAAAATAGAGATACATGTTTTTCTTTGGACAGTGACAAAATGTATTTATAGAATCTGGTATTCTGCACTGCTGTTTTATATATTTGCTTTCCTGTGAATTATTCAATATTGTCATATGGTCTCAATCAACAATACTACAGACCAAAATATATAAATAACTCAGTACTGTTGAATCCGTGTAGCTGTTCCATCCATTTTCATCATTGGGCTTGTTGGAGTACATGATGTATAATACGATTTCTTTGGTAATCACTGCCATTGCTCTAAACATGAATGACACAAAGAGGTTCATGTGGATGTAGTTCCTCGTACAGTGAAGCTTCCTGAAAGTGAAAAACAAAGATCATCCATCGCATGCTTAGCCTGTGATGAATATCATTAATAAGCTTTGCCAGTGATCAATATAATAGGTAAATCAGATAACTGGAGCCAGCAGCAGACTCCAGAAAAACAAAAGACAGGTCTGGAGAGGGATGACACTATTTGACCAATGGGAGGAGAGAACAAGATCATGCCAGAAGAGGATACTAGGAAATAACATCACAGTATGAAGGTATATCTAATTATGTTGCAACAATTTATTTGATAGGAAACATAGCACCAAATGACAGCTATAAATAGTGGCTAGCAAGAATAAGTCATATCCATGTATTCTGAAGCAAACTTGGGTCAAGCAGCATCAACATCATGCATTTAACATTAAACAGAGTGGGGCCCAGAACAGAACCTTGCGGAACTCACCTCAACAGGCCCATAATAAGCACCGCCAGAGAGAGAGACGTCAAGGACAGTGAGTAGCCCACAATGGAGAGTATCCTCAACACTGACTGGCGAAATACCTCATCTTCCTGTGTTACGGAACAGGCAAAGTACAATATACTGCAAGCTTCTATATGGACGAAACCTAAATTTGTGCTGAAAACAGGTTTACCTCATTTTTGAAGAACTGGAAGTCTTCACATTCCAACCGATCTTGCCACACAGTACTGGAATTTTCTTTTGTTTTCCAGGTCCCATTGATTGTGCAAATCTTATATGCATTTCCTGAAGAACCTGAGGAAGAGATGTGGAATTACACATAAAGCAGAATTTATTCAGCCTCTCACATTTCCAATAGTAATTTTAAAGTCTGTTTTAAGCCAGTAGAGTGATGTTCTCAGCCATAGACGATGATTCCAATTGTAACTTCTCAGTACTTGTTGCCCTTTTCAACTGAGTGAAACAGAATCATGATATCAATGAATCAATGTCAGGCTCTTAGGTCATTGCGTAGTCACATGACAGATTTTGACCTATGAAAATCTTCTGCCAAGCAGTCATGACTCACACTGTCGTGACAGTGGCAGTCTCCAGCAAGCACAAGGACAGGACAAGAAAACGAACAAAACAAACACACTGTAGCAGGATGGTCTTGAGCTCGTTGATCCGTTTATTTATTTATTTATTTATTTATTTATTTATTTGAAGGGATATGTGAGAGCAGATAGGATAGAATACCTTCCTTGATCCATGGTAAATATGGAGGGCAGGGTACTGATACGATCCCAGGAGATGAATGTGGCCAACAGACAAAAGCGTCCCATGTCCCATTGCAGTATATTCCTTAAAAAGAAGGTTTACAGTGGATGACTTCTTCCATAAATGAATATTGGATTAAAGCTATGGAATTTGGTTATTACTGCATTTGCTTTACCCACCAGTTACAGTATGGAGGGTGGCTGCCAGGGTTCTTGTACAGTTTTCTTGATATTCGGCACGTTTATATATCATATCTTCGAGCAAGGAGCCGGAGGCCTTTGAAAAATACAGTTCACACACAAGAGTAGTTTACCTCCCCTTCAAGAATTCTGTGTGTTGTCTTCACACATCCTCACATCCTGATGCAGTTAGTCAGGTAACCAAAAAATAGCTGGTTTGTTAGTGACACTCAGCTAACCACATTTGATCACAAGATGGCAGTATTTTAAGATATTTGCCTCCAGAGAGCTTGCATGCATATTGCAGCTCATCTACTGAGGTAATGTGCAAAGATATTTGCAGTTCATATCTATCATTTCTAAATAAGTACACATTAACTGTAATTGGAAAGTTCAAACTAATTTCAGTCTCGTTAAATATTATCACTCTTATTAAAAATCACCACACAAGTAATGTATTAAAATATGCTTATATACTGAAATAATGAGGTATAGATGCTAGATTCATGATTGTTGTCCAAGGTGTTAGTGAAAGTGTGTGTAGTTGAGTAGCTGAACCTAACCCTTGCTGCTTGCTTCCAACCTAGCAACTGTTTGCTCTCACTGTAGCCATTCACCAAATATTTGCCAGACCGCGTCTAAGAAAAATGTTAAATTATACAACTGAACAAGGAAGACCAGGGGTTTGTCTAAAAAAGGGCTTATCTGCGGATGTCTAAAGTGCTTTTTTCCTAACAGTGCGGGGATACTATGAATTACATAGATTTCACAACTTTGCTCAGCTTTTTACTACATGGCATATTTTAGAACATTCCTTGATTTTTATTTATGTCTAACTTTTATGTGGATGCCTTAATGAGTGCCCTGACTTTAATTCTGTTGTATGTGTTTTACATAAATCAAGTAAGATTATCACATTCAGTGTTTTCTATTTTTTCTTTCTGCATCTTAAAATGATTCATGTATATGAAAAACAACTTTCAGCATGGACGTAAAATCTGAGTTATACCTGCAACCTCAAGGCTTTGCAAAAGGAATGAACTCAAAGCCTGACACTTCTATATGATGCCAAAATTGGAGTATTTTTCCTTTTAGATTTTCTCAAAAATTGAAACTCAGAACCTCAAGTAAACAGTGTCCAGCGCCCTTAACCACGCATTTAAGACTGTCATAATGACACATGGTGAAAATACCAGCTATGTTTTATGTTTGAACATGGACTGACAAAAGACAACACAATTTCTATTACATCAGGAACAGTTTGATCTTAACAAAATGATCATTTCATAGATACAGAATTTGGTTACCACAGTAATGATATGCTGATGATGAAGAGAAATGTCACTGAGGGTATTCTTGACTTACCCCTGTAAAAGACAGCAGCGGAAGGAGAGCGAAGAGCAGCATGGTGCCCCAGCCTGCCAGCCTGCTCACTGGCTGAGGAGATGAACCAGTGGACATGGGTCACTGCTCACCTTCCTACAAGGCTAACAGTGCACCATGGCTGACCACTACATCCCTGAAGCCTCTGACCCTCCCTCACTCTCTCCCGAAGGAAACTCCTGAGGAAGTCACTCCAAACCTGCTATCAGTTGTCTGCCAACTTATCACAACCTGACCCGAATATCCTTGATGTCAGTGCTCTCCAGGAGAGCTATGACTGGAGGGTTATCTCCAGAGGTCTTTGAAGCTCAATGGACAGATGTTCCTCTACTCCTGGCTCTTCAGCCGAGCAGTCTCCAAATGCGAACGTCTGTGTTTCTTTACTCACTGACTGCTCCCCTCTTGGCCCTCCCCAACCAATCAAGATAAGGCGGGAGGCCAGCCTTCGACGGGTAACTTTGTAGCTGCTGGGGAAGAGCCCTAGCAAAAAAGAGCAAACCTGCATCATAAACTCAATCACCACACATCAAATCTGAATCGTATATCCGGAGGGTTTTTTTTTTGACTGTAATGTGGCACTTGATGTTATGAGTGCCGTACCTCTGAATCATAGCCACCAATACCGAGTTCAGGATCTGTGCTTTATCCCTAGTGAGATAAATCTAAACACTAAGCGCTCATTGGATGCTGGGTAATGCAATCTTAACTTGACAGATCATCATTCGTTTAAGCGCAGCCAAGAAAATACTTCTCATCTTTTCCACATTCCCAGAGTGTTATGTGTGTATATATATATATATATATATATATATATATATATATATA
>CM067491.1:6620842-6631003 GCA_034552555.1 Semaprochilodus insignis
AGCGAAACATTGGCGCAAATTCCATGAAGAACGAAAAAAATGTGGCGTGTTCAGCATCAAAGAATGTTTGAGTTTTCTTCGCTGCAGCCGTGCCAAGGAAGATCAAACCAGTGCTGTCCCCCAAAAACCTTTTCAGTCTCCCTGGAAAATGTCCTTTCCTGAGTGCTACAGACTTGAACGGTCACCGGCAGTCGCATACCACTGCAATGGGAATTAATGGATGATATGGGACCTGCCCTGTGAGGTGTGTGTGACGGCCTTTATGAAGTAATTGCTTATATGGCGGCGCACGCCGGATGATTCATGCTGGAGCTCCTGGTGGAGCTGCACATCTCCTTGAAAGAAAGCAGAAGGTACTCTCATCCACAAATACAGCACCAAACACAGCCCGGACTGGCCACGCTTGCACGTACACAGCATTCTTCACTCTGAGAAGGAAGCCGGGCAAAAAAAAAACAACAAAAAAAAAACGGCATGACATGTAACCCGCATTTAACATCCTGGGACTTGTGGACTGTTGCTAAACACAATCATGGGAATGAGCTCAAGCTATTCCTCACAACTGGCCATAGTGAGACAGGCTGGCTACTAATAGGGCTTGTTCTCAAAGCAAACCGGGGCTCTCTAGCTGATGAATTGCAGCGTTGCTGGCGAATATTTGTGTCCGTGTACTTCTAGGGAGGTTACTTGGGGTTTATTTAGACTTCGTTGCCATGGCAACAGAGGACGCTCACAAGTAACGTGTTGCCCTTGCCCAGGGCAGTTGGGTGCAGGGTGCCCTGTAACGCCCACATGCTTGCGGATGCTGAATTTACACCTCCCTATTCACGTATTACCTCATGGACGTCACGGGTGATGGATGCAACACTTGAAAGAAGCACAAGTAGATCAAAATCAACACACATCCCGCAGCCCCTCAAAAATGCAAGCAAGCTCGCCTGTATGCAAACAACATAAATCACGGGACTCTCTCCATTGGGCCACGTCCAAGAGCAGTGGATCGCAGGAGTTCGTGGAATCGCTCCCACCATGACCACATTTGGCCACATGTGTCACGGCGGCCTCCGCTTGGCAAACAGGGAAAGAGCGCAAGGACAAGTGTAAGCGGCTAGAAACAGGGCCCGCTGCTGTAGGCTCCTGGAAGCTACTGGAAGCTCCTCCGTTCTTGCCCTGCTGTACCTGCGCGTGCAAACTTGAGTGGCAATGGGCCGCCATCCACCCGGCACAGATTATAAGTGCAGAGAGAGAAAGAGCTGAAGGATTAGAGGATGACAGAGGAACAAACTCCCAGGGAACAAATGTGACATGACGGATGGGCGAGCGTAAGTAAAGGCCAAAGTGCAATGCAATACTGCGTGAGGAGCATTAGGCAACAAAGGCACATGAATTCTGCACTTCCCTGCGAGGTCTCTAATTTTGATGGACTGCAGATGCCAGCTACTGTGCCTAACCATCACATATACAAACACTGAATTCCTGCGGGAGGCTCCCAGGCACTCGCATATCGGTGCCAAAACATGTAAATAATAAACTCCTGATTTATATTACCAACTAGGTGCTAAAAGACCACATGCAGGAGACATGCAGTCCATCTTCCGGGCAACTGCCAGTTTTTACCACCTGCACTGCAACCTGCTTCTTATTTCATCCTATGCAGAGCTCCTGGCATGCCTGGTGTATGCTGACATAGCACCACCCAGTGACTAGCTCACTTAAATGCTTAATATGAAGACAACTCCCTAAACCTGCATTCTTCAACCCTGCTCCTTTTCAAGTATTCCGATCCTCCTGATGACCTTTACAAAAGCTGAGTGCTAGATTAGGGTTGGGAATCTTGGCCCTAAGCTCTTTGGTAGATGGAGGATATGAGGTTCCTAGATTGCATGCATTCCATTTCATTCATCCTTGTCAAAAGGGCAAGCTGAGGGCTACAGCGGCAATAAAAGCTCTGTGAAAACATGAAGAATAAACATTTAAAGCAATATGTAAGATATGTAGTTTACAACATTCCAAAATGAGGTAAATTGTTAGCATGCTAACCAGCTAGTCCCAGACTGTCTCGTAATAGCACTTTGTACCTCAGGAAGCGATCACTGTAGCGTCGAGTCAAATCAGTCCAAATGCTGAAGTGCAATGTTTCTTATAGATTGGTAAGAACCGAAGAGGAAGGAGGAGGCACTGTGCATTTCCTGGTGATGTGCTGCTCCCTGTTGTTTGGTGTATGAATCTGACAGCTTGTCATCTTACAGATTGCTCCTTTAAAGGAATAGGACTCAAAAGGAGCACCCTTCCTCATCAGATTGTGAAGTAGGACAAGTTGACAGGTTACAGTACCACTCTGATCAAACAGGGGAGATGCGTCAGTGGCCAAAGTTAGAACTCTATCTAGAACTGCCAAAAATATGTTTATGGAATATGGAATATGTAGAGCTTAGTGTAGTGTGCTGCGTTCCTGTTATATTGCGGCATGTCACTACAGGTGTTTTTCCTTTGCCCTTTAGTGCAAAGAATTAAATTACTTTTATGGAGGGTGTTTGTGAAGATTTATGGAGCTCCCCCCCACCAAATGATGTCACCAGCCAGGTTTCTATCCGGCTGTTATATTTAACTCAAGCAAGCCACTGAAAACATTATGTGAATTAGAGTTTATATGCGCTCCGTACAAGAGAATAAAACCATCGGCCGTAAAACACTGCCGAAAAAAATGTGGAGTATGCAGAGAAATATTTGGAGTGAAGCATGTTAAGTAAGCTGTCATTGCTGTTTTGTTTCACTTTATGGCTCTATTTGATATTGTAAGAGCTTAGAGACAGAACATGCTGGCAAATATAATTATAATATAATTATAATACAAATATAATATAAAGCTTTATTGCTTTGACACAATTTCATTTTTTTATTGATTTAAGTTTTAATTATGTTTTTATTTCTATACAGGGGCGGCCTTTGCACTAGCCAAAGAAATTCTAAATTAGACATACTGCAGCCCATGATATTAAATAATATATTCTCAAATATGCACACATTTGAAAAAATGGCTGACATTTTTAAATGTAGAGATTCTTTCCAGTAATTTCAATGAAGATTTCAACGAAGACCCCATTACTCACTTATCTTACCAATGGCAGATACTATTGCATTTTGCCTTACACAAACAAAATTATCTGCCAGTATATTGAGATCATTTATTTACTCAAGTAAACAAGTTCTAATAATAAGTTCTAATAAGTTCATTAGTTAATAATAATCTTCTTCTTCTTCTTTATCTATTGCGATCCATCCAGGGGCTTCATTCCTGTTTTTTGCCTACAACCCCAGAATGAAGTCCACCCCTGTTTCAGATAGCAGTGAAGAGATCTTCAACAGCTTACTGGTACCTACAGGCTTCTGTCGTGTTTTGTAGGCAGAAACAGGAGGACATGATCAGTTATACTGACTATTATATTCGCATTACAGTAGATAAACCACCCAGGTGCTAGTGCTTGATCAGCCTTGTCATGTCAAGGTTTGTCAAGGTCTTCCTATAAGGCCCTAGTAGCTCATTCAGGATGCAGCAGCTTGGCCTGTCTGCAGTATTCCTAAATTCACTCACGTCCCTCCACTGCTCCGTTCCCTTCACTGGCTTCCTGCAGCTCTCTGCATCGGATTTAAAACTCTGATACTCACCTACAAAGCCAAAAATGGACCAGTCCCTCCTAACCCTCAAAACTCAATCTGTACCTTAAGCCCTCCGAGCTTTAATTGCAGCTCGGTATGGCCCATGTGGCCTTCAAGACACATGAAAGACCAGCATCAAGACTTTTCTCTGTCCTGGCACCCAGATGGTGGAATAAACTACCACTGGCTGTACGAACAGCAGACTTTCTTGTGGTCTTCAAGCATAGACTGAAGACTCATCTCTTTGTGAAGCTTTGTGTGCTAAACTCTGTATCTTTCTTTCTGGACAACAAAACAGCTTTGTAAGTTGCTCTGGATAGGTGCATCTGCTATTTGCTGTAAATGTATATAATCTGCAAATGTGTTTCCATCATAATTTATCACATTCATTTTAAATGTAATGAAAGTTATCTGCCTCATACAAAATGCCTATGCTTATTTTGCTTGCACACAGAAGAATCCGTGAAGTGAAAATCCCACATATACAAACACACATGTACATAACTGAGCACACCCACTAGTGGGCAGTGAACATGCCTGCCCAGAGCAGTGGGCAGCCCTATCCATGGCCCCAGGGAGCAGTTGGGGGTTAGGTGCCTTGCTCGAGGGCACTTCTGAGGAATCAAACCAGCGACCCTCCAGTCTCAAAACTGGTCCCCTAACCTCCAGCCCACAATTGTCTCCGTACAAGTCCCACATTATCATTAGTATTTTCCACTTGTGATAAGTAAGCCCTCCTTTCCCAAGCCGCAAAGTAGGTTTGACAGCGACCGGATACCTCATTAAGTTTCTGTCTCACAAAACCAAATAAACACAAAAATGCAGTTAACTCGGCTTAACAAGACAGTTCACAGTTTTCTCTGTTAATCCTGGTTTAGATGGTCAACCTGGGATTAATCTTCATATGGATGTACAAGAAACATAAGGTTTTAGGCAAATAGCCAATCACATGAAACATGAAAAAGGATAACATTTAGAAAATGAAGCATTTACAAGCAGAAGTTACTGTTAGTGCTTATTGGAGTTATAATTACTTTACGCTTAATATCTGTGTAGTACGATTTGGTTTCTCTGCATGACTGTGCTGTTCTTTATGGGATTGATGCTAAAAATGTCACAAAGAACAGAACTTTTACACCCCTGTCAGTTCCTCATCGGTCAGAAGCTTACCCTGATTGGAGGAAGAGTTGAAATCTCAAGCCTAGGCTGCTCCAGGCATGCAATATAAATTTCCGCAGCAATGCATCCTGGTAAAAAATGATCCACTGACAGAAAATCCAGGGTTAGACAGAAGTAAGATGAAAGGCAGCTGGCTAAGCCCTAAATCCTCCTTTTAGAGACAGGCCCAGGTATTTACAGCCTTCTTCTACAGTATGAGTAGTCTTTTCCCATGTGTTTGCACTGTAATTTTTTTGTAGAGGTTTTTGTGCTTTCTGTATGAAAATAAATCTTTTTTTACATCCTACATCCTGCCTCAACACTTCATTTGTTACAGTCACAATGCCTTAATCTTCAAAAAACAAGGTTGTTTTTTTTTAAAGTTATTATGCTTTCCTGAGAGCAAATTCTTAAGTCTTTTTATACTGTCAACTTCAAATTCAGCTCGTACCAATCTACACAGTCAAGTCACATCATTATGACTCTAATAATAAAACAATGACAGGTGGGGGAGGCATGGCTCAGCTAACATCCAGAGTAACCACCATGTGTGGAGTAGTGACTGCAGTGCATCCCACAGCTGCTGGAGGGTGCGTAGTGGAGGATCTTGACAATCAAGGTGGTCCAAAAGATGCTCATTTGGGTTCAGGTCTGGGGAATTAGAGGGCCAGGGTGATACTTGGAAGTCTTGGTCATGTTCTTCCAACCAATGTTGGACATTTCTAGCCATGTGACATTTTGTGTTGTCTTACTGGAAGATCCCATCTGCCCCAGAGAAGACAATCAGCATGTATGGGTGCATGTGATGTGCAAGAATGGATTCATACCCAAATCGGTTGAGAGTGCCTTCCACATGGCTGAGTGAGCACAGAGAATGCCATGGAAACATGACTTCCTTCATGCGCTATGCACTGCAGGTGTCAATAATAATGTGACTCGGCTGTATATATCAAAGTCCATTATGTCAATACATCATAATTATTGGTCCCAATGTTATGTATGAAAATACAATCACCTCTTAACCAAATATGGCTGACAAAAATCTTCCATATAAACTAAGACATCAAAAACTATTCACATTACAAAGGGGGAAGCTTCCTCTTTAACAGCGAGAGGAGGAATAGAAAAAGGGAGGTCATAAAGATCTACACAAAGTCAGGTCACTGGAGTTTTACTTAAGCTAGCCATTTAGACCAAATCTGGCCTAATTTGTCTGTCTGAATACTTAGGGAATAAGTTAGCTCTTCCATAACCCTTGAATCCATGAATACAGATTTCATAAACAATGCCATACCACTCTATTTCAGAAGGGGCATATCATTCAAACTCTGCACTGTGCTGCACTGTTCAGCAGAGGGCAGTACAACCCAAAACACTGGGATGAGCTGTTAGTAGTACAATGACAAAACCTTTGCACCTTTACAAAAGCTGAAGCTGAACCACGACCTGATATTTGACCATAAAGCACAATATAAAAGCTGCCACTGAAACTCCGGCATGACCATCAGAGAGTCACAGCCACCCATAATCAGACAGCAATCAGCATATTGAAAACCACACAGAGTCAAAGATTGGATCAAAAAGGACTCAGGAATGATTAATCAAAGCCCAGCCCAAATGGGGAGCCTTCAATTAACACCAAGGCCTTGGCATGTAATTGGGGAAGCCTGTCTGGAGACAGAAGGTGAAATGGAAGCATAATTTATGGATCAGTGACGGGGCAGTGCAAGTGGTGCTGCAAGATTTAAGGTTGGCTAACAGCGAGTAATTAACCATGAATATCATTTCGTCTTGGGCCTCCATATAACAATGCTCTGTAAATGGAGGTTAAGTACATCATTTTGACTAACAGGCTGGCAACAGTGCATAGAAAAGACGATGCAGGTCACTGAGACAGAGGAATTTTAGCCCTTATCAGTGGTCATAAGGGTCATTAGGTATCGATATATCATCGCTACCATAACAAAACCTCATATATCCAAAATGGTATCATTACAGGAGACAGAAGAACATTCTTAAAGCCAAACTGAAATCCAGAGCTAGTCCATGTCCCTGGTTATTAGTGTGATTTATCATACTATATCATTTAAATGGCAAAATTCTTATTTTCCTGAACTCTGTTACTCTGATGATGAAAATGTAAAACGACTTTGTGATGAGGTCAATGGTATCGCCTATCACCAGGTATGTTTGTGTATAATTATGATTACCTGTTATACTTACCTATAGCTGCTGGTCCAGCGTATTGTCTTAAAAGGAGGCAAAGCAGGCTGAGCTGATTCTTGGGCATGCTGAAGACCCACGGCTAGCTCAAGGGAGGGGTGAGGTCAAATCTGTAACCTGTGTTAGAGAACAGTTGGTAAGGAATAAATGTGGGCACTGTAACTAACTGTAACAGCATTTACTAGTAAAGTATATCCAGGCCTGTAAGGATCATTTGGTTTTATAAGAAGTCTGTGCTTACCTTTTTACCCACTTACCTTTTTACCCAAAGTCAGCACACCTCTGTTAAACAGTATGGTTTGTTCCAGGTGTAGCAGGGGCGCCCTTGACTTATGAAAAGGAGGAAAAGGGTTAGTAGGGGGTTCTTGGAGCTCTGGTATACTCTCCTTATGCTGAGAGAGCAAGCAATGGGAGTAGAGCTAATGGGGGAGAGTAATATGGCCTTGCGATCTAGGCTCTGATACCTACCTACACTGCCTAGAGTGAGGAAGTATATTTTAAAACACATTTGGTTTCTTTGTACAGTCTTTTGTTTTGTTTGTATCTTCCCCACTTCATGTGAATAAATGTCACTGAGTAAAGCTATCTCCCGGAGTCATCCTCTCTTTCCGACTGTCTCTGTCTTAACTTACCCAGTGACTTTGTGTGTTCCCGCCGGAATTCTACAAAGCATCGTCACAGACTTGTTCCTGCCTCTAAAACATCTCCAGAGTTCAGATTATGTCACCATGCAAAAGCGGACAGGGTAAAAATAAAAAGAGCCAATAATATTGTGTTCATAAAGATTCATAAAGAGCTAGCGATTAGGCTGGAGCTAGCTCAGAGACTCTCCCTAACATCATGTCTCAGAAACATATATCTGAATTCATGGTTCTTTCTGTACTCAGCGTAAGGCACATATTAGGAACGCCAGGCCTAAGCAGATGAGCAGCAGGAGAAATTAATCACCTTTTCGAAAATGGCCACCATCAAGCCATGTGTTCAAAAGATAAAGCGATGTGAGTCAGAGGTGCAGGCATTTGTGCAGTGTATAGGTCATGTACATGGTAATGTCACGCTAAATGCCATAAAATAAAACACAGAGGTCTGAAGAAACAAAACATACACTGCTGCTCACCCTACTGTCTCTCACCTTCTGCGTTTAGCTCAATGACATTTAGGCATACAAGCTGAGTGCAGACCAATTACTGTGGTGTCACACCCATAGTCAACCTACATGAACACGGCTTTTGGGAGATTATTACAGTGAACAAAATACAGACGCCACCCTACAAGAAATGATGAAACGTTTGCTCTTTTCCTGTTTTTCTTGGTTACTCTTTTAGGTACCACTTTAGAATAAGGTTACCTTTGTAAAGGATTTGTAAATAGTTAAAAAAAAATTTTTATTATTGGTTATGGATTAGGCCATAAACACTTTACAAAGTATTAATAAGCAGTTATAACACATTAATGAAAAGGTAACAGATGAGCTCCTCCTTAAGATATTTATGAATAGGTATTGAAGCTGACAGGGTTTATGTGGACTGATGGAAATGATGGAAAATCTGAGCTTTAACAGTATGAAAGTATGTGTGTTTGCTGTTAGAGTAACAACAGGTCACTGTTGCCCATGTTATTTATGTGTTGTAGCTGCTTATTAACGCCTTATTATTATAGCCTTATTCTAAAGTGGCTCTTTTAAATAGTTGCAGTTCAATAATGCTAAAGGCCGGGGGTGCTGCACCCCTCTTAGCACGCCTACTTCCTTACACAGACACATTTTGTCTTACGTTAATTTTTCCCCAGAATGCTGCTGAGTCTTTTAAGTACTGAGGTTATTAAGGAGTTTAAATATGAGTAACGCTTCACACGTGCTAGAAGCAAGCTAACGCTTCTGCACGCTGAAATGATGTCATTTTTGAACTTGAACACCACTATATAGCCACACTAGTGACTCAAACATGTTTCACTAACCTTACTGGTGGGTGTTGGGTATTTTGGTGGGGTTGAGAGTGTTACAATGTCTGATCGATGTGCAGCATTGTTAGCTGGCATGTAGCAGCATTTACATCTCCTGAATGACCTTGTAATTCAGAAGATCCAGCAATATTCTGGGGGGGAAGCATGTATGTACTGCAAAGTGTATCATGCGTGGAGCATTTTTTGTTTACTTTGGCACAGACACTTTTTCAAAAGTGGCATTCGAGGTGAGAGTATTCTGACTGCTATTTGCAGTAGAGCATAACAGTCAGACCAAGCTGCTCTGATAAACAGTTTGTGTGAAAACCACATATGACCAAACTGTACCACGTCACTGTATCTTTTCACCAGCCTGTATTCTTTAGAGCAATGGAGGAGCGCTGGCCTGACAAGTTCCAGACGTGAGAGCAGCATAAATCCTATTACAGGAAAAGAGACAGAAAGAGAGAGAGAGAGAATTAAGATGTGCACAGAGACGGATGGCTGTAGTGTCCTTGAGTATTATCCCACCTCAGCGTCTGATTTCTCTAGATGGGATAAAAAAAGCACAAGCAGTACGTGGCGGTACACGAGCGGATTGAGATGGAGTGAGATGAGCAAAGACAAACCTGGAGCGAAGGTAGCGTAAGGCAGCCTCGGCATGTGAGAGGGCTCAGAGTTAGTATTAAAAACAAAATCACAAAAGGATTGAAGGGAGTTAAAATCCAATCCTCATTTTAGACATATTTCGGTTGTCCCAGACAAATGAAGAACGAGGTAGCCTATTTTCTTCAAGCCGTTCATTCAGACAGTGCAGATGATATTATTCCCAGAACCCATTGTTAACTCACAAAGGGCTATATATCTGCATAATCTAATCATTTAAAAGTAAACAAAGTTATTCAGAATGGTTTGATGTGAAATGTTATGTTTTATAGAAACTGATTAACAGCATTGGTGATAGGAACCAGACATCTGAAGTGTTTATAGCCTCTGAGTTATTAGTTATTACACAAGATAATTACAAATACTTTGCCTGAAGCATGAGAAGTTTTTGGTCTGAAATATATATATATATATATATATATATATATATATATATATTTACAGGGGTTGGACAATGAAACTGAAACACCTGGTTTTAGACCACAATCATTTATTAGTATGGTGTAGGGCCTCCTC
>CM067491.1:6631373-6676355 GCA_034552555.1 Semaprochilodus insignis
ACAGTTTTGCTCAAAATATTGCAATGCACACAACATTATGGGTGACATACCAGAGTTCAAAAGAGGACAAATTGTTGGTGCACGTCTTGCTGGCGCATCTGTGACCAAGACAGCAAGTCTTTGTGATGTATCAAGAGCCACGGTATCCAGGGTAATGTCAGCATACCACCAAGAAGGACGTTTTCCTCCACCAGCATCACGTAGTGACCTGGCCACTATCCTGCAAGACGAATGGCTTAAAATCCCTCTGACCACTGTGCACGAACTGACGCTGTATTGGCCGCAAAAGGAGGCCCTACACCATACTAATAAATGATTGTGGTCTAAAACCAGGTGTTTCAGTTTCATTGTCCAACCCCTGTATATATATACATTTAACCATTAGTTATTATATACAAACTCAGGAGACACGCTGGCTCCTATTAATACTGCTGTATATAAATGCAAGATTAGTTCATGTTAACTTTTTAAAAAAAAATAAAGGTTCCAAAATGGCATAGTTGGCTATTATGCATGGTTCTAGTTAAATCTGATACAATATTAATTGATACAGAAGCTTTATATTATGTGGATACATTATTCTAAAAAGGTTCTTTACAAAATTACCATTTCCATTTCTGTTCATTAGGGAACCCAAAGGGCTTCTTCTTTTCATCTTATTTTCGGATAATTCATTGGAAAAGACCATTCTGCCTTGAAGTGAATCAGCCATTCAGAAGCCTGAAGATGTGTCACGGACAAAGAACCCGGACCGACACGTGCAGAGCTAAAAGTCAAACAGGCTTTATTAAACAATCAGACAGTTGAACAAAGCAGCAAAACACAATTAAACATGAAGGGGGGAGCGAGAATTGGGGGGCAGGAAACAGGCAAAGGTCAGAACCAGAAGATACAGCCAGCCGAGATACCAGAATACAGGGGCGAGACTGAGAGAATAGTCAGAGGACAAACAGAGAGCCAGGAGATAAACGAGATCAAAGCCAAGGGGGACAAAGAGAGATCGAAAGTCAGAGAACAAAAGGGGGTCAGAACCAGAGTGGAAACAACAGTAAGAACGCTCAGGATTGCAAACTAAGGGTTTGGCAAAACTTCGCAATGAGGAGGTGTTTGAATGGGGTTTATATACAGGGAGAGTATATGGACACCAGGTGGACCTAATATTCTGGAGAGCTAGAGCGGGACTGATTGGGTGACAGGGGACGCGTTGGTGTGACATCATAGAGTGATGCCCTCTGGGAAGTTGAGTCCGGAGGAGCGGCAGAGCCAGGAAAACCCAGAAGCGTGACAAGATGCAAACAGAATATGGGTGCCAGGAGTCAGAATCAACTTGATGCCACCTAGTAATAATAATACTACACTGTAAAAAGTCCAACCTAAAATAATAACCTCAGTTTGTTACAAGCAACTGAATAAGGTTAACTCAACTCAAAAAATGACTTTGATTAAAAGAATTGTTCGTTCAAAGTCCTTTTTATTAGGCTGAATAAACGTAATGCATTTGCTTGTAACAAACTGAAGTATTTTTTCAGGTTGGACCAACGAAACACTGTTTACAGTGTATGACGAAGCTTTGGCTTACACAATCCTGAAAAATACACCCACAAATATCCTTTTACATATTTCTTACCAATGCCAACAGCTGGAGAAGCTCATGTGAAATTTCAAGGCTGTATGTGCCTAGCATTATATCATACCCGCTCGTACCATGGTTATGGTCCATTGGTGAAGTAATAACAGAAGGCCACGCTGAGCTGTGTGGATACTGAGTGATGGAGTGGACCCGTCGCCTCCTAGCACCCAGAATTTGTCATGTCATAAGACAGCTGATATGGGAGACGGCGCAAGGCATTACCTTTTCGAACATAGCCATGTCTCCACTGGCCTGGAACACCTCCCGGATAAGTATCTATACAGCTGATTCATCTTGCTGCTGCTTATTATGTCAAACATAACATATTGTAAGTTTCGTCAAGTTCTTTTAGACAGAAATCAGACGAAAATTTAGGACGTTCGATAAAAGTCAGACTTAGGGGAAACGATCTCTGCCTACTCCAGTGCTTTTTAAGAGCATCATTCTTTCATGAAGTGAGTTTGAGAGGGGGCTTAATTACTGTGTTTTTGCATCATTAGGATCCAGACTTAAGTCATATCATTTATAGATTAGGTTCCCTTCTCAGAGATGTGTCAAACGTCTGATGTTTGAGACAGGCTCCCTCGCCCTGGCGCTGAATTTTGAAACAGTGCTCATAAATTTTGAAGCATGATCCCACCAGCATGTCTCTTCATGTCTCGTTCCCCCTTTAGCGAGCGGTGACAGTGATCTATCAGCTCATTACTGTCAGGAGGAGTGCTTAATGCTAATCCAGTTCTCTTTCTTGCTTGAGAAAGGTCCAAAAAGTCTTAAACGTCACCTGTATTTATGAGCTTTTTCCACATATATATGTGTGTATATATGTGTATATAGCAGTTGTCGTCTGCATTAATCTGCAGATGATATAAACAAGATATTCATACCCCAGAACCACCAGCAAACCACAGGTTTCAGTGTGTCAAACAACAATGCCATCTTTCAGCTAGAGCCGCTGTTACATGCAGCGGGATGGCGTATGCTGAAGATAATGTAATATTGATTTTTGTCAGTCGTGTTCTGTTGTATTAGATGAGCAGCTGTATTGCCATTCATTTTAGCTAATCACAGACACTTTGGTCTTTAATGATATGAGCTCTTTATTCTGTAAGCCATCATGCACTAAAAGCTAAGTATACTGTCAGCTTCACGTGTCAGAATTATTGGCACTGTGTGTAGGTAGTATATTCTGCACTCGTTTCACTCTGTCATGTGTCTGTACTATGTGTAGTCCTGTGTCATGTGCTGCTGTTGTGTGTTGCATGGGGCCTGAAGAACAACATTTTCTTCCATTGTGTTCAAGTTATACTGAGGAATGACAAAGACCACTAGAGCTGACCTTTGACAAGTGCAACTTCCCTATTTCCAACATAAAAGCAGTACGTCTTCCGCTGCAATGCTGAATGAGATTGTAGAACACAAAGTAAACAGTCTGAGACACCTCCACTATACAGAATCCCTCCTTTTAGACTCTCCCACTTAGCCCATTTTTGTGTGGATTCACATGCATGTTTTGGATCATTGTGGTGCTGCAAGATCAAAACACCACCTACCTTTTATCTTTTTGGCAGAGGTTGCCAGATTTTTCATTTAAAGTCTCCCGGAATGTCATGGAATCCACGATGCCATGTGTTCTAACAAGGTTTTTGGGCCTTTGTAGGAAACAAGAGCCCTGAAACATCATATGTCTCAAACCTACCTCCTCAGAATACACTTGCCTCCATTTTACTATAGCTCTGGTTGTTTTAAACTTCTGCATTATCACCCTAATGGTGTATATGGGAATTGGCCTTTTTAGTGTCCTAATGCACTTTTTTCATTTCATTAGTGTATGCTCTAAACATCCCTATGTGGATGAATGAATGGAATCTGGAATCTGTGACACCCCATATTTATACCTTAGTGACACTGGAAGTCATGGATGACCATTTAAATGTGCAGCCAAATGCATTTATTTAGCATGACATACAACTTTGATCAAAAAAAAAAAAAAAAAAAAGGATGTGGTTTTGTGCTCATTAACAAGCCTATGATTTGGCTTTAGAATGAAGCGAGCTGTTTTCCCTTTTTTGGTGAACAATTTGATGAGCTGTGCTCACTGCTTTGCAGTTAGTAGCTAACTATGAAACTTTCTGTTGATCTGCTTCAACCATCAACCAGTGGATGAAATCACACAGCATGGCTGCTACTTACTGGTTGCTGTTGGGGTTGTGATGCTAATAAAAGTGGAACTACTCCTCACTTCAGGCAAACGCTGAGCAAAGGCTCTTCAGTGAGTGAAGCTGTGTGATACTGTCCACGGTTTGAGAAACTGTCTGGAGTGAAATGTGCAGAGCAAACTAACAACTTTGAATTAAAGTTCAGAATCTTCTTATAGATGGTGGAGTCAAAGTTGGCTTCCTATTCACCAGCTTGTTTTGCAGTTTTTCCATTCCACCTTAAATGGTGCTGTAGTTGGATTCTGGCATATGTAAAGCTGCAGCATTTAAGATGGGCTGGAATGTTTGATTAAGAAGCTGGCAAATAAGAAGCCACCTTCAACCATCAACCACACCCATAGACCACTTGGTTCCTTGGGAAAGGAATGACAAGTGCTGACATCTCCTACATTTCCACACAGTCTGCCCTTTTCATTTCTGTTGGTTCACTGTTGTTGTCTCCATGGGCTAGAACGGGACCTGGTGTATGAACATTTTGGGGGGTGTAAATATTAATAAGTCAGGTCTATTAATATTATGATTTTTACAAATGTGGAATTTGTGTTTGAAGGAGGAGACAACAGTGTTTGAGATTCACAGTAAGTCAGAACTATGTACCAAACTCAGCTTATTCAACTTTGTAAAGTTAGTTTTCCATTCTATGACACCTTTTAGGTGGTCCTAAGGAATAATGTGTAAGTTAGAACATGCTTCGGTTACGTTTTGTTCATAACAATTTTTAGGATGGCCATCAATTGTCTCATATAAGGGATTTAGCTTGCTTATAGAATATATTTACTTGGTATTAACCACAAAGACCATTTCAAGCATAACAATAACCATAGAGCTGATCCTTTATATTATACAACCTGTTCATTAGAGCTTTGCTTTATAGCTTTTGTTTCCATTATTCTCTTTTAGGTTCTTCACCTTAGAAGGCTCAGCTAAACAAATAAACAAAAATCAAATCAGGAAAAACAAATTGCTGCTTCGAAACAAGCGCTTGTTACCACGCACTGCAGTTTAAAGTTTTTGGCAGTGTTTCAAGGGCAGCTATTACCATCCGTTGCATCACGGGATCCATCAGTTGCACTGTGGAGAACTAGGCAGAAAAACGCTTGCACCGTATGCTTCAGCATATACCACCATCTTGTCTAGCCAGAATCAGTGGGGGAACTGGCGCAATAAATAAGGCAGCAACAGATTTACAGAAACAGTTGTCAATAAGGCCTGAGTCAGTGTCTCGCTGCTACCAATTTGTGGGGAATGCAACGGGCCATGACGTTAGTCCAGGATTACTTCAGCCTATGAGTCAATTCACAGCAACCGCTTGAAACCATCACTGAAGCTTGTGTGAGGCTAACTGATAGTGTCGTCCGTGGAGAGATTTCAGCTTTCAGACTGGCAGACAAAAGAAGTCTTAATTTTCACAACTCTCTGTGTCTCTTCTTGCATGAAGCCTTAGTTCTCGGAGGCTACAGAAAGAATTAGACATGAGACATGAGGCCACTACATTACACACAGTTCACAACGGGCCAGAGATGTGGAACACAACGAGCTGGAAAAGGCAAGGTTTAAACCCGCTCATTCTTTCAAATTAATTTTTGCCCATGTTCTCACAGTCTTACTTCAAGCCCGGAGTGGCTGAGACAGAGCAAGCAATCTGGAAGGGTGAAAGGGTTCACACACTTTCAACCATACAAATGAGTCCTGCCACAACAAGCCCTCCAAACTAAATGTCATAGACTGCTGTCAAAAAACTAGAGAACCCAGAACAAACTAGCAAACAAACAGGCCAGCTCACAAACTGAAATGCAGCAAAGACATTTACAGAATCCACAAACGCCATGAAATGTAGTTGGAAAACTATGAGAGCAGATCAGAATGTATTGTGATCATTTCCTTTGAATATTGTATGCATAATGCATTATAAGTACATAATACCCTATAAAACCAGCCATGAGCTTGTATAGTTGCTTCTAAGTGGTTATAATTATATACAATTTATAAAGCAAGGATATACATCTTCATACACTCAGTTTCCATAATGCACTATAATATCATATCATAATATCATATTTGATATGAACATTTGAGGAAGAAATGTTATACAGCGTTATGCTAGGTCATTACAGGCGTCAAGTAAGGTAATCACATCTAACTGTTAACTAACATAAATGAAGAGGTGAGTAATGCTAGCTTGAAGCCGTTGCTAATTTCAGCCTAACATAGATCAACTTTTTTGTGCTGCCAACCATTTAGCTTTGGCTGCTAGCTACTAATAGTCTAGCACTGGTGTGTATATACCCAGTGTGTATGTATATATATATATATATATATATACACTGGGTACAAATGACATGATAAATGGACCAACAGGAGTGGCCCAAAATTGCTTGGAAAAAAAGTCTGGTTCCATTGACTTACATTAAAGTTAAATTAGGTTTTTGCCCTCTCCTGCAAAGTTGCTATTTTGGAGATACTTGTTTTTCACTGGGCAGTGATATATACTTCCTTTTTTCTCCAAAAGAATTTGGAGCAGTGCCACATCCCCCAAATCAGCTCTTTTTCTTTGGAGTCTGTTGAGATGTTGAGAAAACCATATAGTGTGATAAAGTGCCTTATAACGTTCATGTCTACAATGTTCTTATGGAAAAATGTTATTATGCAACATATGCTATAAAACACCATATAAATGCATTTATGCATTTATAGTGCATTATGAATACAGGATTTATAGGAAGTGGTCCTGTATTTTCTTGCAGAACTCTTTTTACCGAGATAAGCAAAATATTGATCTGAGCCACAACATATGAATCTGAAGGGACAGCAACACTAATTCAGGTCATTAACGCAGTGAAACATTCCCGAGGGCCAGTCAATAAATAAATGAAAATATGTGTTGGGAAGTGTGATGGCCAGAAGATCTCCTGGCAGTTTTAATCAAGCTTCAAACTTTCATTAGGCCTTTAAAGAGTCCATCAATGTAGAATTTCACCAATGAGAAGTATTACTATGACAGAGATGTCCCACTCAACTAAAATCAGCAGTATCAGCATGTTCTAGTGATGGACTTTAGTAATCTACTAGCTACTTAACTACCTGGTCGATAACTACTTAAATTTGCACCTGAGTCTCATTTGCTAAGTTATAATTCCTGTTGCTTTCTATCTAACATTAAACAAAATAAATAAATAAACCTATCAACAGAATGTAATAAAAAATAATACCTTTGATGGTGTGTCCAAGGCGCCTATGCTAACCAGCTAGACTCAGCCCACCCAGTCAAGTGATACCACCTAATACCTCAAGAGGTGGTAGTGAGTCACTGAAGTGTTGAGCCATTAATCAAACATGAGAGTATGGAGAGGATGAAGAAGTAGGACTGCCCCAGCAGCATGAGCTAACCTCTATTAATCATGTTGAAGGTCCTGCTTCCAGGTCATTTAAGGAATGATCTAAATGAATCAGAAAACTGAGTTGAGGTGGTGATGCTAGTATGATATTGTATTAGAGCCTGTACATCTTAACAAAGAACAAACCGGGATCGTGGCATGTCTTTCCAACAATTTCCGAGTAACCTAGACACCCATCACCAGTGGACTTCCAAGATAAACAGAGATGTTGTAAGCCAACATAACATTAGCTTACCCTGACAATAACCTTCAAAAGCAATAATGTGTTGACGTGTGAATGAATCTTAGGAACTTTTAGAGGTTATCATCAGGGTAAGCTATGTTAGCTTGTTATACATTACCTGCAAATAAGGTCCAGCATCTCAGTTTATCTTGACAATCTGCTGGTGCCGGGTGTCTAACTTACTCGGAGATTGATGGAAAGACATGCCATGACCACATTCTGGTCTTTGATAATATATACAGCCTGGTACACAATTATATCATACTAGCATCACCACCGCAACTTAGTTTTCTGCTTAATTTAAGCACTGCTCCACACTGTTCTTACAACACATTTATTTCTCCCACTATAGGACATTTTTATTTATTTTCACACAGGACGTTTTCCAAAAGGTGACTAAGTGAAATAAGCTTATGAAAAAAAGACTAAACACAATGAGGGCTGAAGCTTCTGGCAAGAAAGCATTATAATGAGTGAGGCCCACTCATGGCACAAATCCTGGCAAGCAGAGTAAAGGGATGAAGTTTGATGCTGAACTCGCAACATTTCTTCTAGACTGGTAAGGAATGAAGAGTGAGGAGGAGGGACTGTGCTTTTCCTTGTTTCTTATGAAAGGGGCACACATCACAGCTTTGATGATGCCCCTATCGTATATGTTGGTGATTTACTTGGAATGTGGAGTGTGAAGATTTCCTCATTATTAAACTTGAGGGATGTTCAAGAAATGTTCTGTCAAATGATGTTTTATGAACATAAAAGTGTTTTAAGAAATGCTAACAAAACAAATTTTGTCACTTTGTTAGTATATAATTCAGCTTTGCTTAGCTTTTTATCTGTCTTGAAATGTTGAAATGTGCAGAAGCATGCTTTTATTAGAAAACAAAACAAAATGTCATTAACCAAACTCCTTTGGGAGCGTTTTTGAACCGGTGCTGACCTTGACTGCGACCTGTACTGTCAGTCTGCAGATTCTAAGTGATATCATGTGCAGGAAGATTGCATGGATTTATAGGCTCCAAAGGTTTTAGCCCATGCCTGACATTTTTACCATCTGACAGCCACCTCCAGAACTTCTTCTTCTTAAAAGAGAACCTCTTCCAAAGGGAATCCCAGAAGCCTTCAGCTCAGAGGAAATGCAGGAGAAAGACAGAGGCCTCATTAAAAAATGGGACATGATTCTCTTTGTGCTGGGATTCCCAGTGTCTTGACGCTTTCTAAAAGCCTGGGTGTTTGTTTGAACCGGCGCAAGCGATTCTGTATGCACACAGAGGGCTTCACATTAAAGCATCATTTTCACTGTGGTTCCAACAAAAAAACCTAGTCCTTCTGGCTTCTCTGTCTGGAGAAAAACAACAATCTTTCCCAAAAAATGAACAAGAACAATCACATCATACATGCAATAACTTGCTGTAATCCTTATAATCATAATGCATTATTAGCAAAGGATTACTAGTATAAAAATATTTTCTGGACCTGGATTACCTGAACCATACAGACTGTTAAAATGGGGGGAAAGACCCCCTAAATGAACAAAGAACAAGCTATAGAAATGTTTTCAACATGTGCATTTAAACATATTTTCATGTCCATCAGTAGAAATTGCTGTCGGCTATATTTTTATATATAAGTACGTTCCATACACCTGCAAATTTGGGCAAGCCCAAATGCAATCACTCCTTTTTACCAGTCATTATCATCTGCTTTGGACCCATTTTCCACACATCAAGCAAAACATTCCCTGCATTGTATCACCTCTTCTCGATCTAAGAATCCTGTCACTCACACCCAACAGGTATTTATAGCCCAATCAGTCTCTACCCAAATATTTAGTATAGTTTCAGACTTGTTATTTTTGAACTGGTAGTAATAACTTGGATTGTTCAGTCATTGCTTTAATAAAATGAACCTAACTGAGATATAGGCTCACTCAAAGCAAAAGGTTTTTAGTCTACAGCTGAGTCAGTCGAAATGTGTTTAAACCAGCTTTGACTTTAAACCAGCTCGACAGAATGATCCATATAGCAGAGAGTGAAATCTCTAACTAATGTATCGCCTGCAGAACCAACTATGAGTCCTTTATAATAGCCATTGACCAACTATCATACTGAGTCTGAGCTGACCATATGGTTTATATAGCATAACCCAAACCCTGCTTCAGTGAAAGACAGAATTACGGGAGATAGAAAATTGTCTGTGAGTCATCTTGAGACACTGTGCTAAAGTCAATTCTGTCACACAACAGGGATTATAGACTTGTGAGACTGATTGATAAAGTTTGAAAGATCAGTAACAAAAGTCCTGTACTCTGGAACATGGCTCGATAAGATGCTCACGACTAACAACATTTAATAAGAGATAATACGGTTCAGAGAGGGTGGTATCTGCAAGCCAGCTCATTTCCTTTGATCACATGCAGGCATCTTATGTGATATCATGGGTACCACAACCGATTTTCCATTACCCCGACAATCTTCCGTGCTCAGCTGGTCAACTTTATTAAAACTCACTGACAGTTCTTAGATAAAGTAAATGTGAAGTCATCATGGTTTCCTAAAGGCAGAGATCAAATGTGTCATGCCATCCAAAAGGCCTTTGCCTGTAGCCTCGTGGCTCCAACAGCACGGTATCTGAAGCTTCTTAAGCATTTTTTGTTGGGGGACGTGAAGACTGAAAGCATGCCAAGAGAGAGAAACCATCCATTTAAAGTGAAACACATGACTTATCCTTTCTAGCTGAACAGAGCAGAAAGGCCTGGAGAGCTGTGCTTTGGTGCTGTGACGAATCTGCAAGTTACACGCTTGGGCTTCGTCCTCTGTCTTTCGCACTCGCTTTGAAAGCAAAAAAACAAGCACAGTTTTAGGCTAATCTATCAACTGCAGTACTGTCCATGCAAATGCATTACTACTGTTAGCATCTCTGGGAATATGTGATGCATAGATTGGCTACACCTCCCACAAACTCCCAGGTTGGAGCTGAGATATCAACACCCGTCTGGAAGCTGACCTGCTGTTATTTTCATTCAGATTCATAAATGTACGGCTGGCTTTCAGAGGACCCAACAGAAAGGCGACGCTCAGGCAGTTCTTCACACGACCGACACATGAATTTTACATGCCGGATTCATATGTTTTGCAAATGCGCGCATAATAAACCAGTTTTCGAATTCGAAATCATGCCACAAGGCTTCGTAGGGACAATTAAACATCAACTGGAATAGGCTGTAGCAACGATGCAACTCCACTGAGGCCTGTGGTCTCCCTGTCCTAGTTGAAAAAGACTGGGAAATGTCTGCACGATGACGAGGTTGTCAGACCATATTGACTGTGGCACTCATTTGCGCCTTCTTTTTTTCAGGGTTTCTTTTTTTTCTGGCAATCAATTACAATTTCCCAAAGCCACCCGTGTCCTCGGCCCCTCTGCTGATAGAGAAGTCACTTCGGGAGAAGCCATCTGTTGAATACTAACACAGAGTCTACCTGGGGCTCACTGGGTCTGGTGCGTGGCTCCTTTTGTCTGCACCATTTCAACGGTCATTATAATGCACGGGCGTAAAGGACGGCGAGCCAGCTCAGATGTGCTCCCGAGTTGGATTAAAGCAGCGCACAAGCGCAAACTGCTTGCCTCTAACCCATTTCCTCTGATTTATTTATGCACTTATAATTCAATATGTACACCGGCTGCCTGCAGAGAAGCGCCACAATTACCTTCTAATGCGAAACTGTTTCGAAGGGCAGAACGGAGGCTGCAGTCTGCGGCTGAACTACCAAACATGCAGTTAGGCCAAGGAATGCAAGTTGGTCAGAGCAACCGAAGGAGCGTTCTGCCTTCAAAGATATCTAAAATGAGCTTTTACGGAGCTTGAATAAAGATTACAGTGATTTTTCCCAGGGCCTAGAGTGACAAAAGTCATCTTCTTCGCATGATTGTATCTAAGAGATGAGTCATTTGCTGCTTCAGAGATAGTTTTGAATGAGCTACATCAGTACAGTGGTTGATGGGTAATGAAATGTCCCCACTGTAACAAATTTATTTAGAGATATAATGGCATTATGATGGAGCTCTGAATTTGAAGGCCTCTATTTGTCAATGAAACTGTGGCCTTCATATAGGCCCATCTGAAAAAAAAATAGAATTGTAGCTGAGGCAAGACCTAGAAGGTTAATCTAATCAAAGTAGCCTCTGGTAGAGTTAATAGTGAGAAAAAAGTGTTTTTCTAGGACTTTGTTAAAATGTTCTTGACCTTTTCTATCCCACAGCAAACAGGCTGGCAACGTCAAAACACCTATGTTTTGAAGGCAGCATTCCTTGCAGATATTTGTAAAGGTGCCAAAGATGAGAAAACAAGTTTTATATTGACTTAGCTGAATGAGGAGACACTCAGTACACTCACAATATTAAGTATACAAATCTCACATTTATAAAAACGGGCGAGAGAATGTGCAGAATCTACATACATACATACACACACATAACAGATGGACAATGTGGAGCAATCTAACCTTTCAGGCTTTGAAGGCAATGCTGGCATGAACTGTCAACAGGCAACATTGAATTTCATCTTTAAAGTGTCTTAATAAATTGCCAGTGTCTTAATCAATTGTTCTGTTCCACCTTAAATGCTGCAGCTTGTACAGGTGCAAGAATGTGGGGCCATTTAAGGTGGAATAAAACATTTGCAAAACAAGCTGGCGAATAGGAAGCCAACTTCTGAACCCATGTCTTTGCCAAGATTCCAGACGACTTTAATTCACAGTATGTGAGTTTGTTCTGCACATTTAATTCTGGACAGTTTCTCAAACCTTGGACAGTATCGAGCAGCTTCTCTCAGCGCTTCAAACTGAAGAGACTGATATGAAGAGCAGTTCCACCTTTATTGGCACCACAACTCCAACAGCAGCCTGTAAGTAGCAGACATGCGGTGTGATCGCATCAGTGTTTGCTGGTTGAAGCAGATCATCTTAAACTGAAGCTTTATAGTGAGTAACAACTGTAACTTACTTTGTGTTGATGATGAGATCCAAAGGGAGTAGCTAGTACAGCTCCAAAAAATAAAAACCCCCAAAACTACTCATTTCATACTGCAGTCAAATCACAAGGTGTAAATGGGAGTGTAAAACTGTATCTGGCATTTTTCACTTCAACCAAAATCACATACCCTCCATGTAGACACCAGAGAGCAATTTACGTCCATGCATTCTGTGGTATCTTTATGTGATATTACCTGTACGTTTGGCACTGGTGCAATACATTAAGGTTTGGTTTGTAGTTTGTCAGCCAGTTTGATGAGAAGTTAAGGGTTGAGATTTGTATTTCCATGGCTGTTCAGAATTGAGTTTCAGTGTACTTTCATCCCTTGTGCTAAAGAGAAAAACATCTCTTATGCGCCACTATGCAGTTTTAAGGGAGTAAACACAAGTCCTTGTGGTTTCCTAGTGGGTATACAGCGTTTACCTGCATATCATGTAGACTACACCACTGGTATCAGCGTATTCTGCTTAAAAATTTCATGCCTGACTCACAGAGAAGCTTTGCAGCAGTGCTGTGAGTTTGAGTTTGAGCTATGAGCACTGAAAGAAGCAAACAAACCACAGGGGCAGCCAAAGCCTGTGAAGTAATGCTATGAAGCATTAATGTAAATATGTATGTTGTGTTGTTTGTTTACCCATACTCAGTCTTGGTGTGAAGGGCTTGGTCTTTGTCTTCTCCCTCTGGTGCCAATGGAAACCTAGATGGATGGATGTTTCTGTTTAATCCCAATCCCAATCCTAATCCCAATCATCATTGATTTTCAAAATTGCTCATCAGCCCAGCCCTAAAGTAATAATTGACTGTTATGTCATTTGTCAGCCAAGGTCTAGTGCAAATGAATAGCGTTTCTTGACGCAAGAATTATTAATTGCAATTATTATTAATTTGCTTTGTGTTTATCCCAACAACTTTTCATGACCTTTCATGGATTACTGCTTTCTTCATGGATTATGGATTATTATGTAATAACATATATATTACATAAATTCATCTGTCATTTCTAAGCAAGCCCTAATCCAACAACTGTAGTAGCCTTAATAGTAACTTCTCCTTGAGTAAACATTGACGCCTAATCCACTTACATTCAATCCCCTTTTGGTAGGGTATCTGTTAGTGTGAGCATTAGTGAAGCAAGTTGAAGCCAGAAGCAGGGATTGGACAAGCAGGCTGATTCAGAACTGGCTCTGAATTTAGTAACAACAGCATCTGTTGTTTTACTAGCAAAATCCGGCCTGACAGTTGCAGTGACTGCTAAATATGTACAGTCCCATGCAAAAGTTTGTGAAAGTTTGTCAAGTAACATTTTGTCAGTTATTCACATGAAAATAAGTCGTTCCTAAAGAGAACAGAATATGCCGTTTTCTGCTAACATTAGAGCACAGTTTCTATGTATCTGCTCAATTTAACATTTTGATAAATTAATGTTCATTTTCTGTCCCCATTTCTGGGTTTGTATCGGTCCCTGTTGTTGTCATTGTCCCAGTCCCTGTTGCTTTCATGACTGATGACCCTATCTCTGAGGTCATCCAACCCCTTGTCCAGCCCCTAACCCTGTTGAATATGCAATCCCTGTCCAGGGTCCTGTCTCCTTTACAAACCACCGTCTTTCCAGTCTGGGGTTCTGTCTTCCGTCTTCTCTTGTATTCCATCTTCTTTCCAGATTGGTGTCCAGCCCCCTGTCCAGTTCCCAGTTTTTGGTTATGTCCCTATGTGTTCCTGATGCCTCCTCCTGCCCAGCTCCTCATGTAGATGGCCTTTGTGTTCACACCTCAGGAGCTGCACTTTGGGGGGTGTCTGTCACAGTTTCCCCCAGTGTTCCTCTGTTTCTGCCCCTCTGACATAGCCATGTGCTCTCCTACCATGTGCTGTTATTTTTTGGCTAGGTCCTTGTCTCCTCTCTCTTCCCATCTTCCCATTAGTATTCTCACCTGTGCGTAGGTTCAGTCTCCTCCTTCTCCCAGATGTTCCTTATTGTGTCTAGTGTATATCTGCATCTGCCCTGCATTTGGGTTTCTTTTCTTTTCTTGTTTTAAAGTCATGTAATGTTCTTTCGGTACTATTAGCAGTGTTTGTTTTTGCTAACATCTGTACATATAACCCATATGTGTTCATGTCCATCACTCAACACTCATCAGCCTCATCACTCACCAAATGTCGCAACCATTATGCATCCAGATCCCTTAGAGGTTATTTACATTTCCCTAAACCGACACAATTCACAAAATGTTTAATACTAAGTGTATAGATTATAGCATACATCATGGCACTATTTACTGTAAGTATGTTAGCTATGTGAGCCTCATTCCCATTGGACATGCTTTGCATTGTCAGGGTTAATAATGGCATATGAAAAACCCAGATGTGGTAATGCTAATTAGATTTACATCACAGTGAAGCCAGCAAGAATCTCTTTTGCTGGCATAAAATAGAACCAGGTTTCCCACATTTTCTTGGGGAAGATCAGTGAAGTTGATATACTGCGAGAAAAACAAACAGCTCTGTCATGTAACAATAAAATATGATAATAACAAAAAATGTCCAAGATTTTCTTTATGCAGAAGTGAACAGATTGAATAACAACTATAACTGAATTGATGCTCTGAAAGACAAAATGACACTTTTATGTATATAAACAGAATGAATGTATATGTTGTTAGTATAACTTTGTTCATAGTTGGATCAGACAAAAGTATTAATTGCTAGGTTATTTCATTATAGTATAGTATCAACTAGCTAAAGTTTTCTGCTGACTAATATTAATTACCCAAACCACTACCCAGCTGTGCAAAGTTGCTGTGGCACATAAGAGCACAAAAATCTCAAAACTCAGTTGGTAGGATATATATAACCTTATTCTTTATTACATATTGTGGTGTTATTGTTTTAGCTCCTGATCAATGGTGGGAGCGGGGAAGTGGGGGTGAAGCATGATATTGCTGGTTAATGCTGTTATTCTCCACCGGCTGGTGCACAATGACGTAATCAAAAATCAGAAAACGATATAGAGAAAGGCAGAGGCATTTATGAGAAAACAAGAATGCTGTCTTTTAACTGATGAGGTATGATGAACGTGACTGGGGGACATGAGCTAGATTGATTTTTAGATTCCTGTTATTTAGGGGATTTGGAGAGGTGAAGGTTACAGGATACAGGTGTATGTAAAAGGTTTCACATTATCTTAGCTTTGGCCAGTAAAACTGGAGAACTGTATCTCTGGGTTGGGTGAATAATGGCCATGATCTGCTTGGGGTGTAACAGCAGTCCCCCAACCCCGATACCCTCGCCAACCTCACCCTGTGCTTTGTCTTTCTGACCAGCCATCCTGTCTGAGAGGGTTTTTAGAACCAGTGGAAATTGTGAGCTAAAAGTGCTTTGATATCTTTTTATGATTTTTATTTTTATTTTTATAATTTCAGATTTTCTGACAGTGGTTTCATGGAGATAATGGTTGATATGTGTTAGCACAATATTTGAGGAGTCAGAGAATTTATCAGCCCTGTCAAAGCAGTCCTAACAAGTCAGTCAAGACCTACAGAATTAAATAGGTTCAAAGATTGGAAAGGTGTCCTATTTTTGTCTGTTTATTATTATTATTTATTATTATTATTTACAAAACAGAGTAGTAGCTACAGCTACCTGGTTACTTCTTTTCACTTCAAAATTTGCATCTCAAAAACATACATCTGTACCAGTGAAAAGCCTTTTTAGTCTAGGTTTAAGCATAATCTGGGTCAGGCAAACTGGCACATACAGGCTTCTGGTACTGAAGACTTCTACTAATTTCCCTAGACATCATCTACAGATAGCTGGAGAATCTTTGCTGACTTTCAGATGAGGTCAGAAATAGATTTGCTATGTGCTTTACAGATATTGTATTCTGTTTCAGACAACTATCAATTTTCTGTTACACCATTTATAGCAGCAGGTTTGACAGTCCCCAGTGTCTTAGTAATAGATGCATTCCCATGATATCAGAATGGTTCATCTGTGTATGACAGGCTTTCTTGTCTGGTATAAAGTGTGGAACTGCACAGTCAATCAGTTGGGATTTTCCATTTTCTTGTCATGGGAAAATGGAGAACTCAGGTAAACAACAATGCTTGAGGCCTGATCTGTTCCCTAGTTTTTCTTACTGAATCAGCAAAGCAAGACTGTACAGAGCAGGGACAGCTTGCACCAACACAAATTCAGGCAGGGACTAGTTATATACAACATGAATTATTTGTTGAGTTAAACTTTAAATGAGTTGCGACATATACTGTGCTGCTTGAAAGTTTGAATACATTTGCATTATGTGAGTTTCTACTTAAATGTGACTAAAATATGATCAGATCTTGATTTAAGCCATAACAATAGATAAAGAGAACCCAATGAAACAAACAACACAGACAATTGTAAAGTTTTCCATCTGTTTATTAACAAAGCGATCCAACATCAAATGTCTTTTTTGGCAAAAGCATGAGAACCTTTGCTTTCAGGAACCGGTGTGACTCGTTTGAATGGCAATGACTTAAAATATTTCCTATTACTGTTGTATTGCACTGCTTGTTGGCTTAGAGAAGTATTTGCTGCTTACAAAACTGCTTCAACTTTGTTGCATGAACACAGAATCTTAGGTTCTGACACAACATTTCAATCGGATTAAGGTCTGCACTGTGACTCAGAAATTTTCAAATACAAAATTTCTGCTTCAGTCAGTCTTTGTAGACTACCTGGTGTGTTTGTAGACCAGGGTCATTGTATGTCGCAAGACTTGCCTTCTGTTGAGCTTCAGTTTGCAAATGGATGCCCTAAGATTCTGCAATCATGTGTCTTAATACTATCCGGAATTCTGGTGCATCCAGGTGGTCTTTGGGAATCTTTAAACAGGCAGTAACACTGGAGAGTAGTGGCTTTCTCAAAGCTATCATTATATATATACTGTGCTTGTTCAGTGTTTGCCTGATAGTGGTTCCATTTGCATTAACATTAGCCAGTGTAACCAAAACCTGCAGATCCTTAAATGTCACCCTACTGATGTCCAGGCTCTTCAGGAATACTTTTGGATTTTTTTCTTCCAGTCTAATGAGCACTGGTAACTGTTCTAACTTAGGTATATCATTTACCAAAGGCATTACATGCTTTAACACGTGTATAGTACAGACCAAACTTTAATGATTTAAACTTTTTAAATAAGATAGGGTCAGCTACACTCACACCTGATTGATTGAACCTTCTGACCCAATTATCCCTCATTGCAAACTGATAATTATAGAGGTTCACATATTTTTGCCAGCCAAAATATATAATAATAATAAATCACTTTGTTCAATTCAATTCAATTCAATTCAATTCAATTCAACTTTATTGTCATTATACCAATACAGGGTTGTACAGTATAACGAAACACAGTCAGGCTCTTTCTCCAGTGCAGTTACAAGAATATATGTGTATAAATATATATAAATAGTGTAGTGCAAGAACAAATAGACAAAGACAATGTGTGCAAACAGTACAGTATGTGTACAAGACATGTGCAAAGTGTAAGAGCAGTAACAGTTAAGTATGTGGTTGTAACCAGTATAGATATATAAAGTGTACAGTGCAGGTAGGAGAAGCAGCTTAATGTTCAGGTACAGCTAAATTCCTTGGTACAGATGTTCAGTATAGAAAAATAAATATAGATGAATAAGTACACAGCTGAGATGTTCAAGTATAAAGTATAAAGTTAAAGTGCGGTGCAAACAGTCCTGTGAGGTAGTAGGGCCTAGTGTGTGCTGGGGGGTCTGGCTAGAAATCAGTAACAGTTCTTTAGTGGTGTGGTCATGTTCTGGTAGGCACTTCCGGTGTGACCAGTTTGACAGCTCTAGGGTAAATAACTGATTGTAAAATTGTTCAGCAGAGAACCAACAGCAGAGCTACATTTACAGCAAAGCAACAAAGGTGTACTTATACACAATTTACAGCTCATCCATAAACTGTAGGCAGTACAAAGTCATGCATGCAAATCCTCTTATGTAAATCCATATAGCCTTTTCTGTATGACGTTTGTGGCAAGCAGTAGCAGCACACCCAGAGCTTAGTTTCACTTTGTTTTATTTGCTGCCTGCTGCGTTAGAAGCATGTATAAAAGCCGTGGGTTTAGCAGGGCATGAAGATTGATTGGTAGGGCATTGCCCCATTACATTATCCCCTAATCCTGGGCATGGAGTTGGTCCAATCATTTGCTGATCTTGAGTGTTTCCTTAACACTCTGAGCCAAGTCTTACATTATAGAGCTTGTGATTTTACCTAAAAATCATTGCTACTCCCAACAAATAAGTTTATCTTGTTAATCTAGTCTTTTGATTTGCATTATTTAGAAGACATTAACAGCATGACAGCATAACACTGCAAGAATAATCATCATGTCAACAGTGAGGTGATCCACATCAATGTTGCATGACTACATGTTCCCATCCAACCTGATTCAACAGTGTCAACCTCTTACAGGCAGAAATTGGATGCCGGAAATTTGGGGGCTATTTTCATGCCCTCTGGACAGAGTCGGCTATTCTCATCTCTGCATTTCCTGGACTGATGAGTATAATGGCAGAAGCCTTGTCTCTTTGGGTGGGTACGCCTCTTGATGGTGCTGTCATTCGTTTCCTCAAGCAATGGCCAGTGCAGAGACACTGCTTTGGGACTTTACCTTGTTGATGCTACAGAATTAGCATGTTCTGGTGGGTTAGCAGTAAAACAGAGTATATTTAAAAGCAGCTTGGAGCCACCTTTTTTTTCCACAGGGCTCGAGATAATGGCCATGATGTCTATTAGCATTGTGCGGCCTCATGAAAGGCATTGCAGCCGATCTGAAGCCCCTGCAATTGACCCCCTCCCCACCTCCCATTTCCTTGCATGGAACATTTATTAGAATGTGTATGCGTAACATATTGGGGATTGCTTTAGTTCACGGTTTCATTGACAACAGAGTTATGGCTAAAATGAAGCAAAAATGAAGTGTGAAAGAGAGCAAAGGCATGAAATGAGTGTGCATGACTAAGAATAGCAAAGCAAACTGTAAACAAATGCAGTTCTCTGCACATATTTCTCTATTTTCTATCCTGGACTGACTATTTTCTTCCTTTTTTATATTTTTGGATGCTTTGATGATTCCTTGCTTTGGGATATAGCGCTAGGTAAACAGAGGCGTGACACCTACATGGGCCAACGCTTGCATTGCTGATAAATAGCCTATCTACATTGTCCTTAGAGGGGGCCTTGAGTGTATGTAGGGAGTGATGCTGTAAGTCACTTTCAGTTGACCCAGGCTGTTTTAAATGGCTTGAGTTGAGACATGAAATCATTACTTTTCCCAAGTGAGAATTTTATGCTGGATATGCAACGAGATCATGTGACATGCCTTAGGTGGGGAAAAGATTAAAAATTGATCCCACCATTTTTCAACAGGACAGCCCTAAGCAACATAACTTATTGTTGTTGTTATAAGTGACACTATTTTAACAAATGACAAAACCCATTGGTGATGGGCAGACTTGAGTAGCAATGGAATACATGTAACAGTATTGTGTAATAAAGTTGATTAGAAAGGTAACCGTGTCATGTAGTGTACAGCGGCAGAACGTGCAGAAAGTGCAATTTCCCTGTTTCTCTTGCTTAAAAGCATCTTGTTAGTACTTCTTCTAACAGGTCTTTATTTCCTTTAATCTAGTAATCTAGTAGGTTACAGATTACATTTATTTATTATTTACAGTTTACAGTTTTTGGACTGGAATAAATGATTACAGTATCCCTCCGAAACCTGAGCCCCCCAACCCCCTTTCCAGCCCTCCAGTCTTCTTTCTGCAAGATTGTGGTCTGTAACTGCTTAGTTAAAAGAGCATCTCTGAGGTCAGCCCACTAATGTTAGTCTGGCTCACACTCAACATTCCAGTGCATCCCAAAGGTGTTCAGTGGGGTTGAAGTTGACTCATGACTTATGATTCATCACTACAGAGACCCTGAATCCACTCCACTGTTCTAGCTGATGCTTGGCATTGCAAATGGAAACCCATTTCATGAACCTCTTGAACCACAGATTTTATACACCTGTTTGCAATAGTAAATAAATTCAATAATTAGGAGGGGTGTCAACATATTTTTGGCAATATTGTATATGTGCAGAACTGGCACACCTTTGGAGACAAGAGTGAAACAGTATCTTAAACCAGTGCATTGTAAAACTGTTTGAAATGCATGTGAGAGTATTACTCATACACTGTATGAATAAAAAAATGTACGCAGGTAAGTGAGTTTTAGAGTACAGCATCTTTCAAATATTCTCATTTATATCTAACTTCTTGATTTTCTTTTATTGCCACTATTAAAACATTGATTTGGCAGCAGTTATCAGTGCAAATTCATGCCAGCATATTTAAATCTGAATCTAATGTAGCAGATGCATAATTCTATCCCTATATTCATTCTCGTTGCTCCTTATGTAACTGGCTACATATGACCGCCTGCTGTAGAAAAATAAATAAAGAAATAAAAGATCTGTGCATGTGCCCCATAGCAGTGGATGATGATGTATTGTGTTAGCCAGCGTGGATCATTCCGGGCGACACGTCTACCCTGTGGCCTTGCAGAAATGGCACTGTATTGATTTCCTGTTTCACCATGTCTGTGGAGTTTAGTGCGCTGCCATTATCCCTCATTTAAATCAGCTCTCGTCACTACAGACCAAACATTAGACTCTCCTTGAGGAACAAACGTAGTGTGAGTTGACAGTCATGCCTGTGGCTAAGTTCGCATAAGGGAACTGTGGTCTGCTATATTGACTTTGAGTTGTCAGAGAGTGGATTTCACCCTCTTGTAGGTCAGGAAAAATATCAGGCTTTAGTGCCTGGACTGCCATTTCTACGGATGATTAGCGCCTTAACTGCTTACCCAACATCCATTTTGACGTGGATCGTGCTTCCAGAGACCCTCATTAATGGTGAATGTGTGATGTGGCCTTGTAGGAAACCTGCTCTACTGAATCCTTCCTGCGACCAGGAGGTTAATGCTGGCAGTCAGAGCTCTGTGTCTTCCATCATCTGACGCTTGCTCGTCATTAGCCAGTGCCTGGCAAGTGATTAAGCTTGGACTTCCTATGAGGAGCAAATTACTGAACTTTCCAGGTGTGCTGAGCTAATGGACACCTGTGTCCCCACTCGTTAGTGATCTCAGCTGTAAGCTGTAATAAAAACATGGGATGTTAGCTAGGAAGCTAGGTCTCTGGCCAGGAGAGGCCATTATAACCCATTACGTGATGTGAGCTTTGTTCCTGCGGACAGGTGGCAGTGTGTTCAGGATAGTGTAAGCGAGGTGACATGGGCCTGGTCATCAAAGCTAAACAAGTTTTGTGAGCTTTGTTTCTGAAGAAAGTTGCACTGTGTTTAGTGTCATTAAACGGAATTCCACTGACTTGTCTTTGCAATTCAGATATTGAGACTGGAATCGTTTTATCAGGTCAATCAATCAATCAATCAATCAATCAACCAATCAATCACCTGTGTCTACAGTACAAATATAGCCATTTTATATACCATCCAAAATTACCAGTGAAAAAAATACCTTGGGCCCCTATTGTAAAACAATGTCTCAGCCATCAGGCAGTGTATTCATAACCATAACTCACATTATGCACATTAACATTTTGTCCATCCTAATAAAATTAAAACTCACACAACATATTTTATGTGAAGCTTGAAACAGGCATATCTAACACATTATCATATGTCTCATTATCATATTTAACACATTATCACATGTCTCATTATCATATTTAACACATTATCACGTCTCATTATCATATTTAACACATCATCACATATCTCCTTATCATATCTAACACATTATCATATGTCTCATTATCATATTTAACACATTATCATATGTGTCATTATCATATTTAACACATTATCATATGTGTCATTATTATATTTAACTTGTATGTTACAGTTTAAGAGATTCGATAAAGAGTCTTGGTATAGCTCTACCACTGTGGTTTCCAATGTCTAAACATGGTTAGACTAGTGATGTGTCTAGAACTTTCAGAAGGACTAAAGTTGTGTTTTTGCTCTTGCAATGTTTCCCAATTATTTAATATCAAAAATAGGCCCAGATTCCAGGTATCCCAGAATTATGATGAATCTAATGGGTAAGGCCTTCAGTCCAGCCTTTGAAGCCCTAACCAATCAGAGGACTCATTTGGAAGTATCTCCCTTGATATTGCAGAGACCCTGATAGGATTTATTTATTTTTTGGTTGGGGGGTTTTAAGTTTTTAACCCTATCGTTTCAACCAGAACTTTATGATGAAGAAAGTGTAATACTACTGGCAAAGATTTCAAGTTTATGACTACATTTTATGTGACTGATTGCATTTTTTTTCTTCAGTCTTCAACTAGAGTTAAACTACCCACTAGATGTAAATGAAAAAGCTCATTTGGAATACAAGCAAGCTTGGACGTTAAGGTTTAAAGATTGAATTCAGTCTGGCTCTTATCTTGGCTGGACACTCCGTTAGCCACTGTGGCCAACCAGCATGGCCAGCCCCACTCAATCAGGCAATTTGCACAAAGGCAGTGAGGCCAAGCACTGATCAATGGTGAATCAAGGCCATACAAATAAAATGAAAATAAAATTACCTCTGTGCTGTAAAATGGTCCTGTCTGTTATCTTGAGTCTTTGTTCACCCTCTGTACCTGATTCCTACCACTGGAATCATGGTAGGATGCTTTAGCATCTGTAGTACCATACATTAATACTATGAATCCATATAGTCACAGCATTTATCATGACATGGTATAACATCTCCATATTGTTTTACCATGTCATATACCATAGTCACGTTGCCCATCCCTGTAAGATGAACCAGTAACACTGTTCAGTAGCTTACATGACATCTACACAAGCCCTTTATGGCAACTGACTTAGACCTTCATAACCATTTATAAACACTTGCTCCAATAGATGTCTTTTGTCATAATCAAGTTTATTTTACCAACTTTGATGCCAAGTAAACATAACATCTATGTAAACTTGACTACTGAAATAGGCCTTTATAAATGTTTATGTACGTCTGGGTCAATTGTCATGCTGACCTCATTTATGTGTCCTGTAGCCTCACAAATACTGCCCTACAGTAAACAGATGTTACAGATGAATCATGATCGGTTTGATAGCCTATATCTCCATCTTTCTTGTAATTTGACAAGGAACACGGTAAGAAGACACGGTGATGCCCATGGTTGACAGAAGGAAGGAGAGCGATGAGCACAGCATGCTGAGGTTCTCCTATGATTAACGACTCCGTGTGTGAAAATGAGTCCAGATGTTTAGATGAATTATTCATTTCATTCTTTCCCATGCACATGCCGGGTGTCTTTGACAGGACCTGGTGCTGGCAAGAAAGAGAGGATGTCTGAAAAAGCCATCAAGGGCAGTTATGTGTGTTATATACAGTATGAAGATGATGAAGTCATAACATTTTAAATGTTAGTTTATGAGTCGCTACATTTTTGGTACCTACACTGGTGGTATGCTGGTGGTACCAGCTCAGTACTCAGTACCAGCAAAATGTAATACTTTGTCAGTAATGAACATTCTGTACTATGTAACAGTGATAGAAAGGTGCTAGTTCTTTCTTTATATGTGAATCAACATATTTAAAAGTGGAATTCCTATATTATTATTGAATATTATCATAATAAGATTCCAAAATGGTCACTTTACAGGATAAACATCCATCCGTTCATAGCCTTAATTGTGTGCCAAATTAGATTCCAAGATTTTTTGGAGCAGTTCACTTACCACAAATGTTACTTCCATTAAGTTTATTAAGCAGGAAAATGTTTGGCCAACAAAGATTTTTAAGCCAATAATGTTCCAACATGGCTGTTTTGTTTTTCATAAAAATATCTGATATCTTTAATCAAAAATGACAAACATAGGCCTGAAAGTCTGAAAAAAAGACTTTAGAAATCAATTTCATAGTGATGATATATTTCATTATAATGAGACTATCCTTTACTCTGGTATATTGCTCAGGTATTACATCATACAAAATATGCAATGCTATAATACCGTAGCTGTTACTGGCTCACTCAGCTATGGATGTGCAGGAGAGCTTGATGGGAGGAAGTAAGAGAAATGGAAATAAGTGCTTATTGTTGGCTTGAGAATATGTACAGTTGTTGCTTGTGCTATTCTATCCTGGGCTGTGGGGTAGTAGTGCAGTGTTAGTGCCTCTGTCAACTGGAAATATATGGCTAGAAGTGACCTGCCTGCTATCTCGTCCGTTTCAGCCAGTGCTTGACAGCGTGTTCTCTCCTGCTGCTGTATTAATAAAGCAGCATTCACGTAGAGTGCTATATTTCCTGTGACGTCTTCTGTGTCGAGGCCACAGTACTTCATTTGTCAGGTGAAACTAAGCAGGTAAAATGTCTCACACTGTTAAAGAGACACACCAACAATCAGTGGAATGCATGCTGGTTCATGCTGCTTTTTACAGTTAGGTTTCCCATTCGATATTTACCAACAAATAGGTCACCTGTCCAGTACTGCACTAAATAACTCATGGAAACATGACTAGCATAGCCTTAGTAGCTTTAACCAATGACAGAAAATATATTTCTCCTACACTGTCCCCCCTGTTGTCACATAATCTGAACTTGGAACTGCTCATGTGTGAAATGATTCATACAGGTTTATAAAGTAATTGGAGTCTTTGTCTTAGGTCATTCGACATTAAGGCATATACTATATTGGCAAAGGTATTCACTCTCCCATCCAAATAATTGAATTCAGGTGTTCCAATCACTTCCATGGCCACAGGTGTATAAAACCAAGCACCTAGGCATGCAGACTGCTTCTACAGAATGCAAAGCGTTGAATGCAGTGGTGTAAAGCGCCACCACTGGACTCTAGGGCAGTGGAGATGTGTTCTCTGGAGTGACGAATCAGTCTTCTCCGTCTGGCAATCTGATGGACGAGTCTGGATTTGACGGTTGCCAGGAGAACAGTACTTGTCTGACTGCAATGTGCCAAGTATAAAGTTTGGTGGAGGGGGGATTATGGTATGGGGTTGTTTTTCTGGAGCTGGGCTCGGCCCCTTAGTTCCAGTGAAAGGAACTCTTAATGCTTCAGCATACCAAGAGATTTTGGACAATTTGGGGACGGCCCCTTCCTGTTCCAACATGACTGCGCACCAGTGCACAAAGCAAGGTCCACAAAGACATGAATGAGCGAGTTTGGTGTGGAAGAACCTGACTGGCCTGCACAGAGTCCTGACCTCAACCCAATAGAACATCTTTGGGATGAATTAGAGCAGAGCCTGCAAGCCAGGCCTTCTCGTCCAACATCAGTGTCTCACCTCACAAATGCGCTTTTGAAAGAATGGTCAAAAATTCCTCAAAACACATTTCTAAACCATATGGAAAGCCATCCCAGAAGTGTTGAAGCTGTTATAGCTGCAAAGGGTGGGCCGACATCACATTAAACCCTATGGATTAAGGATGGGATGTCACTCAAGTTCATATGCATGTGAAGGCAGACGAGCGAATACTTTTGACATTATAGTGTATCAGTTTTATATTGTTTTGGTCATAAACAGCACTTGTTACTTATAAAAGACATTAAGTATTTAATGTTCACTTTTTTCCTGAGGTTTGTCTCTTTGTCCGAAACAGGCAATAAGATATATACAGTATTTTACCTGGTGTGTTACAGCTTTAGTGTGTTCTCTAATAAGGGACTCTGGCATAGAGCAGCAGCCACCGTTTTGTGTGGTTTTGGTCTGTTTGCCTATGAAATGTTCACACAAGGTATGTCCTCTTTAACACAGTGCAAAAAAAAACATAAAGAAAGAAAGGCTCCATGGTTGTGATATGACAGTACCAGTATGCATGAGAACAGAGCAAAGAGGAAACTAAGAGTGAGTTAAATGTGCACAGACTTATCAAGTACAATATTAGCCCACCCTAATAGAGGTGTTTTGATTCTTTACATGCTTACACGTTTTATGCTGTTAAAGCTGATTTGGGGATTTTAATGACTGGTGGTGACATCTGTTTCTGTGAGGCCCTGTTTGTCTGCTGGCTGATGGGAGTTAATTGCCGGCGTGTCGGGGCCATGCTTTAATGGGCTGGGTGCCGGAGGCCTCGCAGGAGGATGGACACATAAAAGAGTGAGTGTATCATGAGTGGAGCACATTAGACACCAGCCAAACAGGCCAAAACACCACTAATGAGCAGAGAGAGCCAGTCGCACCAGCACACAAACACAGCAAAGATCACAGCTCCAGCCACCGGACTGTGTTTACCAGCTCACGGTGATGTGACTTCAGGAGGAAAGCATTTGTTCAGATTGTTAATGTGCCATAGACTACAGTGCAGGCTCGTGTTGCACAAATGTTCCTCCTCATAAGTAAGTTGATCTGCCTTATTTTACACTAATGCATAGCTTCACTACTTGAATTACTAAAATTCTATTTTACTTCTCAGTTTATTGTATGTTTTTTTTTTTTGTACTTTTTGACTATGTCTGTCTTAAAGAGGAACGATTTTGTGGTTCATTTTTACCCTCTACTCGAATAGATTTACATCCTTCAATTTTCCAAACACACTGTATGTCTGTATTCACCCTCTATCTAAAATGCTCTGTTAGAGCTCCTGTGTCTTTAAACCCTGCCTCCTGATGAGCCCAGTGTGCTCTGATGGGTCATTTTGCTCACTGTCTTCTGATTGGACAACCAACAAAGTTGATCCTTCCCCTAGACAACCTCCCATATTTTCTGTGTATTGTGTTATGTCAAGCTTGCTGGTAGGCAGGCAACAAGGACTGTGTTATGAGATGACGTCACCTTGTAATGAAGAAAAGGGCTGGAATTACTTGCAAACATTTTAGGCAGCTGAGAAAAGTGATTTCTCTCAGAGAGAGTTTCTCCCTCTGGTATGTAATTTGGGCTTTATAACTTTACAGACCTTTTTCACACACTAAAGGCAATTTAAAAAATGGAAAGGCATAATATATTCTATTTAAAGGGCCCATCTCATGGAAAACCAAATGTTCCAAATGCTTCTCTGAATAAAAAGTTTGATACAGTCAATAGTTTGGGGCACCTGGTTAAAATTTGTCTTACTTATGCACTTCTGCAGTTCAATGCACAGTTATCGCAGCTGAATGTAACACATAGGAAAAAAGTTATATCCAAAAGTTATGACACATTTCATGTGCCTTGTATTATTTGCTTACAATATACTAAACTCTGCAAATAAATACAAATTGTGTATAGAAACTAGGCTGCAAAGTCCATTTTGAATCCATTGTTTTTGTGATCTCTGTTACCAAAAGCTCTTTTGGTGGAGGCTAGTATAAACACTAATAGTGTTTGTGTTAGCTTATTTACCAGCTTATATGACCCTAACGAACCCTTTGCAAAGTAATAATTCTAAAAATAACAATCAACGCATCAACATACTGTTGAGCTCTTTTTTGGTCGTGGAGTAGTACATGGTGACTTTATCCAGAATAAAATAAGGGTAAGAAATTTAATACAAAAATAAGAATAAAAAATTAAAATAAGAATTGGCTTTATTGATTTACCTGAAAAATTAGGCTTCTGCTGGTCCCAATCTTGATCAAGTACCAAAAACATAAAACTGGAACCTTCAGGACTCAAACAATGGCCTGCTGATAACACCATGGAAAAGGCACAGTTCCAGATCTCTGGTGCCAAATGTTCTGGTACTTTATATTGCAGTGGGGAAAAACACAGATTTGCTCTACATTATTCAACACCAAGAGACGGTTCAGAAGCTGCTTGAGATGTTTATGGCTAAACTTGTCTTTCATAGCCAAGCACTGGGGAAACACTTACACTAGCCAGCTTTACCCAATGACAGTCTCAACAGAAGATCAAAGGTGAGGGCAGATGTTACCTGTTAGTTTCCTCACCTCACAGATGGAGCAGGATACATAGTTATAGGGGGATATGACATTTCAGCAAGGTCCTGAGAGCTTGTGGACATGTGCAGAATGAGTATAAAATTCAGCTGCACCTAAAAACTAAATGAAACCACTTGGACCACCTAAGAACTGAAACATTCAAATCAGAATTTACTTGTAGATGCAATCCAGGTCTGCCTACAGTCCAAATCAGCCCTGTACTTAAGTGGAGAACCAAACTAAGACAACTGCAGACTGCTGAGCAGGTGAAGTCTTGTATCAAGCAAGAGTGGCCAAAAATTCCACTTGCAAAACTGCAACAATTAAATCCTCAAACGATTAAAACATGTAGTTAAAAGAAAAGGTGATGTAAACATGTGGTAAACATGCCTCTGTCCCAACGTTTTAAGTGTGTTGCAGGCATCAAATTCTAGATTTGTTTACATTTATTAAATATACAAGTAAGCTTGTCGATGGAACATTGAATTTTATGCTCTTTGACTTTTATGTCAAGAGAAATAACAAATCACAGATTCTTGTTTTCATTGCATTTTACAAAATATCCCAACTTTTCCAGAAATGGGATTTATAAATTGTAGTACAATACTGAGCTCTTGATCTAGCTGACAGTTTGGATCAAATCAGGACAACAGTAATAAAAAACTATTCATATTTCTTACTGAAGTTAGAAGCTGAAAGGATTACATCTAAATTCAAAATAAATTGTGTCATTATTTAGTACTTTTAATTCCACATTTGTAAAACAGTGTAGGGCTATACATGTTTCCTGCTTTTATTTTGATATGCTCTTATGCTTGTTAATGAAAATAATGATATATTTAATAATTGTGGAGAGCCCACTTTTAAGGAATTTTGGTCCTGGGTTAAAACATTGGACCAGCAGGTGCAGCATAGTCCCGCTCAGCAGCATGGCTCAGTGTTCTGTAGCAATACTACACTGTGCCATGCCCTGTATGTTGTTGTGGTCAGAGGAGAGTAATTTAGGCATTTGACAAAATAAATGGTTCACATCATTTTCTGATTAAGCTGAGTGAGATTTTGGCCAGCATTCTCCAAAGCCTGTCCAACCTTGTAACAGTAGCTATGAAAGAACTTGTGGGCGGGGCATGGATATGTCAGTTGGTTTTATTTTATAAGATATTTATCAAGTAAGACATCAGAATTTGTCTTGACTTTAGTCTTCAATAAAGAGCCCATATCCTACATTTGTCTTGTATCTTATTTCTCAGGTCCACATATAACACCTGCATGGTTTAATGCAACAATCATAATTAGTATTTACTTGACTATTTTCCAGCTTCTCTTTAGCCCAAAATGAAATGGACGTGCTTTGTTATTGTGGCTTAATTATTGGTTTATGTCAAAATGTGTTTTTCTGATTGAAGATGTGTATTGTGCTTCAATCAAAAGGCAGTCCTGGCTGAAACACTTCTTATAACTGAAGTGAATGGGCAGGGCTACACTGCAGCAAGCTTAATAATGTATTTTCTGTAGCTCTCTGTAGATGTAAACATTTGTTAAGTGTGGAAAAGTGCAGTATTTTGTTCCATTTTGAACAATAAGTTAAGCTATCTAGCCAGCAAAACAGGTTATTAGTCAAATTAGATGCTTTAGTGTGGTGTAAAATCACCCAAAAGACGATTAGATTGTTAATTGTGGTTATCTTGTCTCAGAAGCAGAAGTTAAATGAAGTAGAACTAGAACCGCTGGTTCCTGTTCAGGTCAGTCCTTGTTTGGAACATGCTGTGAACAAATGGCCAGTTACGTTAACAGTAAGTGCACAGTCACTCCAGTCCCTTAGATGTGTTCACTGTTTAATGAGAAACGCTAATTGCTGTCAGCTTACAGGCTTTCCGTGGTGACCACTCATTATCCTAAACATTCTGGCCATGACCCACATTAATTTACTGTTATTATCTTTGCATGACAACATCTCATCTTGTAAAGCAGACCGTAACATTCAGGACCTGGAATAAGGCGTAATTGGTTGGAGCAGCAAGTGACAAGTTTTCATGCTGTTATTTATACCTGAGCTCCATAAAGTTTTATATTAGCAGCTTGAGGCTGGAGTGAAGTGGAGACGCACTTCATCAGGAGCTTGTAAGAGATGACTGATGTACATGCTGGTACACACACAAGGACACTGCAATTGGTGCCAAAGATTTGATCGAAGCCTCTGATATTAATCTTCACATTTACCTCCATTAAGATTACAGCGTCTCACCGCTCAAGTGTCTGTAGGAACAGTCTGTGAATCGGAAGCTGCACTCACCGCTTCTGCTGAAGTCGTAAACCTTGCATATACGGGAATGGAAGGTGGCGGTTAAAGCGAAAGACAGTAAATATTAAAAGTGACGAGAACACGTCCCGAGGTTCATCTGGAAAAGCTGAAAACGCAAAAGTGTGCAGGAAACTGTAAGGAGGAAATTATTGAAGTTGTTTACCACTTTCTCATTCTAATTAACACTGCATGGCAGACTGCAGGAAGGAAAATGTGAGCCATTCATTGGAACAGATACCTCAGTGGTGATGAATGAGCTGTCATGTTTAATTGTTCCGGAGTCTTGGTCTCCTTGACGTGCCTCTACCTTCTCCACCAACTGCTCTGGATTGCTGGCCCACAAAACACAGGGGCCAGAGGTCATCTGAACAGGTTCATTCAAGGGGTGACAGGGAGCCTTTGCTCATCCTGAGCCGTTCATGATTATTTCAGTTTTCTTTTCTCCATAATTTAGTCATAAAAATTGACTCCCTGAGTTGTACTGGTATATCTCCAGGACATTATACATATCTAATGCCCCAAATTTTCAATGAATAAATACAAGCTAATTGTTTGGGTTTTAACTGTCTTATCCATGCTCCACCCACAAATGTGCTCTTACATAGGTAATGTGGTGAGGGTGCTCAAACTGTGGCAAAAAAAATCTAATTTAACTAAGTGAAAATACATAGAATGTAATTCAGTTTTTGCCAAAATACCTGAATTTAATATGTGTTATTATTTTCAAATGGTTTTATACACTATATGGACAAAACTCATCATTGAATTCAGGTTGTCACAGGTGTATAAAGTCAAGCACCTAGCCATGCAGCCTGCCTTTATAAACATTTGTGAAAGAATGGGTCATTCTAAAGAGCATGGTACTGTAAAAGGATGTTCATGAACTTTGTACCCTCCTACATATTCCACAATCAGCTGTGAGGGGTATTACTGAAACGTGGAAGCGTTTAGGAACCACACCAACTCAAAACACATAAAGTTACAGGGCCTTCTCTGACATTAACATCAGCACAGCACCGGAGCTTCATGGCATGGGTTTCCATGGGTGGACAGCTGCATGCAAGCCTTACATCACAAAGCACAATTCCATGTGTGGAGTGGTGTAAAGCATGTCACAACAGGACTCTGGAGCGGAGGTGGGCATATTAATGTGTAGGTGTAACGTGTGGGTGTCCCAATATTTTGTATATCATGTTTTGATTTTTTGGTGATTTAAAGCACCCATATCTTTGAGCTCAGAACAATCAACAAGAAGTATAGCCCGCCCATTAACACTGAAGGTATAAGGAATAGGCCAGCCTCCTTGTTGAATGAGGTACAATAAAGGGCAGCCAATCACACAGCCAGTCAGATACATATATATAGTATATATAGCATATATATGTAGTCACATACATAAGTGTTAACACCTCCAGCTTTATATATATATATTATGGCAAGCCAAACAGGAAATATTTAATGAACACTGATATATATATATAATGAACTTTGATTCATACTTAAAGGGTCAGTACTAAGTTAATAGTTACTGGAAATAAATACTACTTCAATTTGCCACTACGTACCGTGTGGCAATACGAACTCAGGAGTTTGTTGCATCAATTCTCAATGACAAAAGTTTTATAGACACTATTCCAAATGTGTGTAGTAATAGTGCTCCTAACGCACAGCCGTCATTTGGGCATGTAGAGGATGAAGGTCATTCACTTTTCAATAGAGGGTCACAAGTCAGAGGGCCCAATCCAAATGCATGTAACCTTACATTTACATTTAAGACATTTGGCAGATGCTCTTAACCAGAGCGACTTACAACCGTGCTTAGTGTTCCATCTGAGAATGTTTCCTAGCTAGTACAAGAAGGTCAGAGTCTAGAACTCGCCTTGAGCTCAGATGCTGCCTGAACAAGTACCAGTGCTGATACCTACAAAGAAGAATACAGAGTTAAGTACAGTAAAAGTGCACTACCTAGCAATCGCAACCCAACGCTCATACCTAGAGAGAAGAAATGTTCATTTCAGTATAAGTGCCAAAGCATTACAATATATACATCTATTAGTGACGTTTGACATTATTCAAACCAACAATGATTTCAGCCTTGCACATGAGTGTCATGTCGTGTCATTTGGCCATTGGCTGCCCAGTCGTATAATTTGAGGTGTCTGCTTTGGTTGATTTGAATAACGCTACGTGCATTTGGGTTAACTTCATCCTCTACATGTCCAAATAACGGCTGTGCTTTAGGAGCACTATTATACATGCATTTGCAATAGTGTTTATAAACCGGTTTGTTGTTGAGAATTGACGCAACCAACTCCCAAACTCTTTCTGCCAGGCAGTGCCTAGTGGCAAATTAAAGTAATATTTATTTTCAGTAACAATTAACTTAGTATTGACCCTGTAAATATGAATGCCTTTCATGAACAAATATAAATTGTGCACAGCACATACACATTATACACCCATGTATTATAGCAGTGTCCATTGTATGTTCCTTCAATATATATCAAAAGTTCATTCCACATATATCAAAGTTATACTGTTATAAATAAACATTAAATGTGCATTAAACTGTGTACCATATAGAACAGAAATTGCTGATTGAAATTGCTGGCAAATGTATCAGATGCTTTTTAACTGTATCAGATGCTTTTTAACTGTATCAGATACTTTTTTACTTGGAAGGGAAAGGTAAATTCGGGAGGTATGAGAGCACATCACAAAAGCTAAAAATGCAAAGAGAAGAAAATGTCAATTGTGGCCACAGACATGAAAAATGATGCCAAAATAATGGCAATACATGCTTCAATATCAGCTATTTCGCCAGATAATGACATCTAGCCGTGGTGTAACACCAGTATTGGACTGTCTGCTCTCTGCTGTTCTCACTGTGACAGCTGAAGAGCTAAAAGAACTAGCAGATAAGAGCGACGAGGTGACTAGTACATCAAGGTACTTTTTCCCTCAATGCCCTGTGATCAAACAGTGCGCTGTAGACCTGGGTTGTTTTGGTGAGGTTTTTGGTTTGACTGAATGTGTATTTAGTCTGTTTCTGCATTTGTTCTGATGATTATCAGCTCTGTGCCTACCTCTTCAGTTTCCATGCCTAATGTAGCATGAATAATTTGCCCATATCAGTCAGAAGAGGGCTTGTGAAAAATGTGCCCCCCTTGTTCCACTGCTGGGGAGTCAAACGGTCGTTTGTGCACATCAACTAAAACTTTACCCTGTGTCTAAGTATCCTTACCAAACTCACATTGTAAAATTAATGCCAATTTGAATTTTTAAGTCAGCCGTCTGCTAATCTTAGTTTGGTTGAAAGGACTCTTACCTCAATTAAAAATTGTGACAAAACATTATATTTTTGGGTTAGCCATGTTAAGGAAAAGAATAGTTTCCTCTGGTTGCTCTGGTTTCTTCACACAACCCATAGACTTTGCATTCTGGTGACTTAGAGATACTAAATTGGCCATAGGTGTGTGTGCGTGTGTCAGTCTGTCTGTCTGTCTGTCTGTCTGACCTGTGATGAATTGGCCACCTGTCCAGGGTGTTTCTTGCCTTCTGCCCAGTGAGCTCTGGGATAGGCTCCAGTACCCCTTGCAACCCTGAAGGATAAGTCGCTTTGAAGATGAATGAAAAAAGGAATTTTGGCGGTATTTTAAAGCCTGATCTAAAATCTTTCCTAAAGATCTGCACATTTTCATTTTCAGTTCTTACAAGTATTTTTATTGATATGCTGCACTGAGATAACCAAGTTGACTAGCCAGTGCTAAACTGAAAACTGATGAAAGCTTGTATCTTAAATATGACATAACCATGACAGTCACTATGCTACAAACTTTAAAGTTACAAAGTTAAAGTCAGCATTTCTCACTATTCACCTGCTTAAATAGGTCTTCATTCCCCTGTTTCTGGTGCTGCGATGGACTATTGAGCTGTCCAGGGTGTTTCCTGCCTTTCGCCCAATGTGCACTAGGATAGGTTCCAGCAACCCCCACAGCTCCCCAGTGAGTAAGTGAGTGAGTGTTCTTACTGCCGCCTTGTTCCTGCAGCTGCTGCCCATCTTTACATAATTCACGTATGACAACTACATGTTCTATAACAGTAATACAGTGCTGTATCACGTGAAGTGATTTCTGCTGGTTTAACTCTTAAAATTATTACGGAGACACTCAGATGTAACATTTATAGTTTGTCTGAGCTTCTGTCTTGTGTTCATATGCAAGAGTTCATACATTAACTCACAACATTTGGCCCAAAATGCTGCCAGCCCTCTGCAAATTCTCCCAACTCTTCTGATTACCCAGCCTGTCATTGAACAAGCTGCAGGGTGCAGGGAGTCAGCCATTCAGGAGGACATCCGTTCTTTCAGGTGCTTAGAAACTCTCTGGAAGAGTTATTGTTATTTCGACTTCATGTTATCGACATATTGGTGGACATGAACATGATTAGATATAATAGGACGTGTGCATATAAAGAAGCTTAAGGGGTTAATGAGGTGCAAAGTGTATTAGTATATTAACGGAGTATATTAAAGGAGACCAGTTCCACTGCTGCCAACAGTAAAGTGGAATCGACCCCAGACTAGCAGGGCAGCTGGAGGATTATATATTATTTATTTATTTCTGTATTGAGCATAGAATTGCAGAGGTCTGCAAAACACAGTCTTCTGAACATAGCTGTGGGAAAGCAGATTCGAAGATCAGCACTCTCTGTAAAATAGAACCCATTTTCCCCCATATATCACAAAGAAACCTAATTTATAAACCTATGGTATTATAACAGAAGTTATAGGAGTGAAGTTCTATTCTTCTTTAATCACTGATATTAATGGCAGTTCAGTGGATATTGCATTACATAATGAGTTGTAATAGTGCACTCTTGGTGGCAGTAAAATGGGACTCCACAGCAGGTAGGCTTGTTTCATTTTACGCCTTTCTTTTCCCGTTCTCTCTTGCAGCTTTCTGTTCAGTACATCAATTCGAGAGACTCCCTGGGTATCATAAAACTCTGAGAAAATCATGATACTCTGAGACTCTACGGTTCTCTGCACACCACACAAAAAAGCCAAATAGCACACTAGGAGTTCCAAACACAGGCTGTTCGTTCTCCATGTGTGAAATATCTTGCTATCCAATTATACTGAAACACAAATTCTCTGCTAAACCTGCTCTTTACCTTGTGTGAACATGTTATGATAAATGGACCAATAGAAATGGTCAATAGTTACTTGGACAACTATTTTGTTATATTAATATACACTCATCATCAAAAGAATAGCTGCACAAATAGTTGCACCCAGAAACAATCAACTGACAGTAATGAAACCTGGTGGGTACGTTTGGCACTGTGAGACATGCCAATGATTCAAGTTTCACACTCTACCATGCATGTGACATAAGCAAGGATGGACCTTATCGCTGTACCTGACTGACCCAACAGCCATGATTGTAGACATTCAGCAGGCAGTGATGCCCTTCATGAGTCATCCTGTTAGTGCCAGCACCATTGGCAGATGACTGTATGATGCAGGACCACATGCATGCAGTCTGTTACAATGACTTCCCTTAACAACATATCAACGTTGCCAAAGACTGCAAGGGTGATGTGCCAGACTGTCATGGAGTAACTCAGAATGGCAGCAGGTCATCCTCAGTGACAAGTCCCACTTTTGTCTTGGTGGAGATGACCAACAAATCAGTGTGTGGAGGCACCGTGGTTGGCACCAAGATAAACAGTTTGTTGTCACGTGTCACACGTCCAGAAGGCCTGGTGTCACTCCACCTCCACCCCTACCACACAATCTGCAGGAACTGTGTAAGAATATTCAAGCTGCATAGATGGAGCACAGGACCCCATTAGGAAGCTCTACAACTCCATGCCGAGACGTCTGGCCTGCTGTGTTAGCAAACATGGTGACCCAACACCATACTGATAGACACTACTTCTGTATGTGTAGCTCAATAAATATTGTCCATATCAGTATAAATTTATCATCAGTGTATATTAACCTTTAATAGACAGACAATTCTAGCATTCTTTTAACGGAAAATTCTGTTTAATTACACTATATATGCAACAAAAAATCATATGTACGTTTCCCTCATCTCAAAAGAGAAAAATCTTCTGTATCCACCTCTAGAACTCGAACACTACATCAGCCCTTACTGATGACCCACAGATTTAGCAGCATCACTGAAAGTCTTGTTGATAATATGCCAGTCATTATTGACTTTTTCTGTCTGCTACTGACTTACACAGCACTAGGCTATTCGTTCACAACTTTGATTACATTTAAAAAGCACAAAAACACTATGTGTATTTATATTTTGTAATTTTAGACATTTTGTAACTGTAACAGGTTATCAAGAAGAAATTGCAATATCCCTCCCAAATGTTGGTCCACATTTCTAGTCAATCTGCAGTGTTTTGTGCACATTTCTAGTCAATAAGCCCATACAGTTTTAACACCAATATATTCTTCCCAAGATAATATACTGTAGAAGCTTTACAGGTGACAAATACACTGTTTTATACAGACCAGATAGTACAGTTATTGTAATTGTAGGCAGAAAGATTGTTATTATCTTACATTGTTATTATTACCATAATTGTATAAATATTGGATTATACATTATAAAATATTACAAGTATATTCATATAAGTATAATTTGAATCGTTTGTTCTTAATAAAAAAAATGTTGGAAATTTAGATAAATTTATGGTATTTTAACATGCTTAACATGACATAAAAACATTTTTCTATGAAGAGAACTGATATAAAATAAGAAAATAAGAGAATTTAAGAAATTCGTGGGACAATAAACAAAGAAAGATAAAGCAGATTAATCACAATTACATGAGCTTCTTTATTTTCTCTTTTCAGCATTTGCTGCTGTATATCTGTCATGTTTCATAAAGAATTCTATTCCATTCACTAGAAATATTCACTGTTTATCAGTGAGGCCAGGTAGCCACTGGTCACTGGTCTTTAAAAGAAAATCTGCTAATCGGCAGCCATTTTTGCCAGGCTCCTCTCTCTTTCAATGGGAAGAGCCTAAAATACTTGAAACTCAAGGTCAAATTAGAGTCTCTAAAACATGTTTGAAACCACTGATAAAACTGATGAAAACCTTATAAATACAGTAGTTTGTAGCGTTTGTCTTCATAATGCACAAAAACATGTTTTCGGGTTACTGCGCTTGTTTCTTCATCTCATCTTCATGTATGACTATTTGATGAAGCTTTTCATTTTTAACTATTTCTATAGGCGTTAGCTTCTATCTCTTTAGGGCGAATAGGCTGCAGAGAGATCACATAATATATTTATTGCTCCATATCCAAAGCAAAGGATCAGTGGAGACAAACCATGAATTTTAGCTGGGTTTATCAGCCAGCTGTGGCATTGATATGAAGTACTGTATTGACAACCATGGGCGTGTTTCCAGTACCACAGTTAAATGGTAGAGAGAGTACTTTGAACACTCTCTCTTCACGGTTTCCATGATGGTTGTTCAACAACACTGTGAGAAATGCAGTCCAGGTTGTCAGGCCTAACTAAGTTCTCCCAGTTCTATGACTCAACTTTAAAAGACTCAACTAACAATTAAAAACAAAACACTCAGTGTTATAGAGCTATAAGAAAACTCTAGAGAAGCTGTGTTCAATGCAAAAGAGAAATGGCCCAAGCTTTATTTTTCTCAGGCTGAGCATTAAGGCTTCTCCTCCAGGGCAATTGCACCCTGTGCTAGAAAGCATCCTCAATTTATATAGTCTTCTGGCTGAAAAGAAGCCCCCCTTCTTTCTCTTTTAATTTTTTACATGGGAACATATTCAGTTGGACACCATCATATCTCTCCAATTAGCTTTATTTATGAATGGTTATATCCGAGCCAAAACATAGCTCTGTTTTTAAAAGTCGACGTACAATAGCTCTTTATGAGTTTGATCTTGGATGTTGCTGGTCTAGTTCAGCTTCATCCAGGCTTCTTATCTCTCACCTGCAGAGTTCAGTGAGCCCACAGAAGGCCTGGAAGAACTTGGGATTCCCCCAAAAGGCCTCTGCATCTCAATGTAAAGACACTTTAAGGCCTGCTAAGGCCTCCTTTTAGGTAGCCTCTTAATTATCAATTTAGAAACCTTTACTTGAAATGAATTCCATCACCTCTTTGGAGTATTATTTGAATATTGTATATGTACATATAACTAGCCTATTTAATGAACATTAAGATGAATTGAGAGCAATTTGTAACCATGAGTCAAAGAGTGCTTTCTCCAGGTGTGTAAGATGGTCCTCCCTCTTTCGTCATCCCTCCAGAACGTAGCAGAATTGGTGGTTGGCATTCTCCAGAGAGTTGAGCTGTCCAGTGATGTTGCATTAGCAGCAGTTTGTAAAGATGCTGTGGAAGCAAGGAAGCTAGCCTTCACCTTCCCAACTTCCCAACAGCAGCACTGAATGATTAAGGAAGAACTAACTAGAAGGCAAAACTGATAATCTCTTCTATCCTTTTGCGTATCCATCATTACAACCAAGTTTTCTGTGAGATAGAAACTACATACACTTTATGTATATATGTATATGCTAACATTGTGTGCATAATTTATATAGCCCCTGAAATAAATGCCATACTATTAACATATCTAATTATGTGAATACAGAGATGAAATTGCCACACCCTGGAACTGCATCTCCTTGCAGTATAGATCGATCTGTTAAAAGCTTAAATCCAGGTGAACTATATACACAGCTTTCTATGAAAGTGAGTTAGGCTGCACTTTCCTCCCTCATTTCTATATCTATCTAAACCCTGAGAAGGGAACGTAGTGAAAGAGGAAAATGTGCAGCCCTTTCAGCTGTCAACTAGTCTTATCATTTGTCATGATATTCTGGAGCTACAAATTTGCTGACTGGACACATCAGCGCTGCTCTCTTGATTGCAGTACGATATGTTCAACCCGCAGCGGGATTGGGAAAAAAGTTCATAGTGCAGAGAAGCAGGAGGGTGCAGATACAGGCCAGTGAGGTTACTGACCCCATTATAAACAGTTCTCAGTTTTGCCTAGCTCGGAGAACAGTAACTACTATCAGGGCAGAGGTCTGTAGATCAGCTGAGCCTACAGTGGATGAGCCCACATCATCACATATATGACTACTTACATGATTTTACACATACAATTGAAGTATTGAAGCTACTGCAAACTTAATAATACACTTCCACCAACAGCCTGGATTAGAGCATCAGCTTTGTTGGCACAAAGCAAGAGTGAGTAAACAAGAAAATTAAGCTCATCTGTGAATAAGCATACCTAATTGGGTGTAATATCTTAATGAGCATGAATAACAGCTTTGATTTGATTTGCCAAGTACTGGACAAGCTTCTGGATTTAGGCCACATCAATGTTCACCACTCTTGCATCATAGAATTGGTGGATACCTTCCCTGCCACAGTTCTGAGGAGAATTTCCTGTAGACTGCCACTGTAGACTGCCACTGCCGGTAGACCTGTTTGACCATACACGTCCATACACCTGCAAATTCAGCTACTTCCTTCACACTATGGTCTTTGGCAAACCCAAATGCAATCTCTCCTTTAGCCAATCATTAACATCTGCTTTGGAGGCATTTTTTATTAACCCATAGACATCTACAGAGTTTGTTGCCAATTTGCTACACATTCACTTTGTGTAATCATAATTATAACATAGTTACATAATTAATTACATTTCCATTTACAAGTTGCATTTATGTCAACTTGTGACTGCTATTTTGACTAACTTTAATGTTAAAAAAGTCCAAATTGTTGAAAGAATTTGAAAAATAAAAAACACCTTTCCTTTAAACCAGAACCTGTAACTTTTCTTCAAATTCTAAAAAAAAATCTGAATATTAAATTAAAATATTTCCTCTGCTTCTTACAAATGCAACTGTTGCATCAATGGTAGTTTAGAATTTGATACTCATGGCATTGCAGCTATGAGTGACAGATAAAGAATATAAAATTATATACCTGTATATGCTTATTATCATTAATAACTGTCACTTCTAAAGGTTTAAACTTTATGATTTGCAGAATGCTTTATGACTCTTGGAAAACATTTTGATGTCTTCCATCATATTTTACCCAAAGAACATTTTCTGGTGTACCTTTTACCATGATTATAAATATAACACACAGTAGCAGCACTGTATAATAAGACTCAGAGGAGGCCATGATTCTCCTGAGAGAAGTGCTCTTTTAATAAACACCAGTATAAAGCCATGAATGCTGCACTGAACAGTGGGGGGAGGTCACCATTAGCCACATTCTTTACCCTGATGGTGATTCCCTCACACACAAAACACTAACTAAACCCACTACCTGACACAGAATAACATATTAGATGAGCACACATACTTAAACTAAGGCATAAGTAACTTACACAACAACAAAAGCCCTTTTTTCAGAGAGCATGCACAGCCCTCCATGATCCTCCAGATTTCAAATACTTGAAGAAGCAGGTCACTACACAGCTGGCAACATCAGCAACAACGGTGCTTCACTCAGCCACCCATCACTTTCTCTACAGGCCACTGTGGAATCAGCACTGGCAATGCACAATTCTGAGCACACAGAGACGTCATCTTCAGTGACGAGTCCCGCTTTTGTCTTGGTGGGAGCGACCAACGAATCCATGTGGGGAGGCGCCGTGGTCAGCACCAAGATAAACGGATGTCATTGTTGTCATTTGTCATATGTCCAGAAGGCCTGGTTTCACCCTTATCTCCACCCCTACCACAAAATCTGCAGGAACTGTGTGAGAATATTCAAGCTGCATGGGATGGATTATAACAGGACTCCATTAGTAACCTCTACAACTCCATGCCAAGACGTCTGGCATGTTGTGTTAGCAAACATGGCGACTCCACGGCATACTGAGAGACACTACTTCTGTATGTGTAGCTCAATAAATATTCCCCATATCAGTCAAAATTTATCATCATTTACTGTTCCTGGTAACCTTTATCTTCCTTCCCAACAGCACTGCAATCCCACACTTCCTCCTGGGTGCAACTGTTCCTTTGATGATGAGTATATATAGAACAATAGTTTTCGAACTCCACATTAAAATGATCTTGTGTGCCAACATCTAATCTGAAATGTGCAACTCTTAAAGATCTAATCAACGCTCATTTGCTGTGAGGTCATTGTAAATGTTCGGTGGTCATTTGGGGTATTACTTTCTTCAATCCGTTTCACTTTAAGCTAACCCGACCCAAAGTCATACTGATCACCATCTGTGTTATTCATGTTATTAGTAAATGGACACCTTCCTCATTCATCACATTTCACGTTTGGATTAAGATGGCCGTCAGACATGACTGACCCCCATGCCCTTTCCCGGGATGACAAAGGCACCCTGAACTTGAGGGAAAGAGCACTGCACATTTGCATTTGGAGGGATCAGGAGAGACTCTCTTTGTCTCCTCTGCTCTGCCTGCTCAGAGATTAAAGCTGGAACAGTGAGCTTCCAGAAGAATGTGCAGTGAAAATAACAGCCCAGTTCTCCTGGTGAGAAATTTGGACTATCTCCCTGGAATGGCAACAGTGGGATGGACTCTCTGTATCTGAACACTTGATAGAAAGAAAGGACAAACCTGAGTCTCTCAGCATTGTTTATGCTATACACAATGCTTGTAAGAGCAACACTCCCTGTTTCGTGACCACTTGGTCTATTGCTATAAGTGGTTGTTTTCAACCATGAACTGCACAGAACTGAACAAAAAGGGGGGGGGGGGGCCAAAGGACTTTGCTTGCAAGTTGGTCTCTTTTATTGTCAATGGCACCATGAAGAAAAAGTGCTATTGAGCTAGTTGAAAAGTGCTGTTAAGTGCCTAACTTTCTGTAACATTTGCTGGTTTTTAACACAGCATCAGCACAAAAAATATACTTAGGGAAATAACAGCTACTGCCAGCAAACCGCTAGCTTTTAATTTGATGAGCCCAGAATATATCTACGAAATTAAATGCCTTAGCAAAGCAGAAGAATGTTTTTGCATTGTAGGCAAAGCCTTTGTTTTTATTTATTTATTTATTTATTTATTTATTTTTGCCAAAATTTGTGCTGTTACATTCTGGACATAGATTGCTAGCCCTTTTAGCTTCTGTTTTAGCCACTGTATTCCAAATTTTCCAGGTATTCTAGCTCACCACACAGGCTCATAAAGAGACAAGTTTTAATGTTATAGTTGATATATATACATACATACACACATATATATACACACATACTCAATATATAACAGATCCAGTCCTAAAATTGAGGGCTGACAATTTACTGTCTTAACTAGAACTGGGCTGGTCATGTAGCCACAGGATTAATGACACGTGTTATTATATATAAGTTCTAAAAGTTTAGCTTTTACAGCCAAACAGGGGACTATTTGTATAGGCTGGTTTTGGTTGGATCTTAAACATGTAGTTTTTAGCTGCAGGAGCCAATATTTAATATCCCACATAGTGGTTTATGTAGGGAGCAGGGAGATGTTTGAGATTCAGCCCCATTGTGCGAACAGGGCGGCACTTGATTGGTGCATAAAAAGTACTTGTAAAGCGAAGGTTTTTGCATTCAACAGTAATGTATTACCGTTATATATTCATTATTATATCACAACATGTGAAAAACCTAATTAAAAGACAGCAACGTACAGTGATGTGCAATATCACTGTCGACCAATGGTTGCTTAACACTGATATTATAAACAAATGCAACTACTTTTCTTTTCGCTTATGGTGATTTAAATGAATGATATTTAAATAGTGTATAAAGATGGTGCATTTTCTGCTTCACATTGTGCCTAAGAACAACATTCCATGTTATTTAATTGTTGTAATGCACAGGCTCCTGTGGCTTATTACTAATACACACACACACACACACACACACACACACACACACCCACACACGCATATACCTACACATATATATACAGATGCAGCATTCGTCTGCCTCAGATTGGCCTCACCTTAACTCAGTTATTCAATCATAACACAGCAACTGTAACTATGCCTGGGATAAACCTTAAGACTGTAAAATATGCTGAAACATTTGTAAATGTGAAAACGCCCAGTTTACTCAATGGTTCGGTGGAAAGAGAGAACTGTTACTCATTTCTCAAACCAAAGCCAGGAAAAGGACATGTGTAAGATCTACGACATTTCCAGAAGAAGAATCGTTAACATGACATTTTGACATTTTGCCACTGAAGCTAGCATCAGCACTGCTATGGTGAGTGATCAGATGGCTATCACTGGATTAGTGAACCAATGTGTGACCCCCTGAATATCAGGCGGTATTTCACACACTGTGTGTATAAGCTCCTCACTTTCACTGTCAGTCTTGGGACTGAGGAGGTTAAGAAACATTTCTACCCTTCTAAGTTACTTCTACTGTTCTTGGCGCCATAGTTTCACTTCAATAAAAGCTTACAGCTGATTGAAGTTTGGTGGAAGGCAAGCTTGGCCTTCATTACAGTGAGCGAGCTCTCATTACGGAAACTGTTGTAAACAATGTAAATGAGCCCTGAATGTTTACAGACGCCCTACAAAGTACTACTCCAGGCTTTCATGTAGATTCCACTTCTGTTAGTCTAGGCTGACACACATAATATAGCAACTGTCCCACTTTCCGTTGTTTCTGACACAGACAAAACAAAAAAATCCTCTCTCCCAAATTAAAAAGCCTTTCAGAGCTTCAGACAGCAATTCCCACAACTCAATCCCAGAGTTTACACACCCGTCGTTTTGGTGTTGCTCCCCAACACAGTAGAATTCCCAAACAGATCAAGTGTGCGCCTCGGGCTGATGGATTCCGTTGTGTGCCCTAACTCTGTGAGAATATGTAGGTCAGACCTCAGGTAGTACTTGATGAAGTCTGGCAAGCTTGTTACATGACTGATCTCTGATGTGCTAACTCTCTAATCCACCCTCATACATCCTCAGATATAAAACACAGCGGCGCTTAGCGGTAATTACCCCGGTGGCATTATAAATCATAATTGCCGTGAGGTGTGGGGTTACAGGGCACTGTAACGAGGGCTGGAGGAGAGCGTGTGTGTGCACAGTGTGGACTGGCTAGGAGCGCTGGGTTCCCGCGGCATTGCTGAAGGCTGAAGAGCGGTAAATTAAAGGTCTCAGGCAATCAGCCCTGCCTCCACACACAGCCAGCGCCCTGAGCATTCCATTCCAGCCCAGTGATGGAGTG
>CM067491.1:6676623-6702494 GCA_034552555.1 Semaprochilodus insignis
CAAAATACTACTTTGTCCCATCACTTGTTACAGTGAGAAGTGCTTAGATCCTTAATCAATAGATGCCAGTGGTAGAAATGAACTAGTCCCACTTACTCAGTTACATGAACTTCAAATGATTTAGTTTCTTTTTTGGCCTTTTCAAACAGGTTCAAGAGCCCAAAAATGCTGTTTTAGCTGAAAACAGGTTTTCTATAGATGCTTAAAAGGATACAAGTCATTCTAAAAAGGTGAACAAAGAAGATAAAAAGGATATAATTGATTTGTGATGCTAAAAAGGCTATAGGCCTTCCTAAAAATGCTGTCTCGAAAACTCTCCCGGTCTGCTGTGCCCTAAACTCTCCACATCACCATAGCACTAACCACACCCACTCTCTCTCTCTGTTCCGGGGGTCCAGGTAAACCCAGGGAGTTGGTTGATGTCATGCTTAACCGTTCTAATTATCCTCGTAATACGTCAAATCTGGTGATGTCTTAAAAGATGCTTGTTCAGGGATCAGTTGGTCTTACCGTACTACCTCCAGCCTTAGACACAAGCTCTCAAAATAGCCAGATACACAGAAAGAAATGCTCTTGATAAGATTATCGATTATTAATACAGAGTAAAACATGAGTAAATATGGAATAGGACTCTAAACTCCTTACAAATGATAATCCTTTATTTGGTGTAATTTCTGCTTTTGCTTCAGTTCACACTGAGTTACTAGTTGGTTCAAGACTACTTTCCCAGACTACTTTTCTATTGCTCAACATTTAACATTTAAGTCTAAATAAATCTAAAACAACAGGGACGTACTAATAACTAATAATAATAAAATTAATATTAAAAAATAAATCCATACATAAACACATCATCAAAAGAATAGTTGCACAAATCGTTACACCCAGAAGGAATCAACCGACAGGAATGAAACTTGGTGGGTAGGTTTGATATTGTGAGACATGAGAATCATTCAAGTTTCACACTCGGCCTTATCACTGTATCTAACTGACCCAACAGCCCTGATTGTGGACGTTCAGCACGCAGTGCTGCCCTCCATGTGTTGTCCTGTTAGTGCCAGTTAGTACTGTTATGACATTGTCAAAGACTGCAATGGTGTTGTGCCAGGACATGTCATGGAGTGACTCAGAATGGCAGTGGGTCATCTTTTGTCTTGAAAAACTTAAACAGCAGATCATTTTGCAGGCTACTTTTCCTGTCTTCACCTCTGACGTGGATGTGAACTGATGTTCATAATGCCTCTATTGACTATTTACTACTCTATAAACCTTGCTCGTGTGAGATTTTGTGCCAGAGGCTTTATCCGACCCATAAAAATCCTCTGTTGTCCCAAGACTCAGATAAACTGCCACACTTAGACCTTGTTTCCAGCCAACTCATTTTTAAAGCATGAGCTGAAGTTGAGTAAAGAAAGACAAGGTGGCTGTAATATCAGTATTACATAAAGGCATTTGATCCAGACAGGACCATCCCTGACTCTTCTGCTTATTCTGCCATTAGGGATTTGTGCTACTTTATGATAAAGAGAAATTTCATGGAAAACAACCTTCAGTGGTAAGAAGCATTTCTGGGGGAATTTTAGCCTTTATAAGTTATCACTTTGGCTAGCACTTGGGTTGGCATCTTAACATTCAACTCCCCTGTCGCTCTGCTCAGATGCTTCAGGCAAATCCCCCTTAGCCGGGCCTCTTCACTTCAGTGTAGTGCTGTATTAAATAAATGGATTCAGTCAATCAGTCAATTTATATAATCATCACCATCAACTGACCTAGAAGAGTGACTTCAGAACCCCAATAATAAGTGCATTGTTTGTGGAGATAAGGTCTGAACATTAGGGTGATATAATCAAGTATCAGCAGTGACCCTGTTAACAACGTTTCAAAGGCAATGATCACAGTGTTGGGAAAAAGAACTGACAGAGAACTATAGATGAAAAAACAACATCTTTCTATATATTAAAAAATATACATGCATCATCAAAAGAATAGTTGCAGAAATAGTAACACCCAGAAGAAATTAATCGACAGAAATGAAACTTGGTGGGTAGGTTTGACATTGTGAGACATGGACAGGCCTTATCGCTGAACCTGACAGACCCAACAGCCATGATTGTGGTCATTCAGGGAGCAGTGATGACCTCCATGAGTCATCCTGCTCGTGCCAGCACCATTGGCAGATGGCTGCATAACGCAGGACTACATGCATGCAAACTCTTAAGACGATGTCTTTAAAACCACATCACTGTCACCAAAGACTGCAATGGTGTCGTGCCAGACTGTCATAGTGTGACTCAGAATGGCAGCGGGTCATCTTCAGTGATGAGTCCCGTTTTTGTCTTGGTGAAGACGACCAACAAATCCGTGTGTGTAGGCACCGTGGTCAGTGCCAAGATGTTTTTTTGTCATGCGTCACACGTCCAGAAGACCTGGTGTCACTTCACCTCCACCCCTACCGCAACATCTGCTGGAACTGTGTCAGAATATTCAAGCTGCATGGGATGGATTATCACAGGACACCATCAGGAGCCTCTACAACTCCACGCTGAGACGTCTGGCATGTTACACAAACATGGAGGCCCGCCTGCATACTGAGAGACACTACTTCTGTATGTGTAGCTAAATAAATATTCCCCATATCAGTCTAGATTTATTATCATTTATTGTTAATGGTAACCTTTATCTTCCTTCCAAACAGCACTGCAATCCCACGCTTCCTTCTGGGTGCAACTATTCTTTTGATGATGAGTGTATATAGGCCATTCTACCGAGTTATACAAGGATTATATTATTATATTAGGAGCTAATTAAACCTCATTAAGATAATGAGGAAAAGCTAAATATATACAGTATAAAATCATCTTATATAAGGTACTTTCCAATAGGGAAGTGGCTGGCCCAAACCCTATCTCCTAAATTTACACTGGTGGAGATACTTTTTTTGTTGTTGTTTTTATTGTATGTTTTATTCAGCTTTTTATAAGATCTTATTTATTTCTTTTAAAGTTGCAATATTTTGATTTAGCTTGACTTTTTACATAAAAGCAAAATTGTCTCACTTTTTCATGTCACTACTGAAACACAAAGAGTTTAGTTCATAGGTGGAACCTTATTTTAACACTCCTGCATCCACTCATGGCCACATGGTAAGCAGTTAGATGATTTTTGGTTTAAAACATTCTAAAATGAATAAAGATTATTACCAGAATGTGAAGAAATAACTTTTTGATGGTACATCATAGAGTCAGTGTAATGTGTTGCAGTGATGTCAACTGAAGGCAGCATGTCTAGCCTATCTCTCTGTAGTACTACTTTGTACCTGAAGAGGTGATAGTGAGTCACTATAGCAGTTAGTTTAGCCCCATATAAGCAGATGAACAAGAAGTACTCCCTCTCTCAACAACAAAACATGTTCAAAAACAAAGAAAATAACCGACAAAGTACCAGCAAAACGAGAGTTAACATCGGTGCTGCTTTCCACCACCTGAGACATTAGCGAATAAAGGAATTAGGCTTGATGCTGCAGTCCTTCAGACTGGCAAGTAATTGGAGGCAGGAGTAGGGGCTGTGTGAAGTATGAATTCAACAGATTGCGTCATCTTACATATTGTTCCTTTAAGTGTCTCAGTGTTTCAGGTAAGATGTGAAATCTAGAAAATATAAAACTTCATGGCGTCCCTCCATCTTTAGCGGAATGCAAGAACGACTCTGCCATCCACCAACCCACAGCAGCAGGATCTCACTGATGCATATGTTGACAGTAACCAGGTGAAACAGGTTAATCCTGTAATAAAGTGTTGAGGCTCCCATATGCAGGGACTTCAGAGGCGTGGTTTGCGAAGTCTGCGTTGTTGCCCTGCTCCCTGCAATACAGACTGTTTGTGTTGGTGTTGTGTTGGTTGTTCAGTGAGTTGTGTAGGCATCTGAGTCTGGGATGTTGCTTGTTTGGTGTAAGGGAAACAAAGAGCTATGGGTTTTGGTTACCTCCCACCTTTGTCCTTTGTTTGTGATGTTGTTTTTCTGCAGTTCTAATATTTTCCAATCAGAAAATCTCCATTCTCACTCTCCTTCATCACTGTCACCACAAAATTATATTGCTTCACAAATATAAAATTGCATCAAAAATTTTCAATAAATCTGTCAAAGCTGACACAAAAACACACAGTCTAAAATGAACAACAAGTAGTTCTAAGCTATGATGTGCTGGGTGGAAGCATTATAACTGATGGTCCTAAAATCAATATTAATCCTGATACTGTGCAAATAGATATCTCCAAGCCTGGTGCAGGTAAATGTAATTCATCACTATCAATACATTGCATCCTTGAGCTGCCCATATACTGTATTGGGAAACCAAATTTCCCTCATGGGTTTGAATTAATGTGTAAGCATGGTTAAAGTTTCTAAATGCACCATTCACTACTTTTCACTACTGCTCTCTACTCACTCCTACCATTACATCTATCCATCTATTCAGCCTACAGCAGTTCAGCTGCGCCCCTTCCACCAGAAAAAAGAGCTTGTTTATCTTCCCTCAGCACAGTAACAAAAACAGTACGGTACCATTTTGGTACATAAGACCATACAAATGTTTTAAAGGGTCCTCAAGGGCAATAACAGAATCAATAAAAACATATACTTGGGTATTTTAACTATTGATACATTATCAATATTGTCTAGACAAATTTGATTCTTATGTGACCTGGCATTTATGAAATGGTTAATGATGAATTATTAAATAATAATAATTATACATTTCTTCTGTTTGTCCCAGCACAACAAAACATAGTCAGACAAACAAATCAATCATTAATCAGTCAATCCCAGCTTAAAATACTGAAGGGTTGAGTTTGACTGCTTGCTTTTGCTCTGGTTCTGGGTATTTCAATCTGCATTCCCAGTTCATGCAGTCTTTGTCAGTCAGTTTTCAGGTGAGCTGCTCTGTCCCTGCAGTCCCCAATAACTCTGCACTGACACGTCCTTCAGTTATTTATATGCTTAACCCAAGAAGGACCAGAACAGGCTTTAGAAACCATCACAGCTTTTAGCATATACCTACTGAGAATCAAATATGTGATGTTAATTCCCTATATGTGATGTGAATATTACTATATGTGATATCAATATTACTATATGTGATATCAATATTACTATATGTGATATTAATTCACTATGTGTGATATTAATTTAAGATGCACTTTACATCTGCATATTTTCCCAAAAGAGTGGCGTTCATAAACAACTTTAGCTTCATTCTGTGAGTAATCTTATCAGATCAAAGCATCTGCGCACTCTATAATTTTTAATAGAGAGCAGTTCCCCCTCTCATCCGCTGATTAAAGAAGCAGGATACGCTGTCAGCGAAGGAGTGAAAGATATTCCATAAAACATTTATTGCATGCTTATTTCCGAATGCATTTTCATTTTATCCCTCGAACGATTAACTGAAATTTCATTTGTTGTAATCAAAGGCCCAGAGTCGGCGTTTCAGAGGCAATGGCCCTCTCCGGGAAAACACCTTTGCTCACAAATCCAATTTACTGAAAGCCAGCCTTGTTTCCATTTGCCCTGGCAAGCCCAAAATAACATCAGGCATTCTTTACCTTGATTAACCAAGCAATAAGCAACTTAGTAAAATAAACACTGCAGAAACTGGGCTGGCACTAAAACCATACTCCTGGGTGAGATTAGTGGACTGTGACTAGGAGTTTACTGACTTGCTGATTTCCACCATAGTGGGCAGAGTACCACAGGCATAAACAGAGTGAAACTGGTTAGTAAATCTGACTCGGATGCATCAGACTGATTCTTTGCACTGTGTAGAAATGAGATCTTGGCAAGTAAGTTGATCTTATTTCTAGTTCATACATCTTACAATTCTCAATTTTGAGGTTGTTGTAAGCCTAACTTATTTTCAGGTGTTCTTTATTCGTTTTGAGTGATTTTAGTGAGCATTTTTTTCTCACTATGCAGGCAGAGAATTTGGCTTGTTTAAAGCATATTTCTTTAAAAAAGCAAATGATTTGCCAAAATAGTGAAAAAATGAGAAAGAGACTTATTAAAATGACTTAAACCATTCAAAAGTGCCTATAAATAGTTCAATTTAAAGTTAAAAAATTAAAAAGGTAAATAATCTTAAAATGAGCTTACAACAGTCTCAAAATGCAAATTGTAAGATGTGTGTAGTAACTTCATAAAGATGACTGGGACTATAAATACCTGTAGGGTGTGTGACGTGATTCATAGCTTGAGAAGAGGTGGTACAGTGCAGTAAATGTTTCGTTCGATGTGTGGAAAATGGTTCGCGAAGCAGATGTTAATGATTGGCTAAAAGGAGTGATTGCATTTGGGCATGCCAAAGACCATAGTGTGAAGGAAGTAGCTGAATCTGCAGGTGTATGGAAGCTTACGGTCATATGGGTCTACCAGAAGTGGCAGAAATCCAAGTCTACAGGGAATTCTCCTCAGAATTGTGGCAGGGAAGGCATCTATCAAATCTGTCCAAGCTACGCGATTCCTTGACGGAAGAGTGGCTGAACACTGTGGCCTACATCCAGAAACATATCCAGTCCATGCCTAATCAAATCACAGCTGTTATTCGTGGTTGTGGAGGTATTACACACTATCAGGTATGTTTCAGTCACAGGTGACTCATTTTTAGTCTGATGAGCTTAATGTTACTTGCCATTTCTTGCAGTATTTGACATTGAGACGTGTACTGCCTATGCCTGACATGAGTGAGCTCAAATACCTTCTTGTTATGTAACGGTGGGGGCTGATATTGTTCATAGGATTGTAGTCTTTCACGTGTTTTACTGTCTCAAGCTAATATGAGCTAACACGGAGACGAAAAAGCACACTGTATGTGTACTGTATTTTAGCATCTGCATCATTTGTTTAGGGAAAAAAAACAACATCCAAAAACTGATTCCTTATTCATTGATGAAGTTCATTATACAGTATCTGTTCCAATCTGATGAGCTCACTAAATGTCGTGTGTAAGGATGTTTTCTTTTTGCATTCTAACCACACGCACATACGAGCACGCGTTCTGTCGATTTCTATGGGATTTTTTATTACGTCTAGCATTTCAATTGTACCCCGAGATAGGAGAGTCCTTTCATTCCCTCTAGGATAATATCTGTGAAGTGATTGGGAAGTCCATGCAGCCACCTGTGGCCCACCGCCATGTAAAAACACCTCCTGCCTTCCTTCCATGCCATTTCGCTCGCACTGAATGCACCACGGATGCTGGAAATCTCGCTTTTAGATGCTTTAATATCCCGTTTGAGGATATTATAACAAGCAAATCTGGTATTAATTTCACACTAATCTGTTCTGAGTCATGAATCACATCTAAAGCAACAGGACGGAACGCAATAACAGAGCCGTCAAAAAACCCACCGCTCGAGGTTTGGTTTCGGTAATTCTCCGGGGCCACGCAGTAGCAGTAAGTAACCGTTGCTCCAAGGCTGATAAATGGAACGCTTATAATAATGAGGTGCTGTGATCGCAGGACTCGCAGTACATAATAATGACTTTGCAGCACCGCTGGGAGAGGAGATGAAAACGAGAGCACAACATTTCCCCCATTATTGTCAAAGTTAACAAGTAAATGACGCTCTCATGCCATAATGGGCCCCAGTTAATCAGAGCTGGCACATGGCATTTATTCCAGAGGAAATAAATATGCTACGTGCAAGGTTAAGTTCGTCTGTCCCAACTTTCCAATTCTGATATGCTGAAGCTTATTTCCACAAGCATTGTGGCTCATATTCCAAGCATCCAATGTTTCCCTCAAGGCCTCAGACCCCACTATTTCTGCCCCCCTATCATAGCCAGGGAGTAAATTGGGAGAGGTTTTGCTATTTTGGCATTAAAGATGTGTGTATCATTAAGTAGAGACAGTAATCATCTCCAGTAATTGCCTGTTTATCAGTCCTGCAGAGCTAAAGGGGCGAGGCTGAAAGGCAAGACAACACTAAAGCTTGGAGGTCACCCTCGGACTCTGGAGAAATACTTTATGAGTCAGAACGCAGTGCTGAGAATTCATCTCACCTCTCCGGACGGACTAATGCATGGATGCTGTTCAGGGCCATTAGAGCAGACATGAGGCGTCTAATGGACTCGTTGTGTGCATAATATTCTCAGGGCCAAGTCGACGCAAATTTGCAAACGTTTGCACTATTTATTTATCACGGTGGTTGGTTTTTGAAGACCTGGGTGAGACAACAAACCAAAAACCCATACAGCCAGAACTGTTACACAGTGCTTTTCAAACTGGGGGTCATAGTGTGGGGGGGCCAATGAGTCGTGAGGAGGCTGCGTCATTGCATTTGTTTGTTTTTCCACGACAGCAGAGTTCAGTAAGGTGCATTAGATCACCAGTGAAACTTCCAAAGTGCATCTGTGTTATCAAAGTGGCCACAGACACCAGTTCTATCTATGTAGATATGTGCACAAAATGCTCCAGTAGCTTACTACCGTGCCTCACCACTTCTGGAATTTGAGCAAGTTTGCTTTAGTCTAGTTTAGTAATGCTGTTAATGCATTATTCTTAAACACACGCAGGGGCAGGTTTACTAAAAGAGGAACTAATTACCCGCAGTCTACTGATACTTTGTGCTGGTGCATAAAGGTTAAAATTAAGTATGTTCTTTAATATCTGCAAGCAGTGTTAAATACAAGTGCAATATATACTCTATATATATAAGAAATATAATATGTGTATGTGTAATATAAATATAGTATATAAGTACAGTTAAGCACTAATGATATACATTTAGCATACTAAGGACATTGCATTGAAAGTAGCACACTTTAATTACATGAATCATGAGTGCAAGGAAGTATACTAAGTTTACCTAATTTTTTTATTTTATTTTATGGTTCTAGAAATGTACTTTAATATCAGCAAGTACATATCAAATACATTGTATAGATATATAGCAAATGTAATAATTGCTTTAATATGTACTTAAGTATATTTAAGTGAATCTTAATGGTGTCTCAAAATGTTAAGTAGAATTAGTTCAACTGAAGTAGTGTACGTTCAGTAGCACTAATATATATAATTACCATACTAAATACATAGTCAGTATATCAAACAGCTTACTTATTCAGTACATTAATCATGATTACAAGGAAGCATACGTATAGGTATACCATTTCTACTACTGGGATGACCAGTACAATATAATACTTTTGACTCACCTGTTTTGTATGAAAGCCTGTTTCCACCAGATATCCGAGTTTTTTTCCATCAAGCTTTTCACAGGCGTTAAACAGTGTACAGTATCCATCATCGGTCTTGGTAGACTGGAGAAGGTGCTTCATTATAAAAACCTCCTTCCAGTATTTTCCGCTTTGAGAGAGAAACTTCTATAAAGTAACATACATGGGTTTCCTGTTTGCAAACATCACTGGGTGCACACAGAAGGAGGCAAAACCAATCTGGTAACTAAGCTGGTCACAAGATTGTAACGTTAGCCAACTGCTGTTTTGCGTTTGTAAATTTTTGTTGATTCAGTAACAAAATGCCATTTCAGAGTTAGACTTGTTTGTTTGTATTTCAGTTGCATGTTAAAATAACTTTGCATAAAACATTTTTATTACATGGAAGGAGTTTGCTATTCACTTAACCTTCAGCTAACAGGACTCCCTCATGGCTTCAAGTCAAGGCAAGTGTTTTTTACTGTCATTTTTACAGTCAACAAAGTAACTTACAGTATATACACTGAAATGAAATGTCTATGTTGTTCTTCAGGCCTCATGATGCAAAACACAACACCTTGTCATTGTTGTTTTATGCTGTAAATTGTGCTATTTTCTGTTGCTTTCTGCCCCCTAGTTGTGTGCAGGTCTCTCTGATGACGTTGCATGGAGCCATGTCCATTCAAAATTGCAAAAAGCCGTTAAAGAACCTTTATATCGTTCAGTAAATTGCGACTGCCACTTTTAATGTCAAAATGAGGCATAGAGTCTCTCAAAGAGCTTCCTAGTCTAGTCATAAGTGGAACTGTCTAGGAAATCAGCCATGTTTTAGGGATGTCTTGTGGTCAACATCATTCCTGTAGGGCACCATGCACCTGACAGGCCCATCAGCCCACTCTATAGCCAACCAGCTCCACCCCCAGTGAGCACTAACTGTTCACTACGCTCCCTGACTGGAATATCATCACGCCTCCAGCTCGACTTTCATAAAGTTTTAAAATGAAGGACGAGTGCTGTATGTTAACTCACTTGCCTCTTCATCTGGAAAGTATATTACATATCACACCTACCAATAATAAAGGTTTTGTTCCAGCAAAGCACTTTCCACAGTTTATCATTCAATATCAGTTTGTATTAACTGAAATGTTCAAGGCAGCTTATTTACTAACCAAATGCAATTGTTCCTGATTTAACTGTACTGAGGCTTTGACGTTAATGTTCACCAATACCTACAACATAATCACATGCTATATTTAGTGTAAAAAATGACATATGACATATTTCACATGTTCTGCACTTTATTTATTCATTTTATGTACAAATTATGACATTAAAGTAGCCTGACCTGCTAGCAGGCTAACTAGGCCCATTAGGGAATGTTCCATTATAGGGTTTAAACTTAAATCCTAAATGCTCAAAGGATGATATGTATTCAGTCATCAGCTGACTGGGCTTTAGCTACAGCTGCTATGAATTGCTTCGGTGAACCATGGTTAGCTGGGCACGGTACGGTGGAGTGGATGGGCTTCCCATGTCCTTAGAACTTGCATACTGTTTTTGCATGCCTGCCATATGTAATTGTCATCAATTGTCCCGATGTTTCCATCTCCAGGAAATTCATATTTACACATTCATATTTACTATGTACTGATTCACCAAATACGGTATTCATGAGAAAACTGAGACACAGCTACAGGCTCATCCATTTTTAACACTGAGGTATTGAAGTCCAAAGGAACAGTGTAAAAAATTGAACATGTTTGTATGATACTAAAACTGAGTGCTGCTTTACACACCAAGCAAAGTTTGAATGAAAATAACATTATATAAATACAATAAGACGGCTTAAAAACACAGCCGAGCAGGGAGAACCGAGGTCATGCTGCAGATTGTTCACGCTGTGTTACTAAAACAGCATCCAGCTTTTATTTGGAGGTGTGTAAAAGAAGGTAGGATTCATCTTCACTTTAGTGCTGGATGTGCATCCCAGGAATGTTGGTGTGGCTAGTTGACCGAACGAATAAGCAAACTTAGCTACTGATAGATAAGCTGTTGTTCATTGTTAGCTTTGTTGTGGTTTTGCCTTTGTGACGACATGTAACAGGGAATCACTGGACATACTGTAGATATTGTGTCCATGCAAAAGCAAGTTTAGGGAATTAAAAACAATAAAGATTTGGGTTCCCCAAAGTTTTGGATCTGTGCCACATTTCTAGCAGCGGATTTGCATACCACAGTGCTCTTTGTGGTGTTGAAAACCTGTCACCTCAACAGCCTTATGTGCACATTTGTATACATCCATCAGTTCCCAGGGAAGCAGCAGTGATTCCTGAAACAAATTTGAGTTTATTTTAATATGTTGCGTTCTTACTGCATGCAGAGCACGTAAACCTGTGCATCCCTTATAAAGAAGTTTACTTAAAGCTGATTTTATTAAGTAAACTTAAGTAAAGTTTAAGTAATGTTAGGAATATACTTGCAAGAGGACTATTTCAATACTTCTTGGGACTAAATTGCCTCACTTTTACAACACCAATTCTCAAAATGTTGGGACGCTGTGTAATAAATGTAAATAAAGGTAAACACAAACAGAATGCAATGATCTGCAAATATCATAGATCCGTATTTTATTCACAAGAGAACATAAAACATGTGTCAGATGCTGAAAATGAAACATTTTACCATTGCATGAAAATGATTAATTCATTTAGAACTTGATGGCAGCAATGGGACAGGGCCATGTCTACCGTTATGTAGCTTCCCATCTATATTTACCAACAGTCTGTAAACATCTGGGAAGTCAGGAGACCAATTGCTGTAGTTTTGGGATAGGAATGTCGTCTTGTTCTTGTCTGATGTAGAATTCTAGCTGCTGAACAGTCCTGGGTCTTCTCGTTTCATGATGCCGAACGTTTTCTATTGGTGAAAGGTCCAGACTGCAGGCAGGCCAGTTCAGCACCCGGGCTCTTCCTCTGTGAAGCCATGCTGTTGTGATGGATGTTGTATGTGGTTTAGCACTGTCTTTCTGAAATATGCAAGGCCTTCCCTGAAAGAGACGCTGTCTGAATGGGAGCATATGCTCCTCCAACTGTTTTTTATTAGTACCACTTACATTTCCAGCCATATTTTATTCTTCCAGCTTAGAATAAAATATGGGTCTATGAGATTTGCAAATCATTGCATTCTGTTTTTATTTCCATTTATTTACATGTATTACACAGCGTCCCAACTTTGTTGGATTTGGGGTTTCAGTTCATATAAGTTCACTTTGAGTGTACTTAATGTGCAAGAGTAGTAAACTTTGAGTGTACAGTTATTTTACATCTAAGTTTTATTTATTGTAAGATATTTGCTTGAAACAGGCCAAATGCTCTTCCAATATAGCGAGAATAACCTTAAAATGAGCTTACCGCAGTCTCAAAATGAGAATTTTAAGACTATTTAGTGACGACAGAGCGGCTTTAATTGACCGTTCTATTCTGCATTATATAATATGAAGTAATTCACAGGACAGTTTCACCAAGGACCCACCTTTCTCACCTGCAGCTAACTTTTGAAATGCTTCAGTTTTGCTACCTGGTGTCGACCAGAGGGGAGTGGGTTCCCCTTCCGAATCCTGTTTCCTCTCAAGGTTTCTTCCTTTTGCTCTGAGGGAGTTCTTCCCTGCTACTGTCACATTTGGCTTGCTTGCTGTAAAGCTGCTTGATGACGATGCCCTTTGTAAAACTGAATAGACTGAACTGAATGGAAGGATGAACAAAGATATCTTGAAGGACAATTATGAATAATATGATGGATCAGAAGTCCCAGCATAGAATTTAGCATGACACGCATGCTGGCACACTTTTTGACCCGTGGTTTATTATTTTATGAGAATAAAGGCTCTTTGTGGCTCACAATATTGCTGAAAAAGTGGAGCTTAATTATGGAAATAAACACATTTGAGGAAAATGTAGAATCTGCCACCTTCTGCTTTCTGTCATCCCCCCTCTGCATGCCTTAGAGCTATTTCCTTTTATGTGAGCACACAGTAACATGAAATAGGCTTTGGAGAGAGAGGGAGGATGAGCGAGGCATAAAGCGTAAATCGCAAAGCTGCCTCATTACCATGTTGGTTTTGCATCCATGTTCATTAAAGAGTAAAGACTCTTGTAACATATACAGAAGGGTCAGACTTTTTAATTAAGAAAAAAACATTAAAGGGAGACTGTTATGTTTGGTTTCAATGTTCACAACTTTATTTTTGGGATTTACTACAATGGATTTTTATGCTTTGCTTTCTCCAAAACACATTTGTATATCTGTGTATATAGATATACTGTATATCTGTACTCGCCATATGTCTGAAACTGCTAGAGTTTTTTAATTAGAATAATTTGTACACAGAGGAATTCGTCTTCTGCATTTAACCCATCTGTGCAGTGAAAAAATCCCCACACATCAGTGAACACACACGCTAGGGGGCAGTAAGCACACTTGCCCGGAGCAGTGGGCAACTCGTCAGCCAGCGAGCAGTTGGGGGTAACATGCCTTGCTCATGGGCACTACATTTATGTCCTGTTGGCTCAAGGAATCAAACTCTTCAACCTCCAGCCCACAAGTGGCTCCAATACAGTCCACCACCCTCAGCTTGAATAGCTTGAGTAGCTTGAATTACAGGCGTACATCACCAGGCCCGTACAGTGGACCTCCTGTGTCTGCAAGCCCCACTTTCTGATGAAATCAGTGTGATCAAATTGGTCAGCTCGTCCATTCTATTCTGCCTGATCAACTGCCATCCTGCTACAATTTCCATTCCCACACCGCTTTATCTGTTCTTACAATGACATCTGTATCCTTCTTAACCAGTATCCGGGCTAGAGTATCAGGTAGAACAAGTTGGTAGACCTGATCCGCCTTTGCAAGCTAGGCTGGAGCTGGACGGGTGGCAAGGTTTTAATTTTTTAGCTCTCTGTGCCTTATGCAAGAAGGTGCCAAGCTCACTGGTAGGTGGGTAAAGAAGACTGTGTTACAAGATGACATCGCCTTGTGACAGACAATATGACTGGCATTCCATTGAGGTGTTTCAAGCAGCTGCAAAAGTGTTTTTTGCTGAAGAGAGTTCCCCCTTCTGGTGGGTGCTCTGAGCTCTTTGCAGAATGTTTACTTGTACAGAAAGATACATGTCACATAGATAGATAGATAGATAGATAGATAGATAGATAGATAGATAGATAGATAGATACTTTATTGATCCCAGAGGGAAATTCAGACATCCAGTAGCAGATATGGTTGTGTGTGGTTGGTGTGGCTCAGCGGATAACACCACTAACCTCCAGGGAGCTACCGCCCCATGTGGGAGATGGGGGTTCGATTCCCGGGTCTGGGTAACTATGCTGTGCTACACCAATAAGAGTCCTTGGGCAAGACTCCTAACACTACATTGGCCTACCTGTAATATGAATGACCTTGTAAGTCGCTCTGGATAAGAGCGTCAGCTAAATGCCGTAAATGTAGATATACAAGTTCACAGAAGTAACAAGAGAAGCACAAGATTAATACAGATGAAGACAAAGATACAATATAGAATATGAAAGTATGAAAAGAGAGTCCTTAGTGTCTGTGTAACCATTATACCATTTGCTGTGCAAATTGAGATGACTGATGTCAGCCATACTGACAGTGCAAGTACGCAGTAATATAAATAATTTATCAGTGCAAAATATGTAAACAGTGCAAAATATGTAAACAGTAGTACAAAATGAATAAGACAATAAAAAATAGATATAGGGCATTTAGGAGGGAGTGTGTGCAGAGATGGGGGTGTGTCCATTGTAGTGACCGGAATGAAAGAGTGTCACAGAGTTTTCCCTTTGCTGAACTGCGAGGAGTTGAACAGTCTTATGGCCTGAGGGACAAAAGACTTTCTGAGTCTGTCTGTGGAGCAGGACTGGGACAGCAGTCTGCCACTGAATGAGCTCCTCTGCCTGATGATTGTGCTGTGCAGAGGATGGTGAGCATTGTCCATGATGTTCAGAAGCTTGCTGAGGGCTCTCCTCTCTGCCAGTGGTGTTAGGGACTCCAGCTCTGATCCCAGCACAGAACCAGCTTTCCTCACCAGCCTATCGAGTCGTCCAGCATCCCTCTTGCTGATACTGCCTCCCCAACACACATAGTCCCATACTGCCAGACTCTCCAGGGAGACTATGTGTGTGGGTGAAGCATTTGTGACTGACACTGCATAACAAAAACAAAACAGAAAAAAACAGAAAAGCATAATAAGTTCCCTTTAACGAAAAACCCTTTAATAAATAAGCAGGCAAAACTTTATTCATTAAATAACAATCAGCATCTTAGTTTACATGACAGGCAAATCAGAGGTAACATAGTCCTATCAACACTAGCAATATGTAACGTCAGATATTACAGCAGTGCTCAGGCCTGTTAATAATTACATCACGTCAGCACTTCTTCAGGGCGAGAATGAAATATCCGAGTCATGTGTCATGTGTCACGTGCCAAGGGACCGAAAGCTTTCACGCGTACGCTCAGCCTGCATAATATGAAGTCTACTGTTGTGAATATTGAGTGAGAAATACTACCATTATAGCCCAAATTTCTAGCAATTGCCCTTTTTATTGTCAATTATCTCCCACCTAAAATGTGTCCTTGATGTTCTCCCAAGAGCAGGATAAGTATTAATCTGAACTACTCCATTCTTCGGCCGCTCAAACTCATCTGACCTTCCCTGTAGCTCGAAGGGAAACGATGGATAGCTACATTAACCTCAGGGTGATTTGTCTCAAGTACATACAGCTATTTTCCCAAAGACTGGAGCCGACTTTTTCACCAGTGCTTCACCTGGTGGGCCATGCACCTTGTAAGGTAACCTGTAAGGCTGCAAGGTAGCATATAAAAGTCGAGCTAGAGGTTTACGCACTGCTGACTTCCCGGCAATTGATTTTCCCATTTTTTCTCACCTTGATGGCTACATGGGCAGAAAGAAGAGAAACTACTTTAAGAGGCCTAGATCGTCATGAATGGATGGATGTAAAGTGGTGTACTGGCTGATAGATATTCAAAAGGAGTACAAAGGAGCTCCCGTGCATTCATTACAGACATTAACAGCTGAAAATGTGTGCCCTTGTGTCTAATGAAAGTGTATGTGTGTGTGTGCACGTGTGTGTACACATACTGTATGTGCCCGCACGTATGTGTGTGTGTCAGTGTGTGGTCGCATTTGAATTACTCGGTTGCTATTAGCAACCCATCAATATCCTTACACGTTTCCTACCCGAGGGGGTCATCTGTTAGCGATCTGCACAAGCAAATCCAGAACCCAGCAGATGCAGCGCTGACCTGAGACTCGTGGGACCTTCAGGAGGCAGAGGCTATTTGAAATTCCTCAACACACCAGCTCATTGACATTGGCAAGCCTGACCCACATGGAGAAGGGGGAAATAAATTAGCGAGCCAAGGTGTCCAATACAACCTCTAAGGCTCAGAGACCTAACGGATGATTTACAGTTTGAGAACATCTTCATTGATTTGGTGCTAGGACTGGTCCTGTTTGGAAGTAGGCTATGATGAGACCAACAAAGACTTACCATCTCCACGGTATCAACAAAAACAGATTCAGAGGGTACAACTTTCCTTGCGGTGTAGCTGCCATTAATAAGGCAGTATACAGTATATATATACATATATATCGTCACTGTCCAAAGAAAACCATGTATCTTCATTTTTGTTGATTTTTACTTTTATGCATCATTTGAACACAGCAGCTTCTGTTTACACTGTCTGAAGATTTTATGATGAATGGATAAACAGAAATGGCCTAAAACTGCTTGGACAAAAGTATGGTTCCATTGACTTACATTAAAATTACATTAGGTTTTTCCCCTCTCCTGTAAAGTTACCATTTTGGAGATACTTGTTTTTCTTTGGACAGCGACGATATATATATATATATAGTTTGCGCTCTGTTGTAAACCCACAGAAGAGAGGAAAGTGGGGCACAACCTAGCATATTTGTTTGTAGCTTTATATTAGCAAGACCTATATTCCTTTACACATGTAACTGACTGTCAGCCAAGGATCCACAACAGGAGTGAGGAGTCAAGTGCAGATTTATTAGGCCAAAACTCGACGTCAAAACAAAACAGGTAAAAAACAGTAAATCCTTCCAAAAAAAAAACCAAACAAGAATGTTGCCAAGACACTATCCAAAACTCAAAAACCGTAAACCAAAGCAAAGAAACAAAACCAGAGCAGAAATCCATACAAAGAACCGTTCAGAATTGTAAGGCATGCCAATACAAGACTTCACAAGGGACAATGAGCAACATGGAGTATATATATACAAAATGGCCACTGATTACAATCAGGTGTGAAAAACAAGGGCTAGAATTCAGGAGAGAGCGACCACTGTGGGCAAGGAGGGGAATCAGAGGCAGCAGATGTGACACTGACACGTCTCTGCTACAAATGAAACTGTGAACTTGGTGTTGCCAGCACCATTGACCGCATAATTAAGGTTGCGTGGTTGTCCCAGTTTCCTGATTATCGTGCTGATGTATTTTATTGTGTCTCCATTTGTGCTCCTACATTTGTGCGGGTTTATGTACTAAACATTACCACAATTCATTGTACATGGCTTCTCGTTATTACCCCTTAGAATGAGACAGGCTGTGTTTGTTACTGTGCCTGTAAGGCTGATATAAGATAAATGAGCTCTGTTCTGATTGGCTGTTCTGTATTCATTCAGAAAAGCACTCAGAGCTGAAACACTCCTTAGATATGAGTAGGTATGGCTAAACTGCTGTAGGCTGGATAGGTAGATATACAATGAGTTGCTTCTGATGACATCACAGAAACAGTGGACAGAAAACAGCTGTTTTTGCAGCTTAGTTTCCATATATTGACTGTATGCACTGGGGAGTCAATGGTAAATGCTGAAATTTTAACAGTGTCTAGATATTATTTAAGACTTCTTTATCTCAGAAAAGCTAGGGAAATGTGAATTTGGGCTCTGAGCTTTGTTTATATTTGCTTTGATTCACCCCTGAAGTATCTCTTGATAATTAGATATTTTGGACTGGAAATAAATGAATGATGACATTTACACAGTACTGCATATGAATCAAAATAAATATAATTAGTGAAGGGGCTGTGCAATTAAATAGACAATTTTTAAATTTTCTTCTATCTGCACAAATCTATTTTGAATATATACTCATCAACAGAATAGCTGCACAAATTGTTGCACCCAGAAGGAATCAACTGACAGGAATGAAACTTGGTGGGTAGGTTTGACATTGTGAGACATGCAAATGATTCAAGCTTCACGCTTGGCTGCACACATCTAACATAAGCAAGGATGGTCCTTAATGCTGTACTCGACTGACCCAACAGCCTCAATTGTGGACATTCAGCGAGCAGTGATGCCTCCATGCGTTATCCTTTTAGTGCCAGCACCATTGGTAGATAACTGCACAGCACAGGACTACATGCACACAGACCATTACGACTGCAGTGTTGTCGTGTCAGACTGTCATGGAGAGACTCAGAACGGCAGCGGGTCATCTTCAGTGACGAGTCCTGCTTTTGTCTTCCCTCTTGGTGGATGTGACCAACGAATCCGTGTATCATTGCAATCTGATACTTCCATCTGTGTGCAACTATCCTTTTGACAATTTCCTCATAATTTAATATTTTCCACTGTAAGGATGATATTTACACAGTACTGCATATGAATCAAGATAAATATGATTAGTGAAAGGGGCTGTGCTAAACACGGTAGAGCAGTAGAACAGCGAATATCAGCACAATGAAATAGTGCCATCTATAGTACCATCTATAGTATCTACCTATATAAATGTACACAAATCTGTTTTGGGGGACATATAGACTTATAGATCTTATTGTTTACGGTGTGTTACAGCTAAGCCTGCCATGTGGAGGCTGCACCAGTGTTGGTAGCTGTTTTTGATTTAGTTTTAGTCTTAAGTCCTTTGACTAAAATGTATTTTAATTTTAGCGTACTTTTAAATAGCAACTCCAAACTCCACAAAACTCCTAAAAACAATCACAATATCTCTCTATCTCTATCCATCGTTCTCCACCTTCTACATTTACATTTACATTTAGGCATTTAGCTGACACTCTTATCCAGAGTGACTTACAAGGTTATTTGTATTACAGGTAGGCCAGTGCAGTGTTAGGAGTCTTGCCCAAGGACTCTTATTGGTGTAGCTCAGCATTTGCTACCTAGACTGGGACCTTCTCCACCTTCTCGCTCTCCCGTCCCCCCCCTTCCGGTTAGACAGTTGAACTGTTGGTGTACCTGAAGACCACAGGGTTTCACAGTAATTGGAAGGATTATTTTACTTGAAGAGCAGTTTTGCAAACACAACACAAAAGAATGCTACCATATAATATCCCCCACTATCCAAAGAGGACCTGCATCTGTGGTTGAAAGCAGTACACCAGATAAGTCTGCTCTTACCATTTTGTGGGGCAAAAAACCAACACCAGAACACCCTTACCCTCAGAAATGGGTCATTTATGAAGCCCCAGGTGAAGCGGACACATTTCAACTGGCTTTTCCCTTCTGTATAGCATTGTTATCACAAAAACCATATGAGATAACGCAAGCTAATATTATATGCAGTTGACAGATGAACTCGCAGCACCGCGTGCATGAGAAAAAGGCTGCCTGACTGTCAATGAATTATGCACATCAACACCACACTGCCCCGTATATATACCCTTATCTTCCACAACACTGCTGCAGCGTGACTGCAGGATCCTCCTTAGCCACTTTTCACCCTGTTCACTCTTCAATGTTTCAGTGCTGCATGAATGCGCGCACCCACAATCATGATTTATCAGAGGGAACGTGAGCTTGAATATGAACCTTCGGTGAACTCCTTGTAACTCATGTAACTTACTTTGTTTGCGGTGCTGCTAATTTGAAATAGTAAAAGTAGTTAAAAAAGTACTTACATGTAACTGAATGGAAGTTATACCACAATATTTAGCCTGTAGAACACAGTCAGCAAATTCAGGCCGTTTTTTTTTTCAGTTTCCTCCTAAAAATGATGAAGATGATGAGATAAATGCAATACTCACTGTAATGCATGCATGAACATGATTAAATTTAATATTAAATTTATATTATCTTTCATTCATCTTCTGACCTGCTTATTTTTTGCGGGTCGGGGGAGGGTGTCAGAGCCTCTCCCATCGCATATTGGGCAGAAGGCAATAAACACCCTTGACAGGCCGGCAGTCGGTTGCAGATCAGACACACAGACACAGTGTTCAGGTTGAATCTTGAGAAATAATCTCACTGTGTTTAATGGTCATATGGGTCTACCAGCAAAAAGTCCAGTCTACAGGAAATTCTCTTCAGAATTGTGCCAGGGAGTTGATGGACCAAATCTGGTATAACTGCACAATTCTTTGATGCAAGAGTAGTTGAATATTGATGTTGGCTACATCCAGAAACAAATCCAATCACAACTGTTTATTTGTTCTCTTGGACATAAAACACGCTATTAGGTATGTTTCGGTCACAGGTGATTAATGTTGTGTCCGTTGAGCTTATCTGACCAATTGCCGATAAGGTTTATAGATGACAGTAGTATTGGAGTATACTATGATGACCAAAAGCATTTTCTACTTAAACCTGTGTAACTACTTTAAATATACATTATATTTTACCTCTTTTAGGTGGTGCCCACTCTCCACTGCACAAAAATAACAATTGTGATGGTTTTAGGATGGCTAGTCTATCTACCTGCCTCTGTTAGACAGACAGATACAAGTAGTGTCTGATGTTTATTCCAAAAAAAACTATAATACATAAACCATACTATCATATATCAGAATCAGAATCAAGCTTTATTTGGCAAGTATGTTCACACATACAATAAATTTGTCTTTGGTTACATTAGCTCACACAGCACAGAAAGTGACAACATTTCACATGGTACAAACACACACTCCTAACGCACACACACAGAGACACACACACACCCAGTACCTTACATACCTGTGAACCTTACATTGTGTGGAGTTATACATGTATATTAAAGTGCAGAGTGCAGCAGTTGTAGAGGCAGATTAAGGCTTATAAAGTGCAGTACAAGAAGAAACACCAGTCTGAGACTGTCAGTACAGAGGATGGGGTGTTGTGTGAAACTGTTACTAAGAGAAATAAGATAAATTAAAAGTGCAGTACAACAAGAAGTGTCCCAAATGTGGATTGTAATGTGCATTGTAATGTTCAGTGTTTCAATATATATAATATGTTATATAATATAACACTGAACAAGACTACAATATCATTGTACACATGGAATGAAATGCAACTGCAATGGTACAGCACACTGCCAACCTTAGTGATACTCAACCCATATGCTTGCAAACCCTCTTCATGGTCCTAACAAAACATCAGGCAACCCATCAGATGAGATGGTTCTCCTCTTACTGGTTGTCATTAATTACCAACAAGTCAGTGCTGTCACCAGGAACAACAGTACCTACTGCCTCATGCTCATGATACTGAAGTTAGATGAGCGACTATGTAATGGCCCATGTGAGAGAAGTCTTCATGAGAGGTCTTTTCTGTTGTCTGGCAAGACAGCTTTTCCCTCAGACCCAAGAAATGCCTCTTAATATACCAAGACATGCTATGCAGTTAGTGCTGACAGTGAGGCTATAATCCAGCAAAGGTGACTGCACTCAAGGACTTAACTGTAACCTTGTGCCATGGCTGAGATGTGAGCCTTCCCTGTAGGATGAGTTTTTACACCTGTGGACGCCTGTGCGAGGTGGCAGACATGCGATCCCAATCAAAGCACCACCTCTGTTGAGATATAGACAGGGGAAATGTCAGCAGGGTTTTGAGTTTTCTGGGGTTTTGCCGAGATCTATAAGGGACTGGGAACCTAGAAGACTTCTGCATCCACAGAGCGACAGCCAGATTGAGAGATCTGATTGATCAGAATCTGCTGCTTAGCTTGCCCTTCTTAGCAGCTTACACATACATGGGTGATAAGGAGTGCCACCTGCCACCGGTCCTGTATAGCATTCCAAAGACACAGTGTTCTTATCCTGCTCTAATGTTTGGTTCACTTGGTGTTTAGAACCCTCCCAGAGCCTTAGGTGGTGGAGGAGGCAAGCATGCAGCACATATTGTGACTAAGGGTGCGCCTCAGGATACAGCATAAGTTTGAAGTATCATATTCTTTCAGAAGCCTCTAGCATCAGTGCAAAAAACTCCAAGCTGATCTACTAATGAGGATTGTATCTTTCTAATGAGACTTTTTCCATGCCTGACTTACAAGTGCAATTTCTTATATATGTAGTTCCGAAATGAACCAAAATCATCAACAGAATGTGTAGAAATTACAGTTAGATAGTACGTCAAAATCGTCTATGTTACAGGATATCTAGTGAAGTTAGAAGGTTAACCAGCTACCCCTGGTCCGTCCTGTCTCACACTTTATACCTTGAGGAGCACTGAGCTCACCATCAGTCCATCATGAGTAGATGAAGAAGTAGCACTGCCCTATCAGCATACTCTAGCCTCTGTTTGGCAATCATGTTGAAGGTCCTGCTCCCAGTAGGATCATCTAGAGACAGGTAGCCAATGAACAGTAAACACTCCTGCTCACTCCTGGCAAAAAACCACATTCATCAGCAAACAAATCATTTTTCACAATAGGGATGGGCACGACAACTTTCTGGTGATATGTTTCCCCTTATTCGATTGAAGTATAATGAATATGGAATTTAGTGTGGGGAATTTCATCCTCAGGGGTGTTACAGACCATGAAAGAAAAAAAAAAAAAATATATATATATATATATATATATATATATTAGCAGAATACATACCCAAAAGGGTCGTTTGCTTCTCATGAATTGGGTTAGGGAGAATGGAGGTTGAATATTTTGAATGGCAGTGATCATTTCAGGAGTCATTTTCAGGCAATGCAGCTTTGCTAAACAAAGCACAAAACAAACGAGCTGAATGTCTTTAAGTGCAAATGAGATCTGATCCTTTGCTCCCAGCAGAACAAACAAATGGTGACACTTGGCTACTGTCCATTTTGGAAAAGTGAAAGTAGCATGAACAGCTTCATCACTTCATTTAGAAGCCAAAATTTGTTTATGTATTGAGTTTGTAGACCAGTCTGACATTTGGGAAAAGTCCCACTTAGTCTAACACAGCTGCTCTGGTGTCTGGTGTCGGCATGCTCACAGCAGAGCCAAGCGTGATTGGTCAGTGAGTTTTTGTCACCAGTGAAAGTCTGCAAAAATCAAACAGAGGGTGAATAAATTACTGTTGTACATTCCCACAAAACTCATGTTTGTCGTGCAACGTATCATCAGTTATGCACATGTTGAAATTTACCGTCATCCAGATTAAACATGATTGGTGTGTGACATTACTGAGCAGATAGAACAACTTACAGCTTAGGCAAATGTAATGTTAACAGTCTTTCTGCTTCATAAAGAGAGCATCACAACTTTGACCCATGTGGAGGGCAGTGTTATCCACTATGCTATCCAACCACTACAACCATATAAACATAGAACATATAAATAGAGAAACCTATTAAATTTAACTATTTAAATTATTGAACTTTAGTTAAAAACGTTCTTCAAATTCTTATTAACAACAATTTGTCTCAAGGCATCTCTCTTTTATGGCCATAGTACCAATTTATAAGATGCTGGAACAAAAGAAATAAGAGTTGTAGGTAATTCTGTAATGCCTAAAAACACTGTAAAACCTTGAAAATAACATTATAATATTAACACCATAGAATTCCTTGAAATAGCATTTGGAACATGGTGATCAAATCTTGAAGCAGATAACTTGTCAAAATATTACAAAAAAAACTATAAATATTCACCAAATATAACTTATTGTCATTAAATAACACTGAATATTGAATACAACATTGTAAAATAAAGTACTTCTATAGTATATGAAGGGTGTTTAGTGGGATAGATTAGGGGGTTTAGGTTAAGGTTGCCTAAAAAATCATAAATAGCACTGGGCTTGAAACTTTTTGTTGGACTTTAGTGTTGCCAGAGCCAGCTGACCCCTCGGCAGGTGGCCATGTAGTGTCCCCAGCAGACACGCTTAGTGTGGTTCTGGGTGGTTGAACTTGGCAGCTGGAAAGTGGCAACAGGAAAGTCAATCATGATTCCATGATTTTGGTGCCTTTTGATATTACCATATAAATGTGCATATAAAGTAAAGCATTTATCTCAGCACCAAGTAAACAGCACTTTTGTCTGATGTAGCCGAATATCCACTACTAAAAAAAAGAAATTTAGAACCATGAGGATTAAAACCTGGTGGTTTGGCTTTCTAGTGGGAATTTGCTGAATGTTTACCATTATTAACTGTTTGTTTGCTGCACCTTTAGATCCAATTAGGAAACCATCAAAAGCATCTGGAATCAGTCGTAGAACACCTGTTAATCCATTAGAAACTGTGATATCTAGCCATCAGGAAAACAAGAAAGCCATTGCTGACTCCTGGACAGCACCGGGAACCCAGAGAAACTTTTTTATGAGTTCTACGATTTTTTTCCATCAAGGTAACTCTACTTTACTTTGACCTCTAATCATAAAATACCATTAAAAATCTTATTGCTTTTGCATTACAGGAGCAGTTTAAAACTAGTTTTAAATTATTAATAAAGTGTGAGTACATAACCTTTGTCTGGTGTTGCAGAGATATCTACAGCCCTGGGCTGTCCTGCCTCAGAATACCACTTCGTACCTCAAAAGGTAAGTCACTGTAGCATCATCTGCCATCAGTCCATCATGAGAGGATGAAGAAGTAGCACTGCTGCCCTGACACCGTATTCTAATCATGTTGAAGGTCCTGCTCCCAGGTTAGATCATTTAAGGGCAGGTATCCAATACAAGGAGCAATGATCGCTGTAGTTCTTGACAAGGGACCATTATGACCACCATCACTGTCACCGCTGCTTGGTCTTGGAAAGAAACTACAATTGGCAGCGACCAAAAGAAGTGATATAAAAAAGCAAGATAAGAGTTAACCTTACACCGCTGGAGATGCTCTTGGAGAGCAAAGGGATGAAGTTTGATGCTGAACTCTTAATGCTTCTTCTAGACTTGTGAAGAGTAAAGAGGGAGGAGGAGGGACACCTCAACTTTCTGGTGAAAAATCCTTTTTTGTGAGTCATCCATTACAGGTTATGAGAATGGCCTATATGGCCTACATTTTAGCTGGGTTTACTCAGCATTCACTCAGTCCCGATCCAACATGAGTTAACAGATTTCCATGAGTTAAATAAATCTCCAGCTGTGGAATCACCACATCATTATTGCTGGGCTTAATTATTATAGAGTTTACATTTGTCATTACGGTGTATATGGTGTGTGGAGTGTTGTAGTGAGATTACTGTAAGTTTACTGTGTTTGAGTGTACATAATGACCACTGCAACTTTCTCCATCCGCAAACTCGGAGACAGCTCAGACTCTCCCTGTACCGTCATCACCCAATGAAACTTGTGCCCTTCCAGGGCGCGCAGAGTGAAATGGGCGGGGAGCTGCAAAGCGCGAGGAGTCTCTCTCTCTCTCTCTCTCTCTCTCTCTCTCTCTCTCTCTCTCTCTCTCTCTCT
>CM067491.1:6702816-6748311 GCA_034552555.1 Semaprochilodus insignis
GGCTGCGATGCTGCTGGCTGTCTCCGCGCTCGCCACGAGCCACTGGTGCGAGGGCATGCGCAAGGTGGCGAAGCCGTTCTGCACGGCGTCCGTCCACGTGCACTGCATCCGCTACAACAGCACGAGCGGCAAAAACGACAGCCGCCTGGTGCAGTACGTGTGGGAGACCGGCGAGGACAAGTTCGTCATGAGGAGGTTTCACAGCGGCATATGGGTCTCCTGCGAGCAGAACATCGACCTGATAGGTAAAAGTCCTTTTAGTTTGACCCATTTCTGCCCCTTACTCTTCTTCTGTCAGCTCACTCTGAAGGAAAGACCGTTTAAAAGACCTTTTTAAACTAAAGGAGTGAAGTAAACAAGTGACTCAGCCTGAGGGAAATGTTCTGGAAATTCTCTTCTAAGTTAGAGAGTAAAGTCGTTTTCAGGACAGACTTAAGAGTCCTTGGTATTTATGGTGAACGTTATCATGGCTGTGGTCATTGCCTGTTATAGGGTTTTGTTGTAATTAGAAATGAGCATTTAGACTAGCTAATAAGCTAATCCTACCAGTGGATGCTCCTCCAAACCCACTGACCGACATAACACCGGTATGAGTCAAGCACTATGGTCACACTGATATCACAGAAGATTCAATTTTGGGATTTTTAGTGTGTAATATAGGATTTTCATCCTCCCATATTTCCCGAAAATGATATTTTAAAGGTGAAAGAGTCATTTTAATAGTGAGTCTACAATGTAGGGCAGTGAATTGGTGTCAGAAGTGATTATCAGCAGGATTTACTGAGCTGTAAACCTGCTTACAGTCTTCATTTTATAAGCCCATGTTTTGCTTTTGTCATTGGACTGTCCGTTGCAGCTTCCAGACCCTCTAAATTAATCTTCATTTATATCAAATCAGTTTGTTTTTCCTCCAACACAGTGAAACCAACAGTTTAACACATGCAGTTCTAAATGTGGTGCTTGTATGTTGGGGGTAATGATGGTCTTGACTGTGCTATTCTGTCTCCCTCGTCAGGTGAGAAATGTAGGAATTTCATAAGCGTCGCGCCACCTCATGAGAGAGGTAAGTTCTTTAGTGTTCTCTAGTTCCTGTAAGGCTGTAGGGGGGTATGCAGTCTTACGTGACTGAAAGCAGCAGCTTTCCTGCCTTCACTGTCATTATCCTTCCGCCGTTCTGACTTTGAGAGACATGAATTCGATCATGTTGGAGGCTCCGTGTGAGTCAGTCACCTGCTGTCTGCTTACTCTGTATTGATCATCAGGGTTTTTTTATGTGCCTAATGACTAGCATAACTCTCTTGGGAGTCGATTTGTCTCCATCGGTGTAATTGGTTCACACATCTTTCAGTCTGAAGCACGTACGCATTGTGACAACAGACTCATTAAATCATTCATTCTTCGTAATATTGTATGCAAACAGATTGTGTGCTCTCTTTATATGAGTAGGTTCTGTGTAGTTTCATGCCTAGTCTCAAATGTAGACAAAGTAATATAAACTTATCGGAGATTATAGCCATAATCACAATACTGAATGAATTCCAGTTTATTGGAATAAAACAATGTGCTGTTACTTTGTCTAATTTTTCCAGAATTATTCTTTTAGTAGATGCATTACAATGATGGGAAATCTTTTGGGAGACTGTAAAATATGTTGCCGCACGTATATGCTATAAACCCTGAAAGTGTCCCTTGAATGGCAGCGCTCGGCGTCCTTCATGCATGAATATTTGAAAGGCTCCCTGTGAATGGTGTGGTGGGAGACGCAGGCTGAACTGGCCCCTGTAGTTTCAGGGTTTTCTTCAGTGTCACTGTGTACATCAGGTCTCTGTGGCAGCCGAGCTAATCAGTGACCAGATCAGTCTTCCTGCTGCCTCCGAGTCCATCTTGATAAAAACCTCTGACCTCTGATTCCTGTCTGCTCGCATGGATTTCTCTAGGGTCTGTCTGCAGTACCCTTCATTGTGCGTCTCTCTCTTTCTCTCTCTCTCTCTCTCTCTCTCTCTCTCTTGCTCTCACTCACTCTCTCTCTCTTGTTTTCTTTCCCTCATTTTCTCTCTCTCCTTTGTTCTTTCTTGCTTTTCTTTTTATCTTTCTCTCTTTATTCATGCTCTCCATCTTTTGTCTCTTCTTTCATTTGCTTTCCTTTTCCTATCATCATATTTCATCTCTCTTCTCCTACTTCCTACTCCTATTCTCTTTCTTTTGTTTATCCTTCACTCTGACTTTACTTCACTCTCTTTTTGCTTTTCTCACTCTTCTTTCTTCCTCTCTTACTTGTTCTTTCTTGCTACATTTNCCCTCTCTCTGTCTGCCCCCCCCCTCCCCTTTTCTTCAGGGGTCTTGTGGCTGTGTATTGTGGCTGAGTGTCTGTATATTCTTCTTCTGTCCACTGGGGGAATCCTCATGTCCATCGAGGTCTGCCATTTTGGGAACGTCATTGACGGCCTCAAGCTGAACGCCTTTGCCGCCATATTCACCGTGTTGTCAGGTAACTGCTTGATTTGTTGAACTGTGTTAACGAACCCGCCCCTAACTGATACTCTGATTGCGTGGCCAGATCTGGAGAGCTGCAAATTGGAAAACAGAGAGCGCATCACAATTCAGTCTTGTGAAATGTCATACTTTGCATATCTTTGTGATCACCCAGCCATATATAGTGAAAGACTGAGGCGTAAACAGACTGGAGTTGGAGTGGCAGAGCACAGTTCAGATTTTCTTCAGGAGCACTGGCCTGGCTGCTTGACTGACACTATCACTGACACACTTCTCAAAGGATGACAGTGTTTGTAGTGTCAGGAGAGCCTCAGTGTTAGATGTTAGTGTTAGCCGCCTGAGCCACGCTACTGCAGAAAGCAGCCGGAGCTATATACGCAGAATTGCGGCTTCATGGTCCAGATCCTGCATAAGCCTCATAGTATCAAATCCGCTTGAATTTCATCCAGGCTATTTTTGACCTCTTGATTTATTTAAGGGCTTTGGGCAACACATGGACAGAAAATTAATACTACCTTAAGCCAACATGTGTGTAGGGTATTTGACGTAACCCAGGCCACTGAAATCCATATGTAGCAAAACGACTAGACGGCCATGATTCTTTAGTCTAGCACTGCAACAATGAACTCATGGCCCTCCAGTCTCAGAGTGGGCTTCTTTATTTAGCGGTGCGGACATAGGAAGGGATTAATTCAGTTCCGTTGGAGCACAAACTACTTAAACTGTAAATATCCACAGTTACTGTAGTTTAACTTGCTGTATGTCCTTTGTTAGGTCTTACATTGTCATATAGGGCTGTTACTATTGATTCTATTAGTTATTAGGGCTGGCCTGAATACCAGTTTTTGGGCTTCGGAGATTCTACACCAATCAGAGGCAAATATCCAAAGCTTCCTTCGGTGGGGGGTGGCTAGGTTCACAGCTGTTATTAAATATAAATCTGCTTGTTAAGCTGTGATATAGCGACCTTCACGTCGAGGGTCTGATCCTTTACTGCACTGGTTAAGTCCAATAGATCCGAGTCCAAAATATTACTCGATTATCATTGTACCACTTTCCTTTGGATGAGAAACAGAAGAGGAAATGGCTGCAGTTGAAAAGGTTAGTTACAATTCTACAACCAAAGAAGAAAAAACAAAGTTTGGTGCCACAGGGCTCCAATGTTAGCTAGCTAGTAAACCTAACATTAGCACCCTCTGACAAAAACAAAACTGACCCTTTGCAGATACCCTTGATATAGTCTGTGGGTTTTATAGGATGTTTCTTGCTATGAGCCCACATCTGCGTGTTTCGGTTGTCAGGGTTGTTGGTCAGCCAAGGGCTGATGAAGACAGCTAGCTAGCTAAGTCTTCACACATAAAAACAGCTAACAACCAAATGACAAAGTTGTGGGTTAATAACAAGAAACACCTAATAAAACCAATAGTCTATACCACATAAAGGAATCCACAGAGGGCCAGTTTGGCGTTTGTCATTGGGTGCTAACTTTACCTAGGTTAGCTAACATCAGAGCCCAATGGCACCAAATTTATTTTTCTTCATTGGTTTAGGAAGTGTGACTCACCTCATCAACTGCAGTCAATTCATCCTGTCTTTCTCACTGGAAAGAACTGAACCCTTTTTAACCCACAATGGTGCATGAATAAACAAGGAAGCGACCGTGAAAAGGTTTACAGATTCTGTGATTGTTATTTTGCCTCCCTTACAGTCACCAACCTAAACTGAAGCATGATGTTGTGAGTGAGCGCGGTGGAGCTGAGACAATTTGTTTTCGCATTTTAACAGTTCAACAAAAACGTATAAATTATACACTGACGCACCACAAGTGAGACATGATAGTGGGAGCCAGATGAATGGGACATTGCATTTCCCAAATTACGCTGGCATTAAATATTCCTTAATCCACAGTGTTAGGTGTTTACCGGGAATACATCATAGAAGGCATTACCACCCACAGTGGACAGCACAATGGCCGCCCACGGTGGTTAATGATCATGACCAGTGGTGTCTGGCTGGAACTGTTACATCCACATTCAGTGCAACAGGCCCAACACACGCAGGTCAGGGCTATGGGATCTGGGAGCAGAAGAATGAGGAGTGGGCTGATGAGTCATGGTACCATTTGTTTTGTGATGATGGTAGGGTTTGTATGTGGTGCAGACCCTCTGAAGCCATAGTCCCCATTTGTCAACAAGGCACTGTGCACTGGTTCCATATTGGTGTGGGATGCGTTCAAAATAACAAATAGCGATTCAAAGACCCGAAAAGGCTTTATTAAATTAAATAGTGTAATACAGATAATTTAATAATAAGGAGAATTTGAAAGCCCCCATATCATGGACAAAAATTATTTTGTCACATTAAACAAAAAAAACAGTTACAGTGATGTCAAAACACCACTGGCTCTCCACTCCATACAGTCTATACACCAATCAACCAGAACGTTAAAACAGCTCCTTGTTTTTAAACTCACTGTTAATTTATCAGCTCCAGCTATCAGTTAGACTGTGGGCTGTTTGTTGAATAACCTGTTAGCCTCTTTCACCCTGCTCTTCACCCCGTGCTTGTAGAACTACAAAGTGCACCTATAAAGTAAGTGGAGCACATCAAATTGATATTAAGCAAAAAACCCTAAAACCACCCCTCCTTTATTTCATCCCCCATCAGTCATTAAACGAGTTATTATTTTTTTCATAAGCTTGAATAAGGAAGTGAAATAAAAGAAAATAAAGTTTCAAGTCTTTAAGAATAATTAATATATATAAAGAAACTGGACTCCGAAAAACGTGTAAGACCTGATAGACCACCAAAACGGTTACCATCAGGTAAACAGTATTTAAAGCTTTCTGTCCATTCTTCCACTGTGAGAAAACAATTTGATGCTAAGGGTAAGGATGTTTAGCTGCCAAGAAGCTCCTTACTGAGAAAAAGAAGACAAATTGCAAATCAAACAAAAAAGCTGCTGGTGTTCTCCGAATAATGAACGGATCAGAGTCCCGACCTCAGCACCACTGAGTATGATTACTTGGATCATGAGAAGCAGAAAATGCAACCAGTGACTGAACTTGTGGTGTGAGCAAAAATATCCCTGCAGACTCATTTGAAAAATTGAAAACACATCTCCTAAAAAGAACAGAGGCTGTTATCGAGACCAAAGACGGCCAACTCGATGTTTAGTTGTTGAAGCTTCTGTTAAATCTTCTGTTATGTATATGGTTTCTGTTGTTTTCAAAATGCTGAAAAATGAATGAATTGTGCTTAATGACCATTTGGCTGATAAATGCAGGGTGGTCTCTGACTTTTGCACAGCACTGTGTATTAGTTTTTAAAGCATAGTTTAGGCTGGAAAATGTTTAGTCTAGAGTAAATTTAAATCAATAACAGCCCTATTTAAGAACTCTCGCTCCAACATTTCTCAATTTTTGATTTATCATTTCTTGAATGTTGCTGAAAAACAAAATGTTTTTGGTGTAAGGACTGCTGCACGTTTTTTTGTTATGACACGATCATAATTAATGACCATCAGCAGGACGAGCTAAATCCGTTCTGTTCTTAAAGTGACTTACATGCATTTGGATCTTGGCTTTTATTGTTTCTCTGGTCTTTGTCCATGAATAACAGATCAAACACTATATTACATATTATTATGTCTGCCATGACTTATTTGGTTATTGCAGAATTACTACTTATTTGGACTGAATTCAGCCTAGGATTGGCAGAATTTAGCCATGTCATGCTGAATGTGGTCTGCTTTTGTGTGTTCAAGGATTTTGCAGGCATGCAAAGTAATCGGATTGGTGAGGGCCTTTTTGTTCCTCTGTTTTTTTTATTTATTTAGTTTTTGTGATGAAGTCTGCTCAGAGGAGATTTCACACCATGGTGGGATGACAGATATGTATGTTATTCAGGGGGACTTTTTGAGAGAGAGAGAGAGAGCAAGGGCAAGAGCAAGACGGCTTGGACAGAGAAAAAAAAGAGAAATAGACTACAGAAGTAGTAACACATGGATTAGTGCTTTCTTTTCTTATAAGTCTACTTCTATAGCTGTATTATTTGTATTTGAAAGAGCTTTAATCCCCAAAAACCTTATTCCACATTCCACATTTTTAGGTTATAATGCTTATTTATTGTATGTGCCATGCAAGCACGTTTCACGGCATCTGTAGCTTTGCTAACATGTCATTTAGAGGATGAACACCAATTGACCTAATATGTAGGGCTTTGCACGCTCCAGATAATCTCTTATCACACTTTCAATTTGGCTGTTTCTGGCGCTGAGCGACTCTGATTGTCCTGACTCAAGGTCTGACTAGCTGGTGTTGTTGATTAAGTCTGCATTACCATCTGGACACAAAATTTGCCTTCTCTAAAACTTTCACGCACTGACCCCATTAAGCAATGCCCCTGAACTGCACCAGTGTGCTACCTACGCTGGCCAAAGCTGACAGTCTTCATTAATTACCACCTTCCATCAGTTCCCAAGTGCTCTGCCACTGGGGTTCTCACTGAATAATGAAGGAACAGATTGGTGACATTGAGAAGGACCATAAGTATTAAGAGTACTCAGTTGTTTAGTCAGAGTAAGTAGAGATTTAGGGTATTTGATTATGCAGTAGGATAGGTGGAAAAGGGCTGTACCGTTAAGAGATTATTCTGGAGGAAACGGCGTATTTAGTGCACACTGCCGACCGACAACTGAGTGTGTGCGATGTCCTCTACTGAAAGCATAATGTGGCCCTCTTTTCCTGTTATGGTATAACATTGCCCCCTTATGGCAAGGCACAGCAATGTCAGCTTGGATCTCATTGTAGTCCCAGGAATGCAACAGCGCACTGCTACAGCACATACTGCAAGAAGTCTGCCAGCTTATCTTATATTACATCAGTATTGCACCACATGTATGGCATTGCAGTCCTATATTACATCAGGCCTGGCAAAATAATTACATAATCGCCTGATCGCAATTATATAAGCTAATAACTAATTATTTAATCTGACCACAATTAGCTTTCACTGTCACAGTTTCATCCACTGGGTTGAAGGTGTCATACATAAGCATATTTAATTGTTCTGTGGCGTCTGTGTAGAAGGTATTTGACTGTGGTCAAGGGGAAAAATGCTTGGATGTGGTGGATCATTTACACTATGCTGTTTTCCCTTTTTTGCTAAACTCGTTAATAATTTGATAAGCTCTGCTCTGATTAGCTGCTTTACAGCAAGGCACCATGATGATAACACAGAAGCAACAGTAGAAACAGACACAGACAGAATGATAAAATGAACCTCATTGTAATAGGTTTGGTCGTCAGTTAGCTATGCTAGTAATTTGGAGCATGCTAGTAGTTAACGTTACCTATAGCTATTCGCTTTCAATCTTGACATCAACAAGTCTATTAAAGTTGTTACTCACTATAAAACTTTTGGTTTAAGAAGATCAGTTTCAACAAGAAAACAGTGATACTATTACACAGCATGGCTGCTACGTATAGGCTGCTGTTGGGGTTGTGATGCTAATAAAGGTGGAACTGCTCCTCTCTTCAGTGTCTTCAGTGTCAAACTCTGAGTGATGCTGCTCCGTATTGCTCACGGTTTAAGAAAATGTTCAGAGCAAAATCAGATCAAACTAACAACTTAGAATTACAGTTGTCCATGATCGTCTTTAATATGTGGAAGATTGGCTTCCCGTATTGCAGATAGGGCTTTCCCTGCTCCCAGCACACCTGATTCAACCTATCAGCTCATTAACTAACCCTTTCAGAGTTGCAGGGGGTGTGTTTGTTAAAGCAGGGCAGGATGCCTCCAGGACCAGGGTTGAGAAACACTGCCATAGTTACATTCTGGGGCAGAACGGAACGGAACAATCGATTAAGATGCTGGCGAGTAGGAAGCCAATATCAGCCTTGTTTAAAGATGTCCGTTAATGGTTCCTTGGAAGGCGTATGAAAAATGTAGGCATCACCTTCCCAGCCTAAAAAGGTCAATTTCTGTTCTTTTTTATTCCTGTTGCTCAGCTGTCATCGTCGCTGGGCTAGAACGTGAGCTGGTGTATGGAAATTTTGGCTGCGCAAATATTAATGAGGATTTTGAAGTCGGCCTGTTTTACTGACCTCATTTGTAAATGCGGGATTTGTACTTGAAGGAGGAGGCAACAGTGTTTGAGGTTCATGGATTTCAATTATATGTACCGAACTTTCCTTATTTGCATTCTATGGCACCGTTAAGGCAAATATGTATGAAATAAAAAAAATAACAGAAAACACCTTTACTGACACATATCACAGGTCTTACCTAAAACATCAAATGGTCCAACTGGTTCTATGACACTTTTAGAGAATGCTGGTGAGTAATGTTTGTTAACACAACTAGAGAGCAGCTGTGAGTAACGTTCAATTACTTTAGCTGGAGTTGTCGTCAGTTGGGAGCTACTGAGGGTTGACAGCTAAGATGCAAGACAGCTAATTGGCCAATCAAGTCACTCTAGACCTGCACTTCTGCATACATTATGTATATTTTGATGATGATGCCATGATTTAGCCCAAAATCCAATTTAAACAATTTACCTCTATGGATCTCCATTGTAGTCAGTCAGACACATGTCACAAACCATGTGGAGTTGATTAGTAATATCAGCTTGATTGTGTGGCTTCTGGCACTGTATGAAACACTATAAAATCTATAAATATGGATATGCATATTCAAAAACAGTAAAAGCAGTCATCCATAAGCCTGAATGTCTGTGCTTTTAATCATGTTTATATATACCAATATGTTGCACAGTGTCAGAAACCACATAAGCAAGTCTAATGAGGATAATTTAATAACATAGTTTGAACTGAAAATGTTGATTTAGGCGTGCAGTTTGCATAATGCTAATGAGTGGCTATAACTGTCCATTAGTTTTTAGCACCAGTGCGAAACTAAGGAAGCAAACTTTGGGCATCAGGCATGTCTTGGCTGATTAATAACAGTCATTCCATACTACTACACTTGTATGTACCTTTTAGTTTTTACATTTGGTCATTAGAATAGTTTGTTGGGTGATGTACTATTGCAGGTCTTCTTGGGATGGTGGCACACATGATGTACACAACAGCATTCCAGCTTACTGTGAGCTTGGGCCCTGAGGACTGGAAACCCCAGAGCTGGGACTACAGCTGGTCTTACATGTAAGCTTCTCACACCCTTCCTGTGCATCCACTTACCTTCGCATAAAAATAAAAAAAATCAATGACAGTAAATTTGCTGGTCATCAAAACTTCTTGTGATCATGTGTGGATGCTTTTGTCCTTCATGCAGCTTGGCCTGGGGTTCTTTCACTGCCTGTATGGCATCCTCAGTGACCACCATCAACAGATACACCAAGACCATCCTGGAGTTCAAGCACAAGCGGAGAAACATCGAGAAGAATCTGAAGATCAAGCAGAAGCTGCTGGACCTGGACTCCCCAGACCAGGTGTGGGACATGTACATCAGCTCAGTCCCCAGCACGGCCGAGGAGCTGTTGGACCTGTCCAGCTCGGCCCGCAAACTCTCCAACAACTCCGTCTTCCTGGACCTCAATGACATGCCTGAGCAGCAAGGAGAGGAGTACTGCTGAATGTGAACTTCCCTGGCCCTCCGGAATACAGTACAACCCACTGCCGTCTGGCACTGCCACATGCTCTTAATGAACTGAACCTGGCCTCATGTTAACTGAGGGCTGTGACCCAGGAGAGTCTCCTTACTGGCTTCTCCACTGAGATTAACTGACTGAAAACAGTTTTTTATGTACTGTGCTGTGATGTTTCCTGAAGGTAACACTGTGGGTATTTATTGATTTTATATTTCTGTATTGATATTACATGTTTAAGTATGAACCTCATTTTGGCACTAGAATATTCTTGACCATTCTTGACTGAAAAATCTTCCACGTTTAAAACCTTTATCACTGTTGTAGCTAAAGCGCAAAGCTCCAAAGAGGTTACTAAAGGAAACAGAAGTAAAACATTATTAGCTTTAAAGGATGTTAATGTTAGGGGATTCCATTTGTAATAAAATGTTCACAGCACATTTAAGCATTTTCAAACAGTGCTTAAAAAAGGGGAGATTTTTGATAGTGACAAAATGCTAATAAATAGACACTTAATTTTAGTTTTGAATTTGAACCAGCTCTGAATTTAGTTTCTTTTAAAACTATTTGAAATGCCTGTTTTTTTTTTGTTTTGTTTTTTTTTTGTCTACGTATAAATATTACATTGAGTGCCTTTACTTGTGCTACTGATCTTGGTTTTGTTTAACCATAGCATGCTGATAACTGAATATACTTTGATTTGACAGTAATTTACCAGTATTTTAATTATACATAAAATTCATACCACCAATGCCAACCATGTTCTACTAATACAGGCATTGGACCAACGTTGTACCTATTTCTTTCCTGCTTTAGGGGAAGATATTAGTTTGCTTTTGTATACAGAAAAAATATGTATATTTGGAGCATCCGTGTAAAATGTCGCGTGGAACTAAATAAGGATACACTTTTAAAAGTAATGCATTCAACTGAGTGCACTAATTTTAACGTAATGTATCATTATGTGACTGTGAAAAGCTGTTATATTTCTACATAAGTATACCAATATATATCTTAAAGCTATTTGTAATCAAATAAAAGTTGCTGAATTTAAGAATTTGTTAGCTTAAGTGTGCACTAGGCTGGAACTGAACCGTAAGGGTAAAAGAATGACATTCTTATCTAGTTCATCTGTACTTGAATTTTTCCATTGTGCTCTCTCTGTTATCATGCTCAACTGATCTTGTGTAGATAAACATTTCAAATGAGGTAAGACTGCATAGTGACCTTCTGGCTGACCAATATGTTTGAGTGTCTGTGCTACCAAAATACATCTGTTTACATTACTACGTGCCGCATATGTGAAATGCATAATCAAGATAAGTCTTCTGGCAAAGTTCAAGTATCAACCAGTTATGAACACTATTAGCTGTTTGTAGCAGCACATAGCAGACTGTTCATTTCATTGTGTTTACAAATATCTTTTGATTACATCTTAACAGACCACCACGGACAACGAGCTGTTTGTGTCTGCTTATATCAGACTGTTCATTTCTCTTTCTTACGAGTCTCTAACATGGCTTTATTTTGTACTCACATACGGTAGCAAAGTGGCGTCATCGCTTGGTTTATTTTGTGATGTTTGTTTGCACTGGGAAGTTGTAAAAAAATGAATTTATTGCACACAGGATGAATGAAATGTAACAATAAAATACTTGTAGTCTTGAGGCATGAGGGTGAGAAATGTTTGAATGGCCACAAGGAGGCACTGCAGTAGTAGTTTTGAACGGTCCTGTCCATTCAACCCCGACAACCCTGAATCACAGACTTATAATTCGCCTTTTCTTGTTTTTATTTATACCTCAAAATAGAACCTTTGAGATTTGACACGGGCCTTTTAAACACAGGGATATAAAACACACTACAAACGAAAGGTGCTTTGCAGATCCTGACCGTCTGCGAATGACTGATGATTGTGCAACTCCCACTTCCCCGCTAATCATGTCCAAATGCAGGTACTCTCAGACATTATTTACAAACAGGGCTTTATTTTTCCATGTGTTTCCAACATTGGTAGCAAATACTCAGGATAAATCTTCAAAATAATTTAACAGCTTCCTTGGCCATGTTAGTGCAAAATCATGCAAGCAATAGACAGGTCTCAGATTCAGCGTTTGCGTGTGGATGTACTGTCAACCACAGGAAGATATAAACAATACTTTCCATGAATTCAAGCTGTAAATGTGACTGTACAAACAGATCCGTATCTTATTCCAGTCTGAGTTAAATCTCAAATGGTGCACTTCATAGGAAGTATGGAGCCATCGGAGATCTAACCCCAGCCAAGTCAAAGTGTTATTTTCTGAAGTGAATTATGTCATTTAGTTATAGCATCACTCATGGATTCCAATTCATACTGGATAGCAGAGGGCTTAAAAGGCCTGATAAAACAGAGTGGCAAAAGCGTGTCGCTGCTCTTACTGATGTTCCTTATCACAATTAAAGTATGAAATGTAGTAGCAATATAAAAATGGCTATTTGGCTCACTCCTTTCACATGGCTTAAACCTTGTGGGACCCCCATCTGTGGGGTCTCAGCCATCCCGCAGTTCAGCATATGGAGAGGACCAGTTCTTGGCCACTTCCATGGAAAGCAGTAGCATTTACACTGGCTAGACCCCAAATCAATCATGGGTTACATTGCATCACATCAAAACCGTTCCATAGCACCTCGTTTTTTTATGTCACAGTCCCGTAGTACAACATAATTTACAGTATTTTACATAACGCCACAGCGTAAATCTTACTATAACATACACAGCGGTCTCTTCTGGCCAGGTTCCTACAACTGATGCCCGACGTCAAGCCTGCTCATTTAAATCCTTCTACTCTCTTCAGTGTTGGTGGCTCAAATGTACTTAAACTCAACAGTTTTATGCTGCTGACACAATGCCTGTCGCTGCACGGCCTCCATTCAGCTGATGGATGTGATGCCTTTATTTAAACATCAACAAATGCTAATTCGATTACTTCATCTTTCAGTGTAGATCACAGTGCATCATATTTAGCCTCTCCCTATACAGTAAATCACTCTCTGATGGTCAATGGCACTCATTTCCCAAATGCTAATAGTCTTTCCGCTGTTCGAATCGTTTCGATCTCGGGACCCTGGCTGAGGCAGTGTGCCTTAAAAGCACTAAAGATAACTAACTGCATCAAATATTTACTCAGCAGAGCAGGCACACCAGCCTCCATTAAGAGTTAGTGCCGTCTGCTTGGCATGGCATGACTGAGAGCGATTTCTGAGTTCCTTTCGTGTCCACATGGGTTCACCAAAATAAAAAAAGAAACATTCTTTATTGCCATCCAAAGTCCATGCCCGCCATTTGGTAGAACTTCAGATTATGGGGGTGGTAGAACTCCCTCAGTTTCTGAATGACCTCAGGGTCGACGCGGACATGGGTCCGGCCTTTGGTCTTGCCCAAGCAGTGGGGCTTGCTGCTGCCCTCGGGCTTTTTGAGGCAGGGGAAGCCCTTGGTCTTGTTAAAGTAGAAGTGCTTGTCTGTGATGATACGCTGCAAGCCCAGGAAGTCCTGCACGCGGCCCAGCTCCCCGGCCGGGTCACTTATAAGTCGCTCACCGTGGACAAAGTGGATCTGTGAGAGCGGGAAATAGGCCAGCCACCGCTCCAGGTGCCTGGCGTACAGGCCGATGTACAGTGGGCTCCACTGAAAGTCTATCTGGCCCGCCGTCTGGTTTTTAAAGGTCAGGCTCTCGAAGCTGGGCACGCCAGGTGTCTTGGAGACGATCTGGGTGTAGTCCGAGATGGCACGGGTGATAGGATCCCGAACCACCACAATCAGCTTCACATCCCGAGACATGGAGTGGATGCGTGCAGGCGTCTCGGGCGTCACAAAGTACCTCGGCGTCTTCTCCATCACTATCTGTCCATCCAGGGCCTTGGGCATCATGCTCCTAAAGTACAAATAGCAAGAGTTTTAACCACCTTGTCTTACATTTCGCTTCAGTATTTCTCACTTATTAAATCAAGCAAAGTGATTCTGTCAAGACATTTGCTACTAATAACTAGAAAAGCAGCTTTTATTATGATCTGAATTTTATAAAATTTTATTTTGGATAGTATAAGCTTGTTTTGCAAATAGGGGACAGCAGGGCCACAACCAAAAGTCCTAACCTAAATGTGTAGTTTCCTCCCCCGGCCACATTTCCAAGTGTGCCTTATTAGTTCTTCGGATTTTTGAATGTTATCTGCCTTTATTTGTTGACTGGTGCATGAATTTCCTTGCATTTTACCCGCTCTCTAATACATTTTGTTAGTTAGTTATTTAGAAGTTAGACTAAGGTTTTATTGAAAATTAAATTATTAACTCCATTCATTCATCTTCTAAACTGCTTGTCATTCTGGGTCATGGGTGCTGAAGCCTATCCCAGCGCTCATTGAGCAGCAGGCAGGAAACACCCTGGACAAGTCACCAGTCCATTGCAGGGCAGACACCCAGACATACACATTCACTCACAGATTCATACCTAGGGGCAATTTAGTACCTCCAATTCACCAGACTGCATATCTTTGGACTATCGGGGGAAACTGGAGCACCTGGAGAAAACTCATGTAGGCACGGGGAGAACATGGAAATTCCCCCAAGAAAGGACCCTGGAGCACCCAAAGGAAATCTACACAGACACAGGTACAACATCCACACAGAAAGGTCTCCGCATGCCCCAGCCAGGAATCAAAACCAGGCCCTTCTTGCTGTGAGGTGACAGTGCTAACCGCTGCACCACTGTGTCGCACAATTATAGATTATATTTCAAACTAATTATGGAAACAAAAACTGACAATGCTGCCAAATGAAGAGTCGTTTGGGAGCTGAAAGAATTGCTGGTGAACTGTAAAAAAAGACTCTGAAAACAGCTGGAATGCCCATCACTAGTAACATGGATATTTTATACAGTTAATCATGTTGAAGTACTGTAGTATCTAATGTAACTAACCTATAAAGCCTGATATTTATATAAATACATTTTTAAAATGTTTTATTTTGGCAAGATACATGTTCTGTGTCACAAATATCTGCTGGACTGAATGGCATTTACTTGCTAGATTATATATAATAGGAAAACCTATTTTTATTTGCTATTATGAAATTGCTAAAACAGAACTGAACCGAAGAGATGTATCGCACTTCATCTCTGAGTGTCAGAATTCAGTAAATATCACATTGTTCACGCCGTCGATACAGCTGGCTGCTGAAGGTGCACCACAGGCAGAGCTAGTGAACACATTAGCCCGGCTAGCAGGCAGCTATGCTAAAGGCTAACTCAAAGCTAAAAGCTAGGCAGTGTGGACTAATGTTAACTCAGACTGTAAGTGCTACATAGTAACAGATAAGTGATTACTGAACGAAGTGGTTCAGCCTTTCAGGTAAGCTGCTGCTCTGTATGTTTTGTAACCCTGTAGTTCCAGATTTAGCCATGAGCTTTTTTACTGCTGCTTGCCATCTCACACCAATGACGTGTTGTTAACTCTGTTTAGTGGTGTTATTGAGTGTGTCAGAAACTGCTTCATGGTGTTGGTCATAGGTATTGGCATACCCATCACTGATATTGCGCTTAAGTGCCGGTACTGTGCTGCTACCCATACAGTAGTAAAGATGTGTAGCTTGCAAAAAACACCATGTGGTCTTGCCTCTCTCTCCCCTACAGAATGTAGTTTTAGGTCAAAACACAATGTAAATTAAATGTAAATATAGGTCATTATCTAACTAAGTATTTAATTAATGAATGTAATTGTAATCATATTTGAATAGCATAGCAGAACACCAGTAATAACTCTAAACCTCTAAAGGTTAGAAATCAGGACAGACATCAGTCCTAGACTTACTTTTTCTCCACTCCTCATCAATCCTTTTTCCCCTACAGACCCTAAGATCTGTATTCCTTAAGAACAGAGTTACTTTTGCCAACGCACTATTGATCGGCTAAATCACATCACGCCTCTAGCATATGCATTAGGAGTGGAGATCAGAGCAGCAGAAACAGAGCTAATGAGGTGACAAGGCTTTTGTCCTCCAGCAGATCAGCGGAGGGCTTTGGGGCCGGCCGTGTCACTTATTGGCTGCAAATGAGAAGCCAGGCGGCTCTGCTTCTCTCTAAGCTCTTCTCTGTAAGTGCATCAGTGATGCTGCTAGTTGTGCAGATGTGCAGGCTGCATCAATCAAGGGAGGGTTACTGCCATACAAGGCTAAACAAATGGAAGGCATGCACTTCTGTCTTACTCTCCACTCTTGTTTTGTCTAGCAGATGGGACTCATTTAGTTCAAGAGGCTCGACGGCGCACAGGACTTAATGGACCTCCTGCATCCCACCTGCTTCTGAGAACGACCACACCTTGCTTGCTCTTGTTCCACTTAATAACTCAAGTTCTTCAAACTTAAGCAAGCTCAGAGTGGAATGCAGAATATGGGCATTATAATGGTATGTTATCATTAGCGTGAAAAATTGCGTCACAACGTACTTACACTGAATATAGCATTAGAATACTATTAAACCATTCAACCATCTGCATGTATCTTAGCAAATATAAATGCAGACAAACTATATAGCGGCTCTAAATAACGACAACAATCAGTATATAGTAACTACATAGTACTGTATAATTCCATTATCTTTTTTATTCATTTAATTTTGCCAGGTAATTCATGTTTTCTTGCTGTTTCTTTGTACATAATTCATTGTTGCAACCATTCAATTATGATTATGATTAAGTCCACAGTTTTTCTTAGCTTATTAATAATGACAATACAGTTTTGCTGGTGTATTTTGTCAAATTTTGTATTTTGGTGTATTTTTATCTCAAATTAAAAATTCATGCTCACTCATGGATTTATTTTTAGCTTATATACCAAAAACAGTCATATAATTATAACATTCATATTTGGTTTTACATGGTCATGTCTCCCTTAGTATTAAACAGGCTGTTACTGTTACTGTGCCTTAATAACAGACATACAGTCTGATTGTCTGATTGATATATCCCTGGTCAAATGACTATTAAATGACTATCTATATTAAAAGATGTTAACTCATACGTCAAACTCACATGTAACGCAGCAGAATAAAACCAAAATGTGGCATGTGCAATTTTGGGCACACTCTCACTTGATCCACTAGTGTTGTTTTTTGTGAGGTCTTAGAGCTGGTTTGACTCATTATGCCTTACTTTAAGGCATCATAAATATATCTGAACCTCTCAGTGTTGTGCTAACATTCAGTAGCCATCGACTCATCTAGGGACACTGAGGCTCTGAAACTAAAGAAACTTGACTCTTACAAGAGAAGCAAGAGCCTATAAAAGATATCTAATCACTTCCTGCTTGTCATTTTCAATTTCTGACATGCCTTTACAAAAGCTAAGGAGAACTACTGGAAGTTCTACAGGTTTCGTGAGTTATACACTCATCATCAAAAAAATAGTTGCACCCAGAAGGAATCAACTGGTAGGAATAAAACCTGGTGGGTAGGTTTGACATCATGAGACGTGCAAATGATTCAAGTTTCACGCTCGACCATGCCTGTGACATAAGCACGGACAGGCCTTGTTGCTGTACCTGACTCACTATATAAGGTTGTGCTGTTGCGCATGCTTTCCATTCTGACTGCTGTTGTGTTGGTAGCATCCTTCGCATGTGAAGTATGCCCAGAGAAGCAACTGAAAGCAATTTGAGCAGTTGGAGGAGTTGGACAGGGGTCGCATCGTAGGGCTCCAGTAAGCAGGATGGTCTTATCGATGCATTGCGCGCCATAAAAGTCGTGCGGATATTACCATAGCACGCTGCTGGTGGCACTGGATGGAAGCAGGCACACACCAGCGACATGAGGGATCTGGGAGACCTACACGAACCACGGACACTTCACGGAATGACCCAACAGCCATGACTGCAGACATTTAGTAAGCAGTGATGCCCTTCATGAACCATCCTGTTAGTGCCAGCACCATTGGCAGACAGCTGCTTGATGCAGGATTACTTGCACACCGATCGTGACTCAGAATGGCAGCGGGTCATCTTCAGTGACAAGTCCCACTTTTGTCTTGGTAGAGATGACCAGCGAATCCCAGTGTGGAGGCACCATGATCGGCACCAAGATGAACAGTTTGTTATCATGTGTCACACGTCCAGAAGGCCTGGTGTCACGCCACCTCCACCCCTAACACAACATCTGCAGGAACTGTGTGAGAATATTCAAGCTGCATAGGACGGACAATCGGACACCATTGGGAACATGGCGGCCCGACTCCATACTGAGAGACGCTACTTCTGTATGTGTAGCTCAATAAATATTGCCCATATCAGTCTAAATTTATCATCATGTATTGTTCCTGGTAACCTTTATCTTCCTTCTAAACAGCACTGCAATCCGACAATGTTTTTGATAATAAGTGTACATTAACTGTGTTTAGTCTCATGGTGACGGTGTAAGTTGTTGGGTTTCGAAGCTTCATTTGTAAAGACCCCTCCGCAAACAGCACAGAGCTGTAATAACTTATTTCTTTTCCCGTGCATATGATTGCTGTCTTATATTGTGCCTCATTCAATAGGCAGACTAAATATGCTGTTTTTTCATGACATCACAAAAGCAATGAATTCCTAACAGGCTGTATTTGCAGCTTAGTTTCTACATGTGGACTGCACTGACTGGGACATGACTGGAACAATTCGAAACTTTATACAGATTTTACATACCATTCTTTTGGTTTTGCATGATATGTGCCCTCTAACATGTACTCATCATCAAAAGAATAGTTGCACTTTGAAGGAAATGTCGGATTGCAATGCAATTGGGAAGGAAGATAAAGGTTACCAAGAACAATACATGATGATACATTTAGACTGATATGGGCAATATTTATTAAGCTACACATACAGAAGTGGTGTCTCTCAGTATGGCATCCGGCCACCATGTTTGCTATTGCAACATGCCAGACGTCTCAGCATGGAGTTGTAGATGTTCTTAATGGTGTCCCGCGATAAACATCCTATGCAGCTTAAATATTCTCATACAGTTGGAGGTGGAGTGACACCAGACTTTCAGGACGAACCGTTCATCTCGGTGCTGACCACGGTGCCTCCACACGCAGATTCATTGGGATTCGTCACTGAAGATGAGCTGCTGCCATTCTGAGTCACTCCATGACAGTCTGGCACGACACCATTGCACTCTTTGGTGACACTGACTTGGTGTTAAGGGCAGCTGCTGTAATGGTCTGCGTGCATGTAGTCCTGTGTTGTGTAGCCATTTGCCAATGGTGCCAGCACTAACAGGAGGACTCATGGAGGGCATCACTGCTCGTTGAATGTCTGCAGTCGTGGCTGTTGGGTCAGTCAGGTACAGTGATAAGGCCTGTCCTTGCTTACATCACATGCAAGGTAGAGCATGAAACTTCATTCGCATGAAAAATTCCTGTCATTCCTGTCAATTGACTCCTTCTGGGTGCAACTGTTTGTGTAACTGTTCTATTAGTGTATTATGTACGGTGTAAGTCAAACTGTATACAAATATATACAATATTACTGTCAGCAACTCCACATCCAGGACTATGTCCACATCCACAGTCCACATCCAGGACTATGTGGATTAGTAAACTGAAGACAGGCCATCCGATGCTTCCAGTGTCCTCTGGCAGGAGTAGTCTCTCTGTGTCGCTGTCCCTGCTGCACGAGCTCCTATCAATACAGCAGCCCAGAGCTCCGTCAATTCCTTGGCCACACTGCATTATCAATGACTTCATCTGGGAAAGCACTTAACCTAAAGACTTCCCTGTTTACCTACGTCTATAATGGGGCCAGCAAGTCTATTAGAGCTGCCCATTAATTATTCACTCGCTTCTATTGAGGTGACCTCTTCGTACTTTTAGCTGACCCCTCCTCCTCCCCCAACTAAAGCAAGCTCCCTTTATATATGCAGTCCTGGGCACTAGCAAAATACACATACACATATCATCGCCGTCATAACAAAAGATCTCCAAAAAGGTTCGTGTGATGTGCGGTTGGGATTTTAAATGGTGAAAAACAGAAAAAGAAAAACGAGAAAAAGTCAAAAGATTTTGATATGACATTGAGGACATGTAAAAGAAAATGCATGTGTGTGTAGAACATGGCAAGCTTGGAAGTGCATGGCGGATCTGCTTACGCTGAATAGAGAAAATCTGAGCGAACAAGAGAAGAGATGCCAATCAAAAGGTGCAGTCCATTAGCAGTCTGTCTTACACTAGCCTGGGAGACAAAAAGTCACTGATGCAGAATAGATTGCGGCGCTCTGGCCGTTCGCTAGCATGACGGAGCTCATATAAAAGCCTAAAAGATGTTCTAAAAAAAGAACGCACAGAGTGCTCGGAGGTCTATATGCTGTTGGATAAAATGTTAGCATACGCCAGCTAGTCCACTTAGATATCTCAGACTTCTCCTCCCAAGCTCTTTTCCCATGCAGCACAATCTGTACTCCACTGTATAATACATTATGGTAAATATATGATAAAGACTTTTCTGGTGAATGTTCAGGAAAAGGTAATTATATTTCTGGTTACAAATTCCCTCAAATTGGCTCCAGTCATCCCGATCTCTGGGGATTAGTAATGCTTTGTTGGTTAAATATTGGCAGAATGTTAACAGTTTTTGCGATCACCCTAAGCAATACGTATTCTCCATACCAGCGTCTGAAGCTTCTCCATTGTTTACCGAGTTGCTTTGTGCTGTGCAATATCCCAGCAGCCCAGAGGAGGCGGCGGATAGGTCTCTCCTAATTGAGGCTGCGTTTTGGCCCAGTCTCTCAGAGGTATACTGAATAAACCAAATGGTGCCCTGGGTATTGATCATGATGGGGGTATGGTAATTTGGGCCTCAGCTGGTATGAGGGTGGCAGGTGGAGTGTGTAGATGGGCCACTCCATGGCCTCATCAGCAGCTTGCTGCGCACAAACAGATGTGAGGCAATTACCCTGTCTTCTGTTCAGGCATCACCTACTGCTAGGGATGTGATAAGAATTTAGCTTGTTTTTTTATGAACCTTAAAGGGGAATTCCATGGATTTTTTTACCATCATTCAATGTTTGAGATGAAATGATGCTCCATTCAAACTGACTGACTTTATGATGGTAGCAGAACGAGAGGTTACAGAATCAGCACCACAAGTAAAGCCATTTTATTAACTATCCAGAAATGACCAATGAATCTACATGTGTCTTCTGTAAATTTCACGATGAATGGACCAAAGGAAGTGGCAAAGACATTACTAGGACAAAAAGTTTGGTTTTATTGACTTACATCAAAAGTAAAGGCCTAGACACTTGGTTTGTAATTCAGCTCTCATTAGGTGCCTCAAATGATATTTCTACTGGAAATATTTCTATTTCCAATAAATGAAAAAATAATAAAGTGTTGTTTGGGTACTTCCTCTTCACCCTGCATTTCAAGGCAAAAGCTTATCGCGTATTGTAAAACAACATATCAGACATCAAGATACACATTCATAAATATTTCATTTCACGTAATAACTGTAATAACATTTTGTAAAAGAGATTTTAGAGGCATTCAACTCTTCAGACATCTGTGAGCAATTCTCGAATGACACCTTTCATGCTAAACTGCTCTGATTTAATGATTTAATTAAAACAAAATGTATATGTTGCAACATCTGTTAAATTCTTCTTTAAATTTTTTGCACACATGCAATAGAACAAATTCCAAGCTTAATCCTTAAATATATGCAGTGCAATATCTAGCACATTGGACAATCAATGCCTGCAGCAATAAATCATCATATTCTATTTGGTTTATCCTATCTTTTATCAGGCTATAATCTGTTGCTACTATTTGTATGTGTTTGTTCTAGCAGCGTTACCTCCACATGTAAAACTACTTTCAGTGCTGACTGGGGCGCTTCTAAATCTTTCCACAGTCCTCATTAAGTCAATTAATGAAATAAACAGACAATCTGAAGACGAAGACCGTTATATTCAAATGTGAAAGGAAGTATTGTATGCTGGATTAGCTCCCTGGCATTCGTTTCCTGTAAAATCCTGCAGTCATTAGAATTGAGTAAGCATATGCATGCAGTCAGACAATGGAGCCGCAGTCACATGAGAGCAGTGTGTGTGTGTGTGTGTGTGTGTGTGTGTGTGTGTGTGTGTGTGTGTGTGTTTGGACTCAGCCATCCATTTCTTTGCATGGTGGCCATTAAAGGCCTAGTCAATTGTAACTGTGCCCTGTCCACTTCCCGTAGACATCCATCATAGAGGGGGCCGGGATAGCCCCCCAACCCCCCTAACACTCACCCCCATACTCCCCTGAGGCACCTAATGAGAGCTGAATTACAAACCAAGTGTCTAGGCCTTATGGTGATTTCATAAACTACAGTATAGTCCTGCTACCAAACACACCTGACACCCACATCCACTGAGATACATGGCCAAAAGTTCCAGACTGTCTTTGGGCATATTAGCATGTCCAGAAGGTGTAGAATTGTTTAATATTGTATGTTACTTTTACAAAAATAATAACATTTGAAATAAAACGTTAATAATAAAAATAAGTCCATTTAAAATATTTGACTCTTCTTATTATGTAAGTAGTATGCCATACAGGCAACAGTATGTCAAATTATTGACTTAGTATCTCATATTAAGTGACATTTTCTCAAACTACTGCCTTAACTTATTGGAATATTGATTAAAATTGCAAGGCAATCATTTATTTTATCAAAATATTGGCCTAAAGCATTGAAATATGGATTACAATGATTTAAAGCAATGACTTGTTTTTGAGAGTTTTGAGAGTGGAAAATAGTAAATACTGAATTTCAGAAAAGTATCAATTAATTGAGCAAGATACTAACTAATTATTGTCTCATTGTAAGTCATAATTCTGATATATTAAGGTAATATTTCAACATAGTAAGTTTTACGAGATACTAAGCTGCAATTTTGACATAGTAAGTCAACATTTTAAGAAAACAGTCACTATTTTAAGATAGGTGGTTGACATGCTGCTGCCAGAAAGAAAGAAAAAGAAGTAATCCTATGTGATTATTTTCTCCTCTATTTGGCAGGAATGGGCTTCCATGAATTAGTCTATTTGAAATGTTGAACTGAAGTTATAAATAAGTCATCAACCCTGAATAATTAAAATTTTAAGTTTACCGTCCATTTGGACTAGATATCATACTTACATATCTGATTTGCTGTTATCAGAATGCATTTGATAAATCAAATATATCAACCATTCCCTAAGACTGGCTTAAATTAATTGCAGCCATTTGGATGTATACATTCAGAAAGCCCCCGTAAGGTAGTTGTAAAGGCATATATTGACAGAAAACATCAATAATTCATAATACCTCAAACAACTTGCCTCGCTTCCAGCACAGATCTATCAAATAGTCATGAAGGCAATGCTAAACTGGATTCAGGTAATACAGTGAGATAAATCTTCCCTCCTCTGTGGCTAAAGATCACAGGGTTAGCCCTCATAATTTGCATTGCAATTATTTTTCTGTGTTGAAAGATGTGTTTATATGCACCCCATAAATAACATCCTGAAGGCTGCCTCTAAGTCCATGGGTATGAATTTAAATTTCCATGTTAATGATCTTTCCATGAATTGCAAATGAAGGCTCGCAACGTGACCATATCAGACGCAACGCACTGGAGGACTACGTTGCAGCTCTACCCAATATGTGACTGTGCATTATTAGTCATGGTGAGAAAGCATTTCATGAAAAAAAATTGCCAGCTCATCTTCAAGGGTTGCCTCTAGGAAACCCAACCCTACAGGTTAAACTACCAGACTGCTCTGCTATTTCTAAATCAATACTATTGATGCTACAGAAACTAAAAATGTACACCTAAGGATGTTTCATTGCTCTCCCAGGATATGGAGCCTTGCATCTAAGTGTATTTTGCTCCTATTTGAGATAGGAAGAAAAAAGTGTAAGTGCACTGAAGGGTCCATTTTTACCTTTTCTCACATGCGCCATGCGCTTAAATGGCCACATAGCATAAAGCCCATTTCCCTGCAGGTTCGCAGGGGCGGCACCAATGTCATGCACTGCTGAGGGTGACTTTATGGCAAATAGCTTCCTTATGAGAAAGTGACAGTGTTGGCGTCTGAAACATGACCTCGTTGCTTGTGCGCAGATTATGCCTCGGCAGGATCTAGCCTCTTGCTAATTGTAACTGAATCTGCGCTGACCAAAGCTAACTGGCGTAATGTTTGCATCAACTCAAGGTCAAGCACTGGGGCCAATCGATCGGAAACACACCATCAGTGCAGAACTTCATCTATCTCCTCCAGCCTTGTACAAGATCTTATCCAAGTTCCAGGGCCATTTGTTTCGCCTTTGTCAAAAGATACACATCTGAATCAGAGCCGTAGGAGCAGCTGTCTGCCTCTCTAACTTCCCCCCACACACCTATAGATTTCAATCTACTCTTGATAACATGATTAATGACCAGGTCCACTCTGTAGGACCAGCACTGAAGGCTGAGGACAGACGCAAGATTTTGTGCTTGGCTGCTTGTCCATAAGCTCCTCTGACCTTATGAAGTGCCTGGCACACATAATTATCTGGGGTGGAAAAAGTGACTCGGGTTAAAGATCAATTGACAGGTCTCACAATAATGTCAAGTGGTTTGCCATGCTGTGAGGTCCATCTGCTCCTGAAGGGATGACAATCTGCCTCATAGATCTCCTGTGTATGACACCGGGAGGCGTCAATGCCCACATCAAACATCCGCATCAAACATTATGACCATGATGCATATTGAACAAAAAATATCAGACGCTGCCCTTTACATATTGATTTGCTCAATGCAATATGATCAGTGCTATTCAAGTAAGAATGCCAGAAGGCCATTGCAGCATTGGCGTATTTGGAGGTGGAGGTCAGTGACGGCCACAACTGAATTATAATCAACTGCAAATTGACCAAACAATTAATCAAGCAGTTAAAAGGTAAATAACTGAACGTTTATGATGGTAAACAGCCTACAAAACCATTTGGAGTTAGCACATTAGCAATACTGACAGAATATTCAATTGTTTTTATCATTTTAATGAATCTTTTCACTAAAAAGGGATCCTGAGGGAAAATTTAATCAGAGATGTCTCTTAGACGATACTTTGGCTGACAATCAATATTTTTTCTTTTTTGATTATTTTCAATAATAATTTAGATATTTCACAAGTTACCTTTCTTTCATCATATCATGTGTCATAGCATATATTATTGCTTTGTCATTATTTAGCCACCCCCTTGGTACAATATTTAACATTTGAAAAGATCATATTTCATGTAATATTGAAGTTTGTTCAATGCAGAGAAAATCAACAAGATATGTCATTTAACCAGCAGTGTCCAAATGTTTACATACAACTGCATGTATAGTCATATGTAAATGTCTGAATAACCCCAGTCATGTTTTTGACAGGGAGCAAACTTAAATATGCTATTTTATCTGAACATTCTAGAGCACATTTTCTATTTATTTGCTGAGTTTAACATACTGGGGGCAAAAATTAATATGTGCCGTAACTTTGCACTCTCCACATTATTAGTTTTACTGTCTTTCTCAATGTGTCAAATTCAGCAAATAAACAGTAATGCATTAAAATGTTCTCTGTAGAGAGATGTGTACTTATTGCACCTACAAAATCAACAAAACATGTCATTTGGCCAAGGGCACCCAAACTCTTGCATACGGTTGTATACAACAAATAAGGCTGGCCTTAACAATAAGCTATATAACTAGAACATCACCAGCCACTTAACTACACACACAGCCACTTAACTACACACTTAACTACATACTTTCAGATTTTAATGTGGATATCCACTCTGGCGAAGAATTCCGGAGAACATGCAAATAGAATAAAGAAACTTAATAGAAGCGCAATGGATCTACTTCCCTGTAGAGGGTAAAGAGAATGAGCAGATCCACAGGATGTTAACAGTGATTAAGTAGTATTAGAAGCCAGTTCAGTTTGTGATTATATGATAATTAATAATTAGGCTATATTACCATCAGGGAAAATGTAAGCTATAGGGTAAAGCTTTGCAATGGTCACATGTGGTACATTATAACTGAATTTGGATCATGGTGATATCATTTATCACGCTCATTCTGCAGACGACAGTCATCTGTCTAAATTACAATACTGTCCAAGCTTAATAAAAAGGCCCGATTATATGAGCTATAAAGGTGAATAAGACTAACAGAGTTTTACAGTGCTCTTGCATTATGTGGGGCTTGTGGGTATGAAGCTCTCTCTGTGCAAAGTAACATCTGTTACAAAGATGATTAATGCCGAGAACTTATCCAGGCCCTCTTTAGCGGATTGAGGCGGGGCAGATGGCATTACATCTTCCATTCACTGAAATGTCCATGAATATTATGCTATAGTGTTACTTATTATCTCACTCTGATTGTGTCTGGTGGACAGTGGACAAAAGATCCTCATATTTCACTGATCAGGTTGATGAATATGGAAACATTACTGAAGTCCTGGAACCCTCCTGCCTTGGCTTCCTCCTCCTAACACATCTGAGTCAGCTCACCAGTTCATTATCATAGCTGTTGAAGAGGCACGGTGTTAGAGCAGTGGAATCACTAAATGTGCTGATTCCCAGGACTAGCATTAGGAACCACTCTAGTGGTCTCTAGACTGCAGTGAGGTTTCCATATTGACTAAAAGAAGGTCAGCCCTCCCTTTAGGCCTACTGCGAGCCTGTGGATGAAGTCTGTTTCTCTCCTTCTTTCTCTTTTCCTGTGCCAGTTTTATTAATAATATTTAAAATAATAAAAGACTATATTATCCTGCTGAGTGGAGAAAACTATATTCCAGTATTCCAGTCCAGTATTGTCTCACCACCTCTCTGATAAGGCCCAGTGGCTCTGTCTACCTCTCTGTCTGTCCTTTGAAAAGTATGTTGTGCAAATTACAGAATAATCATGTGAGAAGCTTTGAATGCAAAAGGTTTTATGTGTATACATATGTAAACGTTTTCCATCATAGATGAAATATTTTATTATGCAAAGAAACACTCATATTGTATCAATCTTAGCACTGCATGGACACTGATGTGGTGGGGGGTGTCAGCGTGTGTTGCACTGGTATGAGCTGGTATGAGTGGATCAGACACAGCAGTGCTGCTGGAGTGTTTAAACACCTCAGTGTCACTGCTGGACTGAGAATACTCCACCAACCAAAGCTAACCTGCCAACAGTGTCATGTGGGCAGTGTCCTGTGACCACTGATGAAGCACTAGAGGATGAACAACACAAACTGCAGCAGCAGAGCTATTGACTCTGACTTTACATCTACAAGGTGGCCCAGCAAGGTAGGACTGTCTTAACAGAGTGGGCAGTGAGGGGACAAACAGGACTGCTGTGTCTGATCCACTCACACCAGCACCACGTCCGTGTCACTGCAGTGCTGAGAATGATCCAACACCCACATAATACCTGCTCTGTGGTGGTCCTGTGGGGGTCCTGACCACATTGTAAAAAGGGGCCTAACAAAGTATGCAGAGAAGCAGTTTATAGAACATAGTTATAGTTCTTATTTATGATGGAACGCTTCCTTAAAGAATCTTCTCAATGGCTCTAAATAGCTCCAAAAAGCCAAACTGGGGTTCTTCTATTGTTACAAGTTAAACAACCTTTTTTGGTACACAATTTAAAAAGATGGTTCTTCAAGGGTTCCTTACTAAAAATGAATGGTTCTATGCAGAACCATGAACAATCAAAGAATTCTTGGCATGATTAAAGAGTTCTCCACATTATGAAAGAGTTCTTCAGATTGTTGGAGACTGTATTATAAAGGGTTCTATATAGCACCAAAAAGACCATAACAGAACCCTTTTTGGTGCTATAGGACCAATTCTAAAAAGGTTCTTAATGGAGCCATATATAGCACATTCCGCAGCAATCTGAAGAACCTTTTCTTGATGCAAAGAACCCTTTACTCATGCATATGGGTTCCGTGTAGAACCATTTTCTTTAGCAAGGAACCCTTATCTTTTTAGGTGTGTTAACAAAACCCTACTATTAAAACCTTTCATCTCTCTCTCTCTCTCTCTCTCTCTCTCTCTCTCTCTCTCTCTCTCTCTCTCTCTCCTTTACCTGTACCAGGTGAGTCCTCGGCCGTAATGTCTGTCGAAGAAGTGTGGTTCTGAGCCCAGGGCTCTGATGTCCGGGTGAAGTCTGAGGAACTCCAGCAGCGCTCTGGTTCCTCCCTTCTTCACTCCAACGATGAGGGCGTGTGGGAGTCTGCGGCTGGCCGTCCACTCTCTGCCCGAGCTAATCTCAGCCTCCGCTCTCTGCTCCGCGGAGCTGTTCCTCTCCTGAACCCCCGTCTTCAGCAGCAGCAGCGGTGCCTTGTCTCCCACAGCAGCCTCGCCGCGTCCCGCTATGAAGTAGAGCAGGCAGGCGCAGACCACGCCGAGAGACAGCATCACCACAACTTTCTGCGCGAGTCTCCTCAGGTCCAGCGCGGGGCTGTGAGCGCTCGCCATCCCGCTGAGGTGAGCCGGGAGGAGGCCATGCTAATAAGACCGACTAACTTCGACTGTAAACACCTCGCACACAGACAGGCTCAACTCACTCCAGCTCAGATTCGACATTGTCCGGTCTGTCTGTCGTCCTTCTCCTCTCTCAGTCAGTGAAGGTAAACACCAGCCCGCTCTGTCCCGAAGAACCTGGACCAGCTCCTCTCACACAGCCCAGCTCCAGAGTCTCGGAACCGTTAACTCACACTCAGACAGCGGGTTTTAAATCTCCGCGCGCTGAAGACAGTTGTTCTGTCTAAACCTGGACTCCTCACATGAGCCGCTCTGTCAGGAGGAAAAGTGGAGGAAATCCGCTCACAGATACACTTTCAGCGGTAAACAGGGTGAATGAATGTATATAAACAGGTATAACTGTGTATAAACAGGTATACAGAGTTTAGGTCTCCTCGCGCTGCCGGTTTGGTCTGTAAACTCTCCGTCAGACTCTCCGTCCTCTCCTCTCATTCATTACAGCGCGTGTGGCTCAGGGCTCCTCTCTGATTGGACGGTGGGCGCCGAGGGGCGGGGCTAATTTGTCTCCTCTTAACCGAAAGAGAAGATGGTGTTCAGTGAGTAGACAGTAGTGATGGGTCCCACACTGGGTCTGTTACAGGGGTTTGTGTTATTCTTTGGTCTCGACTTACCAGTGAAGATGCTTTACTCATGTCATACATGAAGAAGCTTTATTACTTCGTCAGCATACAAAAAACTACACAAATTACACAAAAGCCTCAACGACTAAATATCATTGATTCTGTATTTTAGGTACCTCAGGCTTTGCCTTTATTACGCCTTTCATTCTTTTTAGGAGGCTTGTTTCATGTAGGGTTGTTTTCCGAAAGTTCAGTCTTAGTTGGTTGTATTTTCTGCTTTTCACGATGCCACTAATTCCATTCACATTCAGTGATATTGAGATCTGGACTCTGGGGTCCATTTTTCTGAGACCATCAGCAGCGTATTTGTTTGATTTACAAATGTTTGTCTTTTTGTCTGTGTCTGTTCTCAGTGATGGCTTCTTGACAGCTACACATCCTTTCAGACTCACAGCATTGAAGCAAATAGAGAGGGAAGAACTTGATTCTCTTCTGTTTCTCAAAAATGAAACCTTGCACAGACATTAGAAGACCCATTTTTTCTCTTTAATGTTTTTTAAACTCCAGTTTACTTTGATTTTCCCTTACGCATTCAGATTATGTTATGCCAAACCTCCTCAGACATATCTCAGACTTTTGTAGATTTCCAGAGCTCAAAGTAACAGGAATTTTTTCTTAATATGTAGCAGTGTGGAGTTTGATTCTGTTGGACTTGGTAATCAGTTTGTCTCTGGCTTGTGAATCAAGTTGATTCACTTGGACTTGGTAATCAGTTTGATTCAGTTTGACTTAGTAATCAATTTGAACCAGTTGGACTTGGTAATTAGTTTGATTCAGTTTGAATTGGTAATTAGATTGAATCAACTGAGCTTGGTAATCAGTTTGACTCATACTTGTGAATCAGTTTGATCCAGCTGAAGTTGATATTCAGTTTGATTCAGTTTGAATTGGTAATTAGTTTGAATCAGATGGGCTCAGTAATCAGTTTGACTCAGACTCATGAGTCAGTTTGATTCAGTTGATTTGGTAATTTGTGTGTCTCAGATTGGGGAATCAGTTTGATTCAGTTGGAATTGGTGATGAGTTTAAAACAACTGGTACAAATGATTCATTCAGATAGTAGTTGGTGTGTATGTGAGTGATAAGATCCATTTAAACATCCTGTACTATTTCTGGCCCTCCCAATCATTCTGGTCATCCCAAGACATAAGATCTATGTAATTGATTAGAGTTTTAGATATCAGACACAAGTTACAGGGACAAGATCTCAGACAGGTCCATATGGGCTGCCTCCACTCTATGAGATTTAAGGCACAGCCTGCTTTAATCACATAATGGGTTTGTCACTTACAAGCTCAACACGCATGGTGCTGGATGGTGAACTGCTTCACACCTGTTCTGATGAAGGGTATTTGAACAAGTGAATGTAGATAGTCGTTAACCGCTTTTGCTCACAGATTTTTTTATTGTTCAGTGGTTACGATGGGAGTCACTAATGTGGAATATATCCTGCATCTCTGAAACATGAACTTGTTATCAGCGTTCATCTTCATGGACTCTACAGCCGTATCTTCTTTTGACAGCTAGAAGAAATGAGCAACGTTTCAGCACCAGAGCAATAAAACGAGCAATGAATATGTGAGAAATGTTCACCAGGAGAACTCAGACTATGAACAGACCTCATGGGCCTAAATAGTGAAGAATGGGAAATAAATAACAATGATACAATTGCAGGTGTGGACTGTATGTTGATGTGATTTAGTCTAAAATCTGATATAATTATTATGAGTGCAATAGAAAAATACATTACATGGTAATTTGTGGTGATTTCATCTGCTTTATGTTGTGATTTATTTCACCCCCATTTCTCCAGCAGCAGATGTGACCATGGCCAAAAGGTCAAATGTGTGTGCTCCCTAATAGTGATGTTATGAGCTATACAGACCTTCTATCACACATATATGCTTTATTGGTTTTCTAATATTGGGCTATATTTGATATTTTGTTTTATTCATTTTGCACTGCGTTGATTTAATATCAGAGTCTAAATTGAACTTTCAGGCTGTAAGCAAACTCAGTCTCATTTATAATACAAGAAGGTTTGAGCACTCATGACTGAATGATGATGTGACTGATACCTGTACTTTTGGCTTGAAAGGTAACAGGAATGTAGACCTTATGGTACTGTAGAGGAAACATCTGCTGTAGAATTCGGATCTTAAGTTATTTTAATGGGCTTAACAGCTGGAATTAATGCATAACACAACAAAGTGGACATGTTAACATATAGATTATATGGAGCTTGTGAGATCATGGTCTCTATACCTGAGCACACTGCTGAAGGCTGCCGTCCCTTTATATACAGTATGTATTCCTATTCTGTTGTGTTGTATTCTGTGGTCTTTACTGCCTCTTGCTTTGCTCTCATTTTATTTAGTTTAGAACATCTAGAGATGACCAAGTACACCTACCTGGTATCTACACTCGTCGTTCATTTCATCAGCTTCACTAACCGTGTAGGTGCACTTTGTAGTTCTGTAGTCCATATGTTTCACTTTATACTTTGTTAGCCTTCTTTCACCCTGTTCTTCAATGGAGAACAGAGCCGATACTATTAAGACGATGGGTCATTCTCGGCACTGTAGTGGGGTTGTGGGATGTTTGCTCTCTGGTTTATTCATTGAGGTTGGCTGCTAGCTGCGGTGTATAGGATGTGCACCAAAACCTGGTGCCACATGGTGTTGCACTTGGGCACTCCAAAACAATACCCCCCCCCAGACACGCAGGGCACCTTTCCAGGCTCACCTTTCCAGGCTCACCTACATTAGCAGACCATCTCCCAGCAGCTTTGGAATCCCCTCAACGCCCCCAGTTACCCAGCTGCAGTGAGGCATAGAGGCAGAGCCCAAGGGGGGCATTAGGTAACTGCTAACAGTAAGAGCCGGGAGGTTACAGTTTTATAGCATGTTGTTTTGTGCACTCTGTTTCACTGTGCTGGCTTTTCAGCAAAGCCACAATATGGACGAGAACTTCAACTGTCTTGAAGTGAAATGCTAACAGTTTGCACTACTGAAGCTAGCAGCTCTTATCACCATGATGACTGTAGTCACACCCAGTTGAGCTAAACTGGAAGGGGATTCTTACATCTTTGCAATCCTACATCTTACACAGATAACTGTTTGTGTGGGGCAGGGCTGTGGAAAAGAGTAGTTGCAAAAATCTTAATTCTGAATATGCTGATGTCACCTTAGGGCTGGACAATATGACGATATAAATCGATATTATGACACATTGTGTGACAGTACAATACAGTATGCTCTTCTGATGACATATTTTGGGGGAATGGTCAGTACCTGTAGAAGACTCACAGGCTGCATGTTTCATTACAAAGAGAAATTAAGTTAGTCTCTTATTAATGGATTTTTTTCATGTATTGTAAAAATGTCTTTTTAATAATAATAATGAAAAAAAAATAATAATATTTTTGCCATATAATCCCACCCAACTCATATCAGCAACGTAAACGTGATCATGCAGGGAGCTCTTAAAAGTACCAATAATATACTGGACGTTAAAAGTAAATTCCTTCAGGAATTGAGTGAAGCTGACAGCACCTTTAATGTGGTGTAAAAAGATATTTAGTTGAGTATAAAGACGAGATAAGCATCTGTCCCATCTATGCTAATCATTCACTGGTAAAACCAGTTATGTCAAATGCCTTAACACTTGAAGAAGAACATGCCCAAGCAGAACTCTGATAGGCTGACATGGAGCTTAGTTCTTTCCTTACTGTGAATTACACTTAAATGAATCTTCCAGCCTTAGCCAGTTCAAAATACAGCTGGTATACAATCTCTGTAGTGGTGTGGCTAACTTCTGTGCAGGTGGCGGTGCTTTCCCTCCACATGAATTTTCTTGTTTATTTTATCAATGAAAGTACTTCTCCAAGGATCATGGAACAGGGTCTCCCAAGTCGGTCCAAGCAATTGCATGTCTTTTGTGTGCGGTGTGAGAACAGATTGTCGGATGATGAAGTGTCCATCTATAAAAACGTGACCCTGAGGTCAGGGGCAGTGAGGAGTGCCAGTGATTTATGTCCTGCCGTGGCCAAAACAATGTTTTCATGAAACCCAGATGAGCACTAAGGCTTTATTAACTGCGCTACATCATACTCTTGCATCTTGCCGTACTCTGTATCTTCATATAAGCGTTGGCTCTTGTCCTGTATTTTGTTGTTGTCGTTGTTGATGGTTTCATTTTGCAGAAGCTACACATCACAAATCTCAACATTTGTTTTCCCAGCTTGTGTTCTATCACTGCACCAATGGGCGGTGAGATTATGGTGCTGTTGGAGCCAGTTAATCTTTTGAAAGATGGGGGTGTCGGCTAGCGCAATATAAGCAGCAGACAGTGCTAAATTTCAAATGGAAATTCCTTTTCGGGTGCTCAGCCCACACAGGCAATCTCCTTATTAAAGAAGAACAGTTTGCTGGGTGATGTTTTCTAAACTTCCGTGCACTCTTTTAAAGGTACCTAAACAGACTGCGGCTTGAAGGGCTCTTGGTTAAACCTAGAACTGGGATAAAAACTGTTACATTATGCGGAGGTTCTATTTCTGGATTAATAAATTGTTCAGATGGTTTCATGTGAAAAGCATCATTCTAGATAAACTTAAGTCCAAATGGCAGTGGTGACAGGAACCAGACATCAGCAACCAGAAAAGCTTAAGGCCTCTAAGAGATCCCTCAAAAGAAAAGAGAGAAACTGCCTTTTAATGCTCGTAAATGCTGCCTTATAGACAACTACGATATGAGTATGAGTATAAGTTTCGAAAAGACTGTGGTCTAAAATATTATATGATCTAAACACATTAGTATTGGAGAGATACTTGCATGGTGCTATAAGACAAACATTTTTCAGATTTTATTATATTTAACCATCATCAACTGTACACATGAAAACACAGCTAGCAGGGAACAGTCCCAGAACTTTGGCCAACAACATTACCTACAAGTTCTAATGAAGTAAATTTCTAAAAAAGAAAATGTTGTAGTCTAATGTTCAAAGAACGTTTTAAAGATGTTTATAATTTCAGTCATATATATATATATATGGCAAGAGAACTACCTCTGAACGTTGCAGTGTTATGTCTTAGTTAACCTTATAGGAACATTGTCTGAAATTATAAACATCTTTAAAACGTTCTTTGAACATTAGACTACAACATTTTCTTTTTTAGAAATTTACTTCATTAGAACTTGTAGGTAATGTTTGCCAAAGTTCTGGGACTGTTCCCTGCTAGCTGTGTTTTCGTATATCTTATATATATACTCTTATATATATATAAGAAAACATCCTCTGAACGTTACAGTGTTATGTACAGAATTTGCTTTGAGGATAGACTAGAGGTGGCAAGGTTTGTCCAAGTGGTGCTTGTGCAGCTACACACTGAGGATACATGAGAAAAATCCTTGAGGAACTGGAGAGTAAAGACTGTGTTCCGGACTGAGTAAAACGTAGCATAGAAATGTCATACAGCTACAGCAAACACATCCTCAGCTACAGAAGACAAGCAGCTTCTTGCCCTCTTTCATGAATGTTTAAGACAGAGTCTCTCTGAGTCTCATACATTACGGAGCATCTTCTTTCGTGTGTAGTAGTATTTGTCCAAACCCAGTGGCACCAGACTACAGGGGTTCAGTCAGGTCAGTACAGTCAGGTCAGATTCGGACATGAATTCTCAAATATTCTCACGGCTCACATCCAGTGCAAACTGCATGCTCTGGGTTCCTATACCTTCTTAAAGAAGGGTTTTCTGCTCTTATGAGAAAGTGTTCTAGCTGTGTTCTTCATATTCTCTTGTCTGATTTTCAAAGATGATCTTGCTGGTCCTCTATCTTTAAAGAGGCTTAAAGAGGCTGGAATTCCATAACTGCTAGGATGTAGGATGGGCCTTTTGACTATTTCAATTTTACGTGCTTTTAGAGAATAAGAGAATAACTGAAAAAAGGAATATTGTTTTGTGATGACAGCATATGTCATAAATAACGCCATGATTAATTTAAACTGAGCTTTGATAATTATTTATTAATTATTTCATAACCATGCTGTAGCCTACTGGTTGACAACAGTTATACAGTTATACAGTTAGAGACAGTTACACAGTCCAAGTTGCTAACATAAGTCCCCCTCTCTGTTGGTTAATATTATTTTAATCTCCCGTTAATATGGTGACATAATCAAAGATGTTTTAGAGGCACAAGTCATTACAATTTAATGCAAATTATTGTAAAACAAGAATATTGTAAAACAATATGTCTTTTAAATGGCATGGTATGATAAAATATGCTTAATGAACTGCTTAATGAAAATGGAAATGAACTAACAAGGTAAAAATGGTCAGTTTTAAAAGGTTAACAAAGTATAGTAGCATCCGTCTACTGGCGGATTTGACTATAGATGTGTGAGAGACATGGCCATGCTCTGAGCTTTGTACAAATAGAGCATTCACTTAAAGTGCTAAGGTTCCCGGATCTCCTTCTTTGCCAAAACATTACATTGGTGTCAGAAGTGGGATTACCCCCAGCAGACTGCAGGAGAAGGGCCCTCACACAAACTCAAAGTAAAGTGGCAATGAAGAAAGATGGGTGGCAAAGATGGGAGAAGTAGCATAGCAAAGCATTAGCAGCAGGGCCCGGTGGAGGATGGCGAAAGAGGTGGCAGCAAGGACACTTGGACAGCAGTCGTTGGGGATCTGCCAGCGGGGCAGAGTGGCAGCCTGGTATGTGCCCCGGGGACTCTGCTCAGACTCTGCCTAGACACTTTGCAAGTCACAGAAACAGCTGATCTTTGAACGAGAGCTGAGTAGCATCATGCTACTGGCTAGTTCAGCCATGGGAGGTGTGGGCACACACCAAGTTTGACCGAAGGAGCATGTAATTTATGTAATTTAGTTGTTATTGGTAGTTAAAAGACATGTACATGTATTGCATGTAGCTAAATAGTGTGTACATGTATTACATGATGGGATGCAGAGTAGCTGGACTGGGTTTACTGCCTACTGATTTCACACAACAAGTGCAATGTTTCCTGTAATGTCTCCTTAATTTTGGGTAACTAAAACTCAGGCACTTTATTCTGGTAGGCACTATTATAAGTTGGTCTATTTCCGGCTGGACAGAACTTTGGTCAGGATACAGTCGAGCTCAGCTTTAAAACATGGTTCTGAGGGTCAGACCAGGTTCAGCCCAAAATTTTCAGGATGGATTAAAGCTGTAATCTCTGCGTACTGTACGGTCAGTCGGCATGGACAGCTAGCCAGAAGAACCTGGTATGAGGACTGGAGAGAGGTGTGAAGAAGATTACTGAAGACACTTAGAAGGATAAGCTGCTCTTACAGGAGCAGTAAGGAAGGGGATTGGCAGTGGCAATAAACACGAGTATTCACAATAAACATCTCAGAATGTTTGATAAGGCCCTTTAAAAAAAGCAAGCAAATGAAATAAGACAAGAGTTAACCTCAGCATTTACTGCCTTCTTCATTTCTGTGCAGTCAGTGAGTCTTACTGCACAGCTCAACAATAGATGGGACTGGAAAGTGAGAAGGGAAGTCACATAGACATAAAGTAAGCAGGGGTGGGGTTAAAGTGGTGAGAGAAAAAATCATCTGTGGTCACTTCTAGAAAAATATCTGGGCCCATTTCGTACATTTTCCTTTGCACTCATGAAACCTATCAGGTGAACAAACCTGATCTAAGCAGTCACCTTCATTCACTAGAAACTTTAGTTAACAGGCGTCAGCTCGGTTTTACAATTCATCCTGATACCATATACTTACATCATATACCACATACTTATACCATAAAACATGTTTCTGACGGAGCTTTGAAGTACAACCATGTAAAGCTGTGATAAGGGAAATCTTCTAACACAGGTTCCCCATAAACTCTGGGAAATAGTTCTGTTGTGCTTAGATTTGTTTCTCACTTGCTTCTCACTGTTTTTTAAGACTTACTCTCCTGAACAGTGGTCAGACTGCAGGTGGTGGGGTATGATCAGGTTTACTGATGTATGTGTAGTTTTTTTCATGCATGCCATTTACGGACAAAACAAATCCTAATGTGACAAATGAGCCTAACATGGAATTTAAAAACTGGTAACCTGCAAAATTTAAATCTGACTGTAAATCTGAAATGCACTAAAAAGTCATTTATGCCACAATCTCACCTCACAGAAGACACTACATCATCAGAGACTTTGTGTTTTGTCAGTTCATAACAGAACACAGCCTGACTCTGCTCTCTTTTCCTCATTCTACACAAAAAGATGTGTAAATGTGCACTAGCAGAACATACTGTGATCAATCTCAGCACTCAAAACTGTTTTTCATATGGAATATGCTTGGCTTTTGGTGCACAGATTATTTCCAATAATGCAGCCAAATCAACTCAGAAATATTGGTTTTAGATTGCGACTGCAGTTATACAGTGCCCTCCATAATATTTGGGACAACCATATATTTTTTTATTTGCCTCTGTGCTCCACAGTCTTAGATTTGCACTCAAACAATTCACATGTGGGTAAAGTGCACATTCTCAGATTCTAATAAAGGCTCTTTATTTGTTTTACCATAGCGAAATGACTAGAGGTGGGCAGAGTAGCCTAAATTAATACTCTTATGAAAGTATTGATACTTGGGTAATAAAAACTGACAAAAAAGTAATAAGCAACTTCAGTGAAAGTATAAAAGTATCAAGTAAAAAAGTACTGATTACATGTTTATACATGACATGTATATATGACAGCACTTTTTATACATTTGCCCTGTTCAGAGCACCATAATATTTGGGAAATGAGCTTCCCAGATGTTTGTGATTTCTGCATCAGTGCAGGTTTAAGAGAGCTTCTATGCGGTGGCTGCCTTTTGCTGGTGAGTAGTGCCAATAAAAGTATAGGAAACCATCATAAAGCTGAGAAACAAGAATAAAACTGCAAGAGACATTAGCCAACCTGTAGACTTACCAAAAGCAGCGGTTTGGATTAGAAGACAGAGGGATCTGGTGGGCTTAGAAACCAGGGACTAGTAGGTCAAAGAAGACCTCCACAGCTGATGAAGAACTGTCACCATAATGAAGAAAATCCAGACACACCTGTCCGACAGAAACACCCTTCTGGAGGCAGGTGTGGTTTTGTCACCGACTGCTATTGTCCACAAATGAATTCATTAACAGAAGTACAGAGGCTATCTGATGAAAACCAAATTATGTTTGATACAGTTTCCTAAAAATGACTTAAATGAGTACTTGAAAGTGTACTTGTAAAGAGTTTTGGAAAAAGGCGAACTGAATGAAACCAAGACGAACTTATAGCAGAGTGATTGACGAGCAAATTTGGGGGTTACAAGGAACTGCTCAAGAATCATAGCATACCACCTCATCTGTGAAACATGGTGGTGGAGGTCTTGTAGCCTGGGTCTGTATGGCTGCTACAGGTACAGGCTCACTGAACTTCATTGATGATGTAACAGCTGATGACCGTACAAATAGCAAGACAGCAGCTGCGGTATACAAAAACATCCTACTGACTTAATTGCAGAAGACTCATTGGACAATACTTCGTCCTACAAAAAGATGAAAAAATGATCCCAAACATACTGCAGAAAACTGGAAAATTCATGACTGGCCAATTCAGTCACCTGATCTTAATCATACTGGCTATGCATTTCATATAGTCGTATAGCTAAAGAAAAAACATAAGAGCATCTCCACTGAAACAAGCAGATGTAAAGCTGAAGATGTCTGCAGCATAAGCCTGGGCCAGACTCCTAATGCTACACTGGGCTGAAAGAGGCTCTGAATAAGAGCATCTGCCAAAATAATAAAATAATAAAATATAATAAACTATATAAATATATAAATATAATAAAATTATATATATATATATATAACAGGCTGAACAAACACATCTCATTTACAAAAAAGCCTGCACTGAAGAATCATCCTCTGAAAGCTTCTGCTGCATCAACCAAAAGTGCTTCTATGGTATCTGAACAGTCCCTTTTGGCACCTTTGTTTTTGAGAGCATACACTGCTCTTGCTCTGACCTGCTTCTCTCTCCCTTAGCAGGGAGTCCTGCTGGTCTGCTGGACAGACTGTGGGCTAATTGTTTAGGCTGATTTTAATCAGGCCTGATGCTTCTGCACCACAAGCATATCACTGCAGCATCTCTTTTCTACAGTAAGGTCTAATCACCTTACTTATCCTCACTTCTGTGAAGCACAAAAACTCCTTAAGATAAAAAGCCAGATTAGCCGCGGGTATAAAGATACCCGACCGCACAGCTCTTTCACCTTGACGGACAACCTGAAAAAGAAGTAGGATGCGCTCCTGCTGTTGCTATTGGCAAGCTTTACAAGTCTTGTCCCTCGGCCTGGGAAACCAAAGTTGCCTCAGAGGCGAGTGGTTTTAATGAGAGCTGAGGCATCGCATTGTTTTGCAGGGACATGACTGATACGCGAGTACTACAAATGAACCCGATTGCTTTGTGTGGATGAGCCTTAGTGTGTTTATTTCACCCCCATCAACACTGTCCCAAGAGTTTTGGGCACAAAAAAACAAGTTCATGTGGTCGGCTCGGAGAGCGCGAGACAAGAGATTACTACCTGCTGAATGGCTGACCTGATTTTTGTTGAGCCAGAACGCATCTGGTATCATTGTTTAATAAGACTGTTGTAAATAGTGGGGATTAGAGATCACTTTAGAGTGTGTGTGTGTGTGGGGGGGGGGGGTTGCAGTGAAACATGATGACAACATGTGGGTTATCCCGGACAAATCTGCCTACATTTGTTCCTGAAAACTCGGAGGGATTAATGAGTATTGAGATATGGTCTGATAATCTGCTTCACCTTCCATGCAGCACCCGACAGCTCTTAATATCCTGCTGTGGAACGTTTCCTGTGCCGTCCTGGATGGTGTGGATTAAGATTTTAAGTGTCTCATTTCCGTTTAGGAGACCTCTTTTTAAAAGTGCTTTATTATTGCTGTTCTGTATCCCAGTCATTGCATTCACTGTAACCTCTATGACTGGGCCACGAAGCATTAAATCCTGACTATGAAACGTGAATTATAAAGCTTAATAAGCAATACATGCATTTCCTTATGATCCTTATAGAGGTGTCGGTCTGATAAGATCTAATAGTGGAAATTGTGTCTTTATGTCTTGATTAAATAGATAATCTGAAAGCTATTAATAGCAGTAATCATTAACCTTATGTGCCAGTAAGTTCTGTTTTATTGAATTACAGCTGTGTTTAGCCACTCGCCTAGTTGCTTGGACTGAACTATGCTGAACTATTTAATGCTATGTAAGTAAAAACAAGGATTAGGTCTTCTTCCTACTCGTACCTTGGATTACCACACCTTCTGGCCTGTGATTATGCAGCTTAACATGCTCATCCTGCAATGACACTAGTCTTTAGTAGCAGGGAACTAGCGTATGTGAAAAACAGAGCTGGTTAACGGTACTGCATATCTCTGCTGGCAGAACAAAACCTTATACCTCAATGTTCATGTTGTTTTTCGATTTTTGACAAAGTTTGAAAATGTCTGTTGCCCTTTACATGTGTGTAGATTTCATGAAGAATGGGCCAAAATTATTTTGGGGAAAAAAAAGAATCGGATTCCACTGACTTTCATTAAAAGTTGAGTTTAATATATTGGAAAACATTAAACATAAAAGTATGTATTTGTGCACAAGTCATATTTTTATGATTTATTGTAGATATATCATGCATTTTTCCAAATATGTTGAATTCAGCCAATAAACAGTAACTGTGTATTAAAATGCTCAGATCTTGATTCATTAACTTCCATTCAAAGTTAAGAACATTTTCCTTCTCCTGTATAGTCCCCTTTTTGGAGATATTTTGAATGACACTGATGATATTAGGTCCTCAAAATATTTGCACAGCACTGTAAATAATATTTGTATTTTGATGCTGATGAATCAAAATTTCATTTTATTTGCTGTTTTATTTTTTTTACATCATTTGAAAACACCAGCTGTTATTTATGTTGTCTGGACAATTATATGCCAAATAGACAACTAGATATCAAATTCCAAGTGATGTAAGCTTTCTTTCTTTGTGAATAGCATTTTTGTCCTCAATTCGTGGCATGAGTTTTCTTCTTTTTTTTCTTTTTTTTCATCAGCAATTATACACAGTCATATGCAAAAGCCAGTCAAATAACATGTCAGGAGTTCCATTCTTGACTGCTAGTTTTCCATTTATAATATTTTGTAATAGAATAGTCTATGAGAATTATAACAGCTAATGTATAATGAAAAACACATTTTATTTCACTAATAAAGGTGGGATTACTGATATCTCTTGTATTTGTATTGCCCACCTTCAACTCTATGTACCCTACCAGTCAAAAGTTTAGACACATGAAAGTAATTGGATGTTGTTGGTGATATTAAAGACTCTACTGGCTTACGCTTAACAGTTCCAACTGATGAGATGTCTGAATAATAAATATCCTGACATACCACATATACTCTTGATAAAACAAAGTATCATATTTCTGCCTTATCTCCACTTCTAATATATATATATTTTAGAGGTGGAGGTAAATATATTTAGTTGCACAAAAATCTTTTATCTCTTAGATTTTTATCTTAAAAGCTCAAGCTCCCTTTTTAATTTAGTGAATATTCATGATGCACAGACCAATAAAATTCATCCAAAATTTCTTATTATATCAGCCTCCACTGCAAGTTAAGAAAGCTGTTATTCCTTCTCATCACATATAAGCTGACAGAGGAATAAAAAGCAGTTTCACCAAAACACCTAGAACATCAGCGAATGTCACATCAGCAAATGTCTCATCATTATCATTATATATTACGCCAATAAGTATCAATGAAATGATCCTACCTTTTCACCATTTAGACATGTATATACAATATATGTATCATTTTCAGGCGCCGCTTCGAAACTATTTTAAGGTGCACCCATTGCAGACACAGATGTTCAATGGCCTCCCCATGGTTTGGATCATTTCCATAGAAAAGCATTGCCGTTAGAGTAGGGCATTCTGGGTTAGAGTGGATAGAGTGAAGTTTGTGATCCAGAAATAATAATTCAGCCGTCACTAATGTTCTTGTGTGAATGGGGTAAAGTGGGGGATGATGGGCTGACAAATTATAGAAAGAAACAGATGGACTACAGTCTGTAACTGTAGAACTACAAAGTGCACCTATGGACTGTGGACCTGATAAAATGGACTGTGAGTGTAGATACAATAGAGCGGTAAAGTGGCAAGTGAAAGTATATACACATATCCAAAATGCTCTGCAATCAGTCACCTCACAGTGCTCTCGTACAATACACTATAACCGTGCATTTACAAAACACTAAAGCCGACCACAAAATGGGGGATGATGCCATTACATTGGAGGGGCTGGGATATTGGCAACCATGCAATAACACACCCAAATCCCTTGATGTCCCACCTGGGAATTGAACCGGCAACCCTTTTATCACTAATGTGAGACCCTCCTCTACTAATATTGCCAACAGCACATTACAAACCCACATTAGAGAGAATGACGTACGAAAGCCAGAACGCACCACGGTTCACTGCAACACAACAAGCTGGCTCATTGCCAAAATGCACATTTTCAAGAAATAATACGGTGCATTGAAAGATCAAGAGCAAACATTTTAAGTTTAGCAAAACTGCAGACAACGAAAGTGTAGTACAGTTCACAAGTCCAGCCCAATATCCCAATTCCAACTGGGTCATCCATAATGGGGCAGTTTAATTGGTGCTACCCTCACACTGCCCCTGCCAACAGCTAGTAGCTGAAGACTGATGACCCTTTTCATTTGGCCTGTCCCCCGGGCACTGTGGTCATTGTTCTTAATAGGACATGATCAACACCCAGGTCACTCAGCTGGAGGTAAACACATCTCATTTTCTTTAGTTTTCTGCTAATGATGGGTACAAAGCCAATACATGCTGCCATTCTTCTCAGAACAGGCAGATTTAAGTTGTAAATCCATACATGGAAAACAATGTAGCCAAAACCCCCATTCTATATTCAGAATATGTTTTTGTGATATGACCAAACGCAGCACATTTACATACTGTATATTCTCCTATCAGCCTATAGCAGTTTAGCCCCGCCCTTGTACAATGACGTTATAAGGAGTGTTTTGGCCGGGACTGCTTTTTCAATAGGGTGCAATACAAGACAGTCAGAAAGCCTCAAGGTGTAAAAGCAGCTGATGAGCTATCTTGCTTCTGAGCTGTCGATATTTAGTAGCTCCCAAAAGACTAAAACAGAGGTCTTCAAATCTGGACCTTGAATCCGGTTTCCAGTTCTAGATTTTGTAATCACTGGTAGCTATGACAGTAAATGGCCAATCAGATACATAAACAGTTAACGACCAGTGTTTACAAGATCCAGGACTGGAGAGCGGAATCGAGGTCCAGATTTGAGGAGGTCTGGACTAGAAAAAGCCCTAGCTCAAATAAACAAACATTGCTTACTGCTGCCCTCCATAGCACTAGTCAGACATTATGTTTAGTGAAAACATTCTCTATGTTGCGTAACATAATAATATGACAGTGAAGTCCTTATTGAAATGCTTTGTATTGCTTGCTGTGCTTATCTCTGTATCTTTTTTCTAGGTATGAGTACTGGCTATTGGTATTGTTATTGTCAGCACTTCTACTGTAATTAATCAGCACTGGCCTTGTGTCTGAGCTCAGAGGTAGTTTGCACTCTATTTGTACTAGCCGGGATACAAACATACATAGGGTGCATTCTGAACTGTACTTTTAGTAAGTAACTCTAGATAAAGCTGTAAACGAATGCTAACAATTGCGTACCTCACTGTAGTCACTGTACTGTTGAGTTGACTCAGTCCAACATGAGAGAATGAAGAAATAGCACTGCTGCCCCAACAGGGGGTGGTTGGGGGGCATTGGAAGGGGATGCATTTCCTTTTCTCTTACCACAACGTTCTGGTGATATGTTATTTACATAAATCAGTTTTGAATGCTGCCTGTCGAGGGATGAAGAGATGACTTCTGAACAGAACCTTCATGGAAAATATTAATTCAGAAAAAAATGTAGGCTGTGGGATCAAACCGAACTTTAAAGAGATTCTTCATCATCACACATCTCATTTAGAAAAACGGTTTCATTCGTTTCATTAGGGAACCAAAGGTGCTTCTTCTATAACTTTTGTCAGCTGTATTTATATTCCTTTTAATCTTCATTCAATTGCAGGTTCTTTCTATGGCGTGATGCCAGCTAAGAGCATTTTCAACAGAGACTGATCTGTCTCAGGTTGTCCACTCTGTCCCACTGGCACATGCATTATAAATCTGTTTTTATAAAAGTAACCATTAAACTCACCCCCCCTCAACCTCCCACCTCCCAAACTGGCTCTGCATAACCATGTGTGTCTCTGTGGAGGGCAGATGTAGATGCTATATCCCCTCTGAGACCAAAGTACCATCTGACTGAGCTCTGGCATATGCTTCTTGACCCTAATGGACGTCAGACCTCTGCCCATTATCCAAATACTATCGACAAAAGACCCAGTGGCCATTTGATCTGCCCACTCTGTGATATGTTTTATATCACTTTGATAAATGATGTTGTCTGATGGAATCAAAGCCACATCCCACACATTAGGGCCCAATAACCTGATTTAAAGAATGTACACTCTCCATCTAGTCTGGGGACACTTAAATGCTTTTTAACACAAAGGGCATGTTTTCTTTCTCAGTTTGCCCCAGCTTGACATGCCCGAGACTAAGCAGTGTTGTAAATAGGGGGGGGATGTCACGCATGTAAATCTGCTACAGTACTACTTTGGGAATAATGCCATATTTTATCCCTGTATTGTGATGTCAGCACTCATCAGCACTTAAACCTTCAGCTGTATAAACCACCTTTGGAACAAGAGTTTCAGTAGGTGCATGTAAAAGAGAATTGTGTGAATCTCCTACAGAAAAGTCTGATGAATTACCATGTAATGAAACACATGTGGCTTTTGCACGCTTCACATGGTCGTCATCAAAAGAACAGTTGCACCCAGAAGGAAGTGTCAGATTGCAGTGCTGTTGGGAAGGAAGATAAAGGTTACCGGGAACAATAAATGATGATAAATTTAGACTGATATGGGCAATATTTATTGAGCTACACATACAGAAGTA
>CM067491.1:6748811-6766330 GCA_034552555.1 Semaprochilodus insignis
TAGTAGTAATAGTATTAGTATTATTATTTTATGAATGTATTGTCTTTTATAGTCACCAGTTGTACATCTGTTTTGTATTTGTGGGGCTGAAAGGCTAAATACGAAGCCCTTTGTGCACTAGACGAGGCTCAGCTGGACACAGAAGAGAGTTCACGTTCTGTGAAGTCAGCCTTCTGTACGAGACACCATTTGTCATCTGCTTGGTTGCCATCCACATGCCAAAACTACAACGCACATGAAAAATCACTGAGTCAGCTACATGCTATTAAAAGACCCCAGATCCTGACAAGCTGCCCCTGCTGCTAGAGAGAGAGAGGGAGAGGGAGAGAGAGAAGGAGAGAGATAGACTGAGACTGGGGGGCTGTGAGTGGACGAGGAGGAAGAAAGGGTTCAAGCTGGTTACCTAAGCAGAAAACAACAGACTTTTCCACTGGAGGCTTAACTCCTCGCTCCTCACACTGTAAGTGAACTGCAAATAAGACAGATTACAGCTCTGCCTGTCTGCTTGCGTGTGTGTACTGAAGCTCTGTAAACATGTGTTATACGTGTGGATGCATTTCAAACCAAGCAGGAAGAATCTCTCAGTGTTTTCACAGAGTTTTAAAAAGGCATGTGATTAAAATCACTAAGAAGGAAAAGCGAATCTAGTGTCCCAGTCCACTCTCCTCGAATATCCAGTGTCGCACAGCATGGCATTTGTGGCAGCAGATTAGTCTAGGGCAATGTATATTTAGAACCATGTCCCCAACCACACTTTACATGGCAATAGTGACAGTCGTGATGTCAGACACAATACCAGCGTATACAGATAACACAGAAACGAGCTCTAAGATAAAATCACTTTGGGCAAGTGCTAATCGTGTCTTTGTCTGACTGCTCTGTTGCTTTGCCTTTGTTTCATTAGTCTCCTGATTAGATCACAGCTCAGTACAGCAGACAGTGGTTTCTTAAAGGAATAGTTCACAGAAAAATCACATGTACGGAATTAGTCTCTTACTGATTGGACAAGGCACATTTCGTGTTTGGAGTTTGGCGACGACAGTTTTAGTCTTGCTTTGAAGCTATAACAGAACACTTTTTAGCTACACACTTAAAAGAAGATAGTTCTTCAAGGGTTGCTCAGTTAAGAAAATGGTTCTATATAGAACCATGAACATTCAAAGAACCATCTGCTTGATTAATGGGTTCTTTGCATCATGAAAGAGTTCTTCAGATTGATTGAGAATGTGCTGTAGATGGTTCTACACCCATCGTCAAAAACATAGTTGCACCCGGGAAGCGAGTGTCGGATTGCAGTGCTGTTTGGAAGGAGGGTAAAGGTTACCAGGAACAATAAATGATGATAAATTTAGACTGATATGAACAACATTTATCGAACTACACATACAGAAGTAGTGACTCTTAGTATGGGGTTGGGCCGCCATGTTTGCTAACACAACATGCCAGACGTCTCGGCATGGAGTTATAGAGGTACCTAATGGTGATAATCCATCTCATGCAGCTTGAATATTCTCACACAGTTCCTGTAGAATGTGTGGTAGGGGTGAAGGTGGAGTGACACCAGACCTTCTGGACATGTGACACGTGTCAACAAATCGTGCCACGGTGTCTCCACACATAGATTCGTTGGTCGTCTCCACCAAGACAAAAGCAGGACTCATCACTGAAGATAACCCGCTGCCGTTCTGAGTCACTCCATGACAGTCTGGCACGACACCATGGCAGTCTTTGGTGACGTTGACGTGGTGTTAAGGGCAGTCATTGTAACGGTCTGCGTGCATGTAGTCCTGCATCGTGTAACCGTCTGCCAATGGTGCTGGCACTAACAGGATGACTCATGGAGGGCATCACCTGCCTGGGTCAGTCAGCTACAGCAATAAGGCCCATCCTTGCTTATGTCACATGCACAGCCGAGCGTGAAACTTGAATCATTCGCATGTCTCACAATCTCGGACCTGCCTATCAAGTTTCATTCCTGTCGGTTGGTTCCTTCTGGGTGCAACTATTTGTGCAGCTATTCTTTTAATGATGAGTGTAAACAGAAGCGTTTTGAAAAGTGAGGCTTAACATCATAAACATCCGATGTTTTTGGTGCTATGTAGAATCCTTTCTACTGTATACAGAACCATCCTCAACACATTTTCCATCACTCTAAAGAACCCTTTCAGGATGCAAAGAACCCTTGTAGAACCATCTTTTTAAGTGTGTATGGTAGCCAACTTCAGACACCTAAAAAGATGGTTCTTCAAGAGTTCTTTGCATCCTGAAAGGGTTTCTCTGAGTGGTGGAAAATATGCCGTAGACGGTTCTATATACAGTAGAGCATTTTTGAAAAGAATTCTACTGAGCACCAAAGGGTTCTACATAGCACCATAAATGGTTCTGCTATTTCGAATGTTCTTTAATTTGAATACAGGCCTAGAAATAGTACTGAATCGTGAATATTTCTTCTTTATTTTACTCGTGAGAACATTTCTACAGTTTTTTTTTTGCCCAGTTTGGGATACAGGGAAAATGTTGTAAAATAGTTTTTTTTCTGAGAGCTATTTCTTTAATGTAGCGCTGGTTTGGGACCTTTTATGCCACATTGTAGTTCTCCAATTTTGATCACGACACAAATGCACATACAGGGAAGTATGCAGCTTTTATCCCATCGTCACTTGAAAAGCATGAATAAATAGACAGAATGGACGCTCGGACACAAGCAGGNCCTTTTATGCCACATTGTAGTTATCCAATTTTGATCACGACACAAATGCACATACAGGGAAGTATGCAGCTTTTATCCCATCGTCACTTGAAAAGCATGAATAAATAGACAGAATGGACGCTCGGACACAAGCAGGGATTGTCTCAAGTGGATTTATTTGGCCCACTCGAAGCTAACATCAACAGAAAGACAGCTTTATCGTCAGCCTCATCCACTTCCCATGTGCTCTGCTGTCATCAGAGAAGAGAGTGAGTTTAGAAAGCAGACCTAATGCATAAAGCAATCATGAGTCACACATTCCCTGCAAAGGTCAGTTTAAAATATTACGTCTGTTCTGTTCGGTGGTACTGTGGAGTGTTTCACACACGTCAGAAAAGCCGTGCATTGTTTTCTGTTGTTCTTCTGCAGATGGCTATCCCGTCTGTGATGATACTGCCCTTGCTGGTGGTGGTGTTTGCTGGAATTTATTACCTTTACAATGAGGTGATCCAGTTCATGTCCAAGTCCATAGTGCGGAACAAAGTGGTGGTGATTACGGATGCCGTGTCTGGAATGGGAAGTGGTAATACTCATACACTGTGTAATACACATACACTTTTATTGTCTCCTCACAGCGAAGGTTTTTTATTACAGACTTTGTCTCCATGTATTGGCCTTGTACAAGTGTACAAGTTTTTGGTATTTTACAGAATCATGATTTCAGTGTTTAATCTCTGCCTGAAACATATTTAAATATAATACTAATAATAGTATTACTAAGCTTTATTTATAGAACGCATGTTATGCGTTGAAATGTAGCTTAAAGTGCTGTACATAAAAAAGAGGGAGGAAGACAGAAATCTGAAAAAAATTAAAACATTGAATAAAAAAGAATAAAAAACTCACTCCTTCACTTGCTCTCCCGTTTTACCCTCCCTTAATAGGCAGAAAGCAGGAAACACCCTGGACAGGTTGGAATTGAAAGCAAATTCTATTAAATGTAAATAAAAAAACATAAAATTGTGAAATAAAATCATATTAAAAAATCACAAGGTTTAATCTACATCACTTGAGCACATCAAATGTCCTTTACATTGAGTGAAAATTGTATGATCAACAGAAATGCTCTTAACTGCTTGTAATAAAATCCCGTTTCATTAACTTGCATTAACAGTAAACATCATTTTTGCCTTCTCCTGTAAAAAGACCACTTAGGAAATGACTGTTTTTTAAATTTGGACAGTCACAATTTGTTGTAATGCTCAAAATGTAAAACATATCATTAAGAACTGGTAATATGAAACTGTCTTTAAATGATTTATTAGTTGCTTATTAACTGTGAGCCTGTGACTCAGTGCTTTTTCCAGAAAGTAAACTCAATAAAATTGGTTTTATAGAATGCCTAAACCATGACATCTGGCCTCTTCTATTAGAGACAGGGCGCCAGTAGAGCAGGCTAATGTTAGTTTCAGTGCATTATTACCCAGCATCTTGGTACCACACAGAGAAAGCTATAGGAGGAAGCTAGACAGAGCAGGATCGAATTACAGGAGCATATGGCAGAGTGTTTTTGTGTCCCACGATTGAAAATAACTTTTATTTTATATGTTAATGTATAATAAATACATTATACATGAATAATTTAAATATACCTGCTGTTACCTTATTTAGTAATAACTTATAAAGTGCATATTGAACTACTACAGTCTAGTCACGAGAAGGTATTTTGAGCTGATGTATGTTTTTGGGAACATCTGGAAGTTGGTAAATGTTAAATAACTACAGTACAATACTGTAATTACTTATTCTTACTAATTTCCTGATAAGTTATCATCCTGACCATCACATTTGAATTGTTCACTGCATTCTGGTATTGAACTTTATTCTCAGCATCTTGCAGATGTTTAGTCATTATTGAAAGAACTACAGCTCATCATTCTGTACATGTATCTGCTACCAAACATTTATATCATAATTATGAATTGTGATTCCAAAATTTCTAATAGTTTATTTTTTAATGAAATAATTTAGAAATCATATGTGGACTATTCCACACCAGTGTGACACATGATAAATTCAAGTTTCAAATTCTAAAGAAGTAAACCAAATAGTTTAGTTAGGAATGACTTTTTCAAGTTTACAACATCCGGATATAAATCTCATTTTAATTCCATAAATATAGAATTTAGCTGCCTAGAGAAAGACTGAACTGAGCTGAAATAATAATGATGTATAAATACAATACTGAAAATAGTATTTCACTTTTAAACTTGTAATTTATAGTTACATTAATGAAAAAAAGCTTTTTTCATTTGTTTCCATGTAAATCTATGATGTCACAGTAGACTAGTTTTATTTTTTCCCCAATATGTTAATCTGCTATTTAATAGAATTCGTCACTAAATTTTACACAAACAATGCTGTAGTTATGTTTGTTCCCAATGTTGGATGTGTTAACATCAACATACAGTATATACAGTGGGGTTCAACAGTCTAAAACCAGTCCTGAAAATTTTAATAAGTTAGTAGGAATTCGTTACAAATTCTATTATCAGCAAAACACTTTAAGGAAAAAGTAGAAGCTCTGACATTTTAATATGCATTTTAAAATTTTAATTTTGCTTTAATGGCAGTGTTTGTGCAATAGCCTCTGAAACTAAAACCCAGTCTGACCTTTTTTATAAGACCATAAATTTAGAATGTTCTTTAATTAAAATACTGGCCTAGAAATAATGCAGAACCTTAAATATTTCTTTAGTATTTTCTTTAGTTTTTTTTTCTAAATAATACTTTCTGTCAAAGATATACTTCATGTAATATTCTGTCGTCATGCTGGATCAAAGACACTGTACTCTGAATTTCATTAACATCTTCTTTATCCTGTCCAGTACTAATTCAACTGCAGTCTAATACAGTCTAATTATACTCTCTCTATTTCAGAGTGTGCCCGGCTGCTTCATGAGGGAGGTGCGCGGTTGGTGCTGTGTGGACCCAGCTGGGATAAGCTGGAGTCTCTGAGTGACTCACTGTGCAGTGGCGCAGACCCCAGCAAAGTGAGTAAAGCTTAAATCAGAGAGCCATATGGACCGTGAGTTTGACGTCATGTATTTACCCGCGTACCTGCATTTGACTCCCTATCTTTACACCAGACAAAAAGACAGGAAGGCACACCGCCAAGGACACGCAGGGCTTTGAGCAGAAGAGTCATGGCCTTTTCCACATTTTATTTATCTTTTTTCGGGCTTATAAATGCTTGTGCTTCGAGCTATATCTGTGTGTCACTGTCATCTTTTCCTCCTCTTTGATGAACAATGGCAGGATATCCTCCTTGACAGCCACATATCTACTGCTATCATACAAATTCCAGCACACTCTGAAACCAATTTATTAGCTTTCACATCACTGCGATTCCCTTTATCTCTGGATTCACAATGATGTCTGGATCTGCTGGAATCAGTGTGGAGCTAAATGGATGAAAACCTCTTGTTGCTCTTCTGGGCAAACTTTATACTAAATTTTGGGACACTACTGTGAGGATCTGATTGCATTCAGCCATTAGTGAGGACAGGTACCGATGTTGGAAACAAACACCACTTCAACTCATCCCTGTTTGATTGGGCTGTATCACTCCAGCAAACACAGTTCCACTGCTACACAGCCTAGTGCTGGGGGCTTCATACCCCTCTATCTGCATCCCCTTCACTTGGTCAGTGCTTTTGATTTTGGACGTTATGCAAGCTGTGTGTGTGCAACTGAACACCCGTCAGCAATTGGTGCTTCCTACACTAATTTCATTAATTAGAAAGGAATACCTTTGGACATATAGGGTAGATAGATAGATAGAGAGAGAGAGAGAGAGAGATAGAGAGAGAAAGACTCATCATCAAAAGAATAGTTGCACCCAGAACAAAGTGTGGGATTGCATTGCTGTTGGGAAGGAAGATAAAGGTTACCAGGAACAATAAATGATGATACATTTAGACTGATATGATCAACATTTATTGAGCTACACATACAGAAGTAGTGTCTCTCAGTATGGTGTCAGTCCACCATGTTTGCTAACAAAACATGCCAGACGTCTCGGCATGGAAGGAGGTGTAGAGGTTCCTAATGGTGTCCCGTGATAATCCATCTCATGCAGCTTGAATATTCTCACACAATTCCAGCAGAGATGGTGGAGTGACACCAGGCCTTCTGGACATGTGACGCATGACAACAACCCGTTCACCTTGGCGCTGACCACGGTGCCTCCACACACATATATTTGTTGGTCGTCTCCACCAAGACAAAAGCGGGACTCATCACTGAAGATGACCTGCTGCCATTCTAAGTCACTCCATGACAGTCTGGCACGTCACACTTGCAGTCTTTGGTGATGTTGACGTGGCGTTAAGGAAAGCCGTCGCAGTGGTCTGCATGCATGTAGTCTGCGTCATGTAGCCATCTGTCAATGGTGCTGGCACTAACAGGATGACTCATGGAGGACATCACTGCTCCCTGAATGTCTGCAATCGTGGCTGTTGGGTCAGCCAGGTACAGCAATAAGGCCCATCCTTGCTCATGTCACATGTGTGGCTGAGTGTGAAACTTAAACTGTCAAACCTACCCACCAAGTTTCATTCCTTGGTTGATTCCTTCTGGGTGCAGCTATTTGTGTAACTATTCTCTTGATAACGAACGTATTTCCACGTATTGGACACTTATGTAAACTATTATATGTACATGTCCAACACACGGAAATATATCACAAACTTAGAAAAATATATTCTATATTTATATGTACGTATTATTATTAAATATTTAATTTGTAGATTAATAGTGTGCTCTGCTGCAGTTAGCACCACCTACCTGTTAGCATACTATACTGTATGTTCACCAGTGTCGCATATGCACTGATTTTCTCTGAATGTTGCATGAATATCCTGTTTCCTTGTGTTATTAATGTGTCGCACCTTCCATAGCACCTCTGGTAGTTATTTTACTTTTAGTTTTTTTTTCACAGGCGAAACTACCTGTGAAACGAGGTAAACAGTAATTTTCAAGGGTGTGTTAGAGGGTGTGATGACTGCCACGCTGCCTTGCAAATGATTCATTCTTCTCCGAGTACTTCAAACGCAATGACCACACCACAAGGTCACACAGCATTTCCATACAGTTTCAGCTCAATGGTCTTTTTCCCCTCAACATGGGGCGCATTACGGCCGTTTCCAACTGTTATAATGGCCTCTGGTTTCCATCCCTCTGATGGCTGCTATCTGTGTTTCCTGTCCTAGACCTTCACACCCAAACTGGTGCTGCTGGACTTCAGTGATATAGACAGCATGGCGGATGTGATCGCAGAGATTGGGGAGTGCTACGGCTGTGTGGACGTTCTGATATGCAACAGCAGCATGAAGGTCAAAGCCCCAGTACAGAACCTCTCCCTGGAGATGGACAAAACCGTTATGGACGTCAACTACTTTGGGCCGATCACTTTGGCAAAGGGTAGCAATGACTGTTCTGGAAAATCAATTTGGGTTCTTAAAGGTGTACTAAGCTAAAAACCTACATTTACAGAATTTCCCAAATAGCCTGTATGTAGTCCATAAGATGCAGCACTGTCCAAAAGTCAAACACCGCTCTTTATTTGTTCACTTTGCAGTCAAAATGACCATTAATGATGTCTGTTTCAGCATCAGTGAGCAGAACAGAGTAGAAACTGCTTCTCACAATCCACATAACCTCCAACACATTCAGTGGTGTTGAGGCCTGGACTCTGGGGTGGTCAGTGTATTGTGCTGAGAACACCAGCAGCTTCTTAGTTTGATATGTCTCCTTTTCTCAGTGAGGAGCTTCCTGACCGCTATACATCCTTTCAGACCCAAAGTACTGAGCTGTCTTCTCACAGTAGAAGAATGGACAGAAACACTTGTTGATGTTTTCTGTAAATTTCATGTTTTGGCTGAAAATTAAATAGGTGAAGGGTGTTTTTTGACTTGAGCACAGTACTGTATGTTTGGTGTCCACAGCTTGCTTCTTTAGTTTTGTGACAATGCTAGCATAGCTAATACACATTGGAAGTATAATATAAGTAGCATCTATTTTGCATGTATTTTGGCTATATTAGTACTACAAGGCAATATGTCATACTGAACCTACAGAAGGAAATCAACGAGAGACCACATAAAACCATGACATGGTTTGAAGCAGTGCGCAAAATAGTGATGCTTGAAGGGTCCCATGCTGACGGGCTACGCTTGCTCACTTCCCATGGCACCACTGATGCATCAGTTCTTCTTCTGGAAATCATTTTTCTCGTTTGTTCTTCCACACATCAGTTAAGGTCTTACTCATCTTCTCTTCTGTCTTTAGATTGAGAAATGAGTAACAGTGCACTCTTTCCTCTGAACTCCTGGGAAACTGGATATGCTAACGTGTGAAGTTTTTCAGAAGCATCCTGGGAACAGTTACAGTTGCTACAATGGGCCAGTTGACTGAACTGATTTGCTACAGTGGGGGGTACTCGTTAGCTATATTAGCCTCTTTGTTCCAGTGCAAAATTGAAAAACACAAACGTAGGACACCAAATGCTACATATTAGCGATGGTGTAAATTATGTAAATGTGATCCAACTACCACTATAGTAAGACTTTGTAATGGCGCATTACCTACAAATTCAATCAGGTAGTTGGTGATGACTGTTTAAATGGTGTTTCGGTTACATTTCAGGCATTCTGCCGTTGATGATTGCCCGGAGAACAGGTCACTTTGTACTTGTCAACAGCATCCAAGGAAGACTGTCTGTCCCATTCCGCAGCTCTTGTAAGTTTTTATATGAACTTTCCTCAAAATGTCAAATAACATTATATTTTCATCTTATAAACTGATAGAGAAGAACTCTCTTTATTCTTTCTTACTCTCTACTTTTATTTTCATTCATTTCTAGATACAGTATGTAAAACTCTACCTAGCATGACATTTAATGTTGCACTGAGCTGCCAAAACCACAGCTAAGTATACAACATTATTGCACACGCGTGTTACTCAGTCAGTTTTGCTTGTGTTCGAGACGCTCCCTCCAAGCACGCCGTGCAGGCCTTCTTCGACTGTTTGAGAGCAGAAGTGGAGGAGTACGGCATCTCCGTCAGTACAATCAGCCACACCTTCATTAACGCCACCACCCAGGACCCCGCCCCTTCCAACTCCCAGCCCACCAACGCCCTGTGGGCATGTGAGTAATTATACAGTAACACATGAAAACTCCCGAAGTCACTGAAACGACTGGCGACGTAGACATTCCGGTTCTGTTTCTAGAACCCACTTACACATTCTTCAACACACCTGTAGGACACATGCCAGAATAAACTCTCCTGTTCAGATTCTGAGTAGCTCTTAATCGCAGCAGGGCAAGTTGGGATCATGTCTATAATGTAATGTGCTTTAAATAATTAGTGGTGCTTGTTGCCAGAGATGTCGCAATGCTATAATAATTATGCCTTACTCATATTTAACTGAAATAAACCAAGACATATTTGTGCTTATGCTGTACACTGCAAAAAATGAGATCTTGGCAAGTATAATGAGCTTATATCTGGTTGATATATCTATATCTATATCTATGTCTATGTCTAGGTCTAGGTCTATGTCTATGTCTATGTCTATGTCTATGTCTATGTCTATATCTATGTCTATGTCTATGTCTATGTCTATATCTATATCTATATCTATGTCTAGGTCTAGGTCTAGGTCTATGTCTATATCTATATCTATGTCTATGTCTATATCTATATCTATATCTATGTCTATGTCTATATCTATATCTATATCTATATCTATGTCTATATCTATATCTATATCTATGTCTAGGTCTATGTCTATGTCTATATCTATATCTATGTCTATGTCTATATCTATATCTATATCTATGTCTATATCTATATCTATATCTATATCTATGTCTATATATTATTATAACATTATTTAATTTATTTGCAGATATTTTTTACTTGTTTGAAGTGATTTTAGTAAGCCAGATTTTCTCACTATATTGGCAGAAAATGTTACTTATTTTAAGAAACGTGCTTGAAACAAGCCAAATCATCTGCCAGAATACTGAGAAAATTTGACTTAGTAAAATTGCTTAAAACATGTAAATGATGCGTGAAAATATGCACAACAATCTTAGAATTAGCCTAAACAATCTCAAAATATCATTTGTAAGTTATGTCAACTCGATATAAGATCATTTTACTTTCCAATATATAATTTTTCGCAGTGTAAGTAGAATATTGTAAATAGTTGCAGTTTTATGCAAAATTGTAGGAACTCCAGGACAAGGGAAAATGAGTTCACACGTCCTCAGAGAATACGCTTCTGCATGCTCTAATGCACAATTACTTTATTTACAGAATTTAACATACTGGGAAAACTGCAACATTTTATGTTTTATTTTATCCCCATTATGTCAAACTCAGCAAATAAACAGAAATTGTGCATTAAAATCCATATTTAGATGTGTTCTCTGTAAAAGATGTGATAATTTATTTTCACTTAGAAAATCAGCAGAACTCGTAATATGACTGGAGTGCTCAAACCTTTGCAGATGACTGGGTTCTTCTACCCAGGCTTTAGCAGGATCTTCAGTGTTTGTAAAGGAGATGTTTGTTGAGAAGCTCTTTTAAGTCTGTATGGAGAGCGAGTTTGTTACACACTGCACTGATTTTAAAACAGTTACAAACAAGCATTGATGTTGTTTCTTTTTATGTGGGTTTCTAAAAATATTCTCCTAAAAGTCCTAAAACATGGAATGAATACAGGCTGGATTCTGTATGCGGATTCTGTATCCCCAGTACTTGTGTTGTTACATTCTGACCTACACTGATCAGCCATAACGTTAAATCCACCTCCCTGTGTCTGCAATCATTTGCCATTTTATCATCTTCATTTGGCATATGGGTGCATTTAGTAATTTAACAGTCACAAGTAACTGTCAAAGGTAATTGTACTTAACAGAATAGTTGACCTCATTTACTTGATTTTCCACTTTTCCACCCCAAATTCAGTTGATCAGTCAAAACATATTTGGAGTCCAAGTTTTGCTTCTTTAGTTTAGAACTGGAGCTACAAGACAATGTTGCTAACAAACACTGGATGTCAAAAAAGGGGCAGGTATTTAGCATTACTGGAATCACTTCTTTCCTGAGCACAGTTTGGTACCATTACACACAAGATTTGTTTGAAAAAATGTTTGAACCTCAGAATACATATGGCAAACGTCGATTGGGTGCTGAACTCACCAGTGACTTCCAGAACCACCTATTAGCTACTTATAGCATAAAGTAAATGAGCACAACAGGACAGAGAAGAAGTAAACAGTTCTCAGCTGCAGATTCACTGCTTTGAGGTGTCATTCAGAAAAATTTACAGCTGTAGATTTTAGAATATCCCCTTCGGAGACCTTCCTTGTAATCGGCCGGTAAAAATGATGGCTCACAGTTGGAGTGTTTACACAGTCACTTTGAGCTAGTTGGAGGTTCATTTTCAAAACTAATTTCAACTGAATTCAATTTAACCATGACATTTCACCAATACAAGGTTGTACAGTATATTGAAACACTCAGACTACTTCTCCAGTGCAGTGATTAAAAGAATCGATATATAAGCAATAGTGCAAAGACAGAAAAGCAAGAGACACAGTACAATATGTGCACAGACAGGAAATATGTAGATGTGCAAGAACAGAAACTCTATGCCAGAATGTTACTAGAACTGAGGTGCAAACAGCAGTTACTATATGCAGTAGAGCGGAATGCAATGAAAAATGGCAAGTTTTGTTTTTTCGATGTCCAGTAATGTTTGCTAGTTGTAGACAATGTTAGATTTGCACATTGTGGACAAGAAGCAATTTAAAGACCAGTTAGTGTAATGGTGTCGTGCCAGACTGTCATGGAGTGACACAGAATGACAGCAGCTCATCTTCAGTGACGAGTCCCGCTTTTGTCTTGGTGGAGATGACCAGCAAATCCGTGTGGAGGCACCATGGTGAGCGCCACGATGAACATTTTGTTGTCACGTGTCACACGTCCAGAAGGCCTGGTGTCACTCCACCTCCACCCCTACCACAAAATCTGCAGGAACTGTGTGAGAATATTCAAGCTGCATGGGATGGATTATTGCAGGACATCATTAGGAGCCTCTATAACTCACATCAAGACGTCTGGCATGCTGTGTTAGCAAACACGGTGGTCCAAAGACATACTGAGAGACACTACTTCTGTATGTGTAGCTCAATAAATATTGCCCATATCAGTCTAAATTTATCATCTTTTATTGTTCCTGGTAACCTTTATCCTCCTTCCCAATAGCAATTGCTATCCGATACCTCCTTTTGGGTGCAGTGATCAAAGAAAAGTATAAAAGAAAAATTGTAAGATTTATTGGTCTGATATGAGATACTTTCACTTGGTAAGATTTAGGGTTTTTTTTGCAGTATGAACTCTTATGTTGTGCTCACTTCACTAGCAGCTTGTTCACTTGTATCTTTATCTCTAGATATTTTAAGAAAGATGAAGACACACGGTGTGAGCCCCGGTGACCTGGCAGGTGAGATTGTGAAGGTTGTGAACGGCAGAAGGAGAGAGGTGCTTCTGGCTCACCCCATTCCCTGGGCTGCCCTCTATATCCGCTCACTGCTGCCCAGCTTCTTCTTTGCTGTGGTGGCAGCAGGGGTGAAGGACGGGCCCATGGCTGAGCAGCTGAAGTAGAGCCACATGCAAGATCAAAGTGAATGGCAGAAAGAGAGGTGTGCTTGGAAGAGGCTCGTCATTAGAATGTGTGTAAAGCTAAAGCTCTTTATTATACATGAGAAGAAGTCAGAATTTGACCTTGACCTTGGACTGCCAACCCTCAGGTACAGGCTTTAAGGCCTTCTGGAACCATAAAAATTGAATCATTGAGAATGTATATCATGGGAATAAACTTGGAGTGCCACTAATTGCATAGCAAAATATTGTTGATAAGAAGGGTATTATTGGAGTGTCAGATTGATCCCTATAATTATAGTGCTAGTGCTCCCCCTGTAATTAATAGTTTGGATTAATCAGGTTTTGCTGGAAATATAGAGGAGAAGTAAGTGTACAGTGCAGTGCAAATGTCCTCCCTCCCTTGTATAAGGAAGGAGAAAGTCAAAGGATAATAAGTGAAAAATATTGAGAAATATATATAATATACAAAGAAAATGGGACTCTATACAACTGTGCAAGACCTGGTAGACTACCAAAGCTGTCACCTTACATACTTTCATCATTGAGAGAGGAGAAAATCAAGCTCCACTCTGTCTATCCTTCCATTGTGAGAAGACACGGTAACCATATGAGTCTGAAAGGATGTGTACCTGTCCAAAAGCTCCTCACTGAGAAAACACAAACGAAAAAAGATGAAAAATTGGCAAGTCCAACAAAGAAGCTTCTCAGAACAATGGACCGACCACCCCAGACTCTAGACCTCAACATCATTGCACTGTCTCGGATCATGAAAAGCAGAAAATGCAACCAACTTTTAAGACTGGACTGTGGAGGTGTGGCTGCAGGATCCTTTGAAAAGGATAAAGCAAATCTAAAATGAAATGGAAGTTGTTGTAAAAGGAATGAGTAGAAAACTAAACTCTGAAAATGTGATATTATATTTGGTTACTGAGGATTCTGTGTAATTTCCGATGCTCATAACAAATTGTTTATAAATGATGGACGGTTTTTCAGATTTTGCACAGTGCTGTATATAGTACCAGAAAGGTTATTTGACTGGTAACAGTAGCACTATATAGAACCAATGTGGGGTACTTTAAAGAGGCACGTATAACAACGCCATACAGGGGAATGGGCATGCAGTGAAACTGGGTCATGATTGATTTTTAGGGGTGTAGGGTGACAAAATATTAGATGCGCTGTATTATTGTCCCTGTATATGCGGATTTGTGTTGTAGTTGCAGTTGTATGCCACAGTTTCATTTTATGGTGTGCTAGAATTATGTGTAGGTGACATGTGTAGGCTACGTATTCAGTAATGTTTTAAGCAATAGAAAAAAAGCAAGCTCTTGTCCAGTCCATTGGGATTTTGTATTGAGATTATTGAGTTATAGAACTCACCATCAAACACAGCAAATTTCTCTGTAAATGCTGATATGGGTCTAGTCAGAGTCTAGCTCTCTTGAGAAAGGTGCTTCTCCATCTGCCTCCTAAGGCCAAAACCATTTCCCCCCGTGCATGTCCTGCAGATGGAGCTAGTGGACCTTTATTCGGCCACAATACAGGGAACAGATGACTGCCACCTATTGGCGTTGCTCCGTTATAACAGTTTATGGCATATTAAATGTGAGCTCATGTTGCATTTTTCTTTTGCACAATAAAAGGGGCCAGACAGGTCTGTCATACAAACAACTGTATATGTGAATATGCTTTATTATTATAGTGGCTATTAATACTCTATAGGCTCACCCTCGTTCATAAACTGAGCGAATAGTGTAGATCATTACCCCCTTAGTTTTGGTCTAATTATCAGTTAACTTAATGAGAGAAAGTTCTCAAATTGTCTATAATTGCTGACCATCTTTAATTGCAGCCTACATAATTAGATACAATACTATTAGACCTAGAGACAATCAGTCTCTCTCTCTCTCTCTTTTGCTCACAAAAACAATCTACCACTCTCTAAAAACTTTTTAGGCTCATCTAATGTGTCTGACTGCAAATGAAGTTGACGTCCCGCACAAACACCACATTTCCAAATTCCTTGTTGCTCTATTGCTTTTATTTGCACACATTAAAGGCGAATTACGTGGATTCTCCAAAAGTATCTGTGTAATTTAGTGGCTGAGATGTGAACGCAGTCATTTAAAGTTGGTTTGATCTAAAATTTGATCCTGTAGTGAAACATACCAGCTCAGATCTCCTTACAATGGTGGTGATGGGCACTAGAAATAGTGTTAAAGCTGAAACACTAAGATTTCTTTGGGGACTGCTTGCCTTACAACACCCTATGTTTATCTCATCACTGTGAACTAATTTCTCAAGAACATTTCAGACCATCAGGCAACATATTTATAACCATATCATGTGATAATATTTTTCTATGAGATTGATTTTAGAGACATTAAACTCCACTCCACTCCATCCACTACGAACAAGTCTGCCTCAACACATTTCTGCAGAACTGCATTTCACTTCAAACCACCTTCCAAATCTCTGCATCAAGTCATTAATGGGTAAAGAAAAGTCATCCGGTGTAGTTGATTGTGGTGGTGATAGGAACCAGATGATGATGGTTAAATACCTCTAAAAGCTACATCACACAAATGATTACATGAATGGTCTGAGACGTTGTTGTAGAATAGTTATAGATAAAGTTTTGGATGTTTTCTAGAGTACTACTATTTTACCATCATAAATAAAACATATAAAAACTCAGAAGACGTGAAAGTTTAGTGCTGGTTTTAGTAAATATAGTCAATGAAATGTAACCCCTGGTTACTAATACCACTGCTACAAAGAAACCAAGTCAGTAAGTTTCCCTACAATGAACCATTTCATATCAATCCACTGTAAATGACGATGAAGGTTTGAGCATTTGCTGGACCTCCCCTTCAACAATTTAACTGTGCTGAAATTTTGAAAATCTGGTGGAATCCCCCTTTAAGGCCATACAAAGCCCATGTGCAGAAAGGCTAAATCTGAGGATGGACAAATATCTTTCAGAGTCAAGACGTAATCCCACACGTCGGCCCTGGGCCAAAATATCGATGCTGAGCTGAAATCAGAGGCCCCGTCCTGCTCGAGCTCGTCCCGACACCCTCACGGCCTCATGAATACAGTCTGTTATGTTGTTATGTAAATTCCTCCGAGTGAGGGGACCCACGGCTCCAAGTTGAAGTCCAGCTGGCCTCCGCGGGGGCTTTTATCCGCAGGTCACTCACCCCTGGGGGATTTGACCCTGACGGGCTCCAAACTGACAGCTGCGTGGAGAAAGCACCCAATTTTTCAATAACTTAAATGTGAACATTTACATTCGACTCGAGAAGGGACATCAGTGATACTGCATCTGAAATTGTACACAGAAGAAAAACAACAGCAGATAAAAGTATGTTTACGGAGTGTTTGCAGTGTTTTTTAGGGTGCAGATTCATGACCTGAGTGAGGTAAAAGCCACACAAGTGAGCACATTCACATTTAAGTGAGTGTATACCCATAAATATAAACACACATGCTCATATATAAACACATACATGTTCTTCAGTTTATCGCTATATGATAAAGGGCTCATATCCTACATTCCTGACGAATGCTATTTTTTTCTTGACATCAGTTTATCACCCTACTGAGGGCTTCTGTACCAAAGTGACCATAATTCATTTTTACATGGCCGTTCCCAAACTCACTTTATCCCTTACACAGGCTGCTTCTGTTACTGTGCCTTTATGGAAAACTGTATTGTCCCTACTGTTTTTGGAATGAAAGAGTTGATACGTACATATACATACATATATATATATAAATATCACTGTGAACATGATAGACAAGAAGTTTGAATATGCTAAAAATCTTACATATTGCTCCCTTTAATTCCAAGGGATGAAGAGGTCTTATACATGAAAATGAATTAAGACTCTTTTTGGTACATAAAGCCACACAAAGTGGAAAAGAAGGAAAAATGTTGACCCTTTGAGACTGATGTATGTATATGACCTCTATTGTGATTGGCTGTGCTGTATTGTGCTCTATGCAGATTAATTTCTGTATGTGTACCATTTGGAATATATGTGTGTGTGTGTGTGTGTGTGTGTGTGTGTATATATATATAT
>CM067491.1:6766830-6779887 GCA_034552555.1 Semaprochilodus insignis
ACACACACACACACACACACACACACACACACACACACACACACACACACACACACAAAATGCTTCCTTTTCTTGTTGGATAGATCTTGCCTTCCCCCAACAAGTGCGTGAATTCAGTGCTGGGTTTCCTGAAAGCTTCTTAGTGCAAGATGATGCTTAAAGCGTACGGCAGGCAGCAGTTACGATGATGTCAACACTTAATATGCTTTTGGGAAACGCAGGCCTGATCAGTAAGCACTTATTACGCATTTGTTTAATCAGATTTGAGATGTGTATTCCTACTTGTATGTTTTCTTGTCACACAAACGTTTCAACTTGGTTTGATTCTTTGCTTATGAATTTCACACAACCTTCAGAAATCGCATGTAGTAAGAGCAGATAAAACTGTGCAGATATTGTTTCCATCAGCTTTTAAGTGATAAACATGCAGTTTGACAAGCTCAAATCCTATTTTTTTTTCTCTTTGAGGTTAACTTTTAACATTTGTAAAGTTTTATGTGCCATAAAAGATAAGGTAACGGTGTTCTGATTAGCTGCCCTGTTGTGCCTGATTCAGAAAAGGACTAAAACATTCCCTGTCTCATATATCTGAGTATGCGTATACACAGTTTATGTAGGTGGATGTATGTTAATGAGGTTCTCTGACATCATAAAAGCAGTAAATTCAAAACAGGCTGTTTTTGCAACTTAGTTTCCATATATGAACTGTACGGACTGGAAAGTCAAGGTTAAATGTTAAACCAATGTTTACATATTACTACATAAGGCTCTTTTATTTCAAACAAGTGAGGGAAGTTTGGTTTTCCATGATATGGGCCCTTTAAAATAGATCACTTTTATGAGGTGTTGCATATGTGCACATCATACTGTACGTGTGTATTTCTATTTAAGGCCGTGTCTCTTTAATGGATTGTGCATGTGGGTTAAATTTTGTGTGCTTGTGTAGTTGCAGTACGCAGTGCTGTTCAGCTCCTGTTGTGGACAGGAATATGATGGCACTTTAGCTGTGTAGCTGAGTTGGTTTCCATATTTTTACTTTATTTAGTAGAACTCAGTTTAATCCCCCGCTTCCCATATTGTACTGTATTTAATCCTGAATGAAAAGAACAGGATGGTTGGGGTGGTTGTTTAAGCAGTTACCAGAGAACCGTTCTGGAGTCTGAAAGTTGGCTAGTGGAAATATCTTAATGATTGTTATTGTTACGCCAGTCTGAAATATCTGACCTACCTTTTATAGTGCAGTGAACTGTACGTAAGCATAATAGCTCCTGCATTTGTATTCCAGACAGTTGCTGATTAAGCATTTCATGTCTTCACAGGCCAAACCTATCTATGGAGGGTGGCTGTGCTTGGCTCCAGAAGGAACGGATTTTGACAATCCAATGCATAGATCTCGGGTAAGTGTTGTGATGCAAGACATGAAGTGGGCTGTGTTTGCCTTTTTGCTCATGTGCATACATTATCCATTCAGGTGCAGAGAAAACCTTATTAAAGCACTCCTAAAGTCACAGTTTAAACCACGATGTTGAGTAATAAATTGGAATATTTCTGTTTTCTTATGCCAAAGAAATGACTGATAATGGCATAGAAAAGTTCCTAAACTTCAGTGCAGTCAAAAAAATATAGAAATGTGTATTCATAATTCCGTATGTATTTATTTATTTATTTATTCATTCATTAATTGTGAACACCCCCGGGCTCGATCTCTGAGCTGCGTGAGACAAAACAGAGCAAAAACATCAATAAGCTCTCACTGTAACTTAAATAATGAGAAATATACAGAGTCTTTGTCACTCTGTCACCAGACACTATCTGTATTTATCCTCTGAACTTGCCCCAGGGAGTGCAGTTGTGTGTATCATGTTTTAATCTTGTTGCTAAGCTAATGTTAGCTTAACTTTATTTACTTGGTACACACAAACAAAATGCTACATTGAAGAAGTAATTTTTTTTGCATACTTTGTGCTGCTCACTGTATCTGCTAAATCTGGAGCTTTCTTTAACAACACATTTGTTAATAATGCAGTTGTTCAATTAAGTACTAACAATGTCAGTATGCACAGAAAAGCCTATTGTGACTACATGTACAGCAGTTATGATACACAATCACCATATTGTTAACCACTATAATACACATGCAGTAGAAAGGTGATTTTGTGCTCCAGTGTCATTAGAAAGTTGTGCAATGACATCATTATAGTCGTCATTTTCCTTCATTCAAATTTGGTTCAATATATCTGAAGAAAACCGAACTGTGGATCCAGTATTATGAATTGAATCAACCCGTATTTACGCTTCGTAATTGTTTGTCAGAGCTGTTCTTCTAACACGTCTTTCCTTTCCTGCAGAAATGGCAGCGGAGATTCTTTGTCCTCTATGAACATGGCTGCTTGCGGTTTGCTCTGGATGAATCGGTAAGTTCTGATGACATTCCTTCTGAAACGTCTGAACTGCTTCTGAAAACGTGCTGTCAAACATTTCTCTGATCACCAGGCAGGTTCCCTGCATTCATCTCTTTCTCAAAAGGTTGAGTGTAACTACTGCATGAAGACAAACAAGACAAAGATGTAACAATTTCTTTCTTGGTAAATAAACAGGCTGTTTATTACTGCCTTTATTGCTTCCTAGCTCATTAAAATGCAGGAGGGAGGGAGGGAGTGTGAAGTGTGAGGAGGAAGTGATGTACCCTGTAGCAGCGTCACAGGATGGGCGCTGAGGCGAATGAGAGCCTTGCTTAGCCTGTTTGACTCACTGGAATGTGACATGGGTGACCAAATTAGCTGCCTGATCAGCTCAGAGATTACAGTGTTTGTACATAAACAGTGAGGCCCACACACGGCCCTGTCATAAAGATTGAGAGCCGCGGGGCCCCAACGTTTTTGTCCCTGCAGACCCCAAAGAAGCTCTTCTGATCTCGAATTGGAATCCTTATCAGTAACTGTAGAACGGATCGTTTATAGTAGGGCAGTTTATTATTTGCATGTGTAGTTGTAGGCAAATAGCACTTAGCTAGACGTTGCCTGGCTGATGTAATGTGATCTTTTGAGGCTGCTGGAGGAGAAACTGTAGCAGCTGGTGTGGACATCTGACATCAGATCAGAGCACTATAGCTTTTCCTTCAATTGTAAGACTATGACAATTCTGTCAGGCCTATTGTCTTTGCAAGCGTTACATCTGTGCTGGGAGCCCTCAGGAAAAACCTGGAAATTAGGTCAGGGAAATGTCTGCCCTGCACACTGAAATACAAGCTGGAATTAAAAGAATAAGGGCAGTGATGTTTTTGACAGTGCACTTTAAAAAGTGCACAATTAGTCTCGGACAATCATGATCTTCTTTAAGTAGGCTACTGCTGACTGCAGACTTCTTCAGAACCTGCAGTGAGAACAGTGGTGGCAGTACGTTATTATTAGGCTAAGAGATGATAAAATGGGTTCTGATCATTTGTCTCATTTGTCCTGATCATTTGGAGGATGATGTTTAGGTTTAATTCCTGACACAGTCCTGAATGCTATGGAGGTGGAAGACCACACTTTAGTTCAATCAATTTCAAACTGCAGTCTTGATGTTGGTCAGAGCAAAAATACAGTTACATATTTTGCCTGAATTGTTAGCCCTATTTCAGGCTAAAACCTTCTCAAAATGATTGTAAAACAAACTTATTTAGTGTAACCTTCTATGAAGGAGCTAATAGTGGTATTAAAACTTATCAGGCATCTGGTTCTTATCACTACTGTGTACTGTTCTGACTTTTTCTGGAATGGAACATTTCACGTCAAGCCACTCTGAAAGGCTTTGTTCAGATTTTAACCTTTTAATTATGCAGGCATTTTGGAAAATCACCTTTTTAACAGGTGTACCTGGTTGCTATATATATATATATATATATTTTTTTTTTCTTTCTTACCTTTTTTTTTTTTTTAAAGATAGTGGTATTTGCTGGCCTGACTTTCATTTTGACATGCTAGCTTACAATGTAAGTAAGTATAGGGCCTTACCATAATGCCTATTTCTGTAACCGGAGCCAAATCAAATAGTTAATGTAAGTTAGTTGAAAACTGCTGAAACAGTGCTTACAGCACTTACATTTGCAATGAAAAACCATTCTGTGTAACGGTAAATATCAGGGCACGCTTACGTGCAGTCATTTGTAGTGTTTTCGAAAAGACCCGATGTACAAGATGATGAGTGCTCTTTAGCATGGAATGTTGCCCCAAATGGCTTTTGCTAGCTTTAGCGCTAGCTTTGTTGGCTCTTCTGAAGAGGTAAGGTTAGCTTCTTTATTAGGCATGACAACCCGCAGCTTTATTGTCCAGTGGCTTAAAGATATAAACACGTGTGTCCCATTTTATCAGCTCCACTTACCACTTTGTATTGACGCTGAGGTGTTTGAACACTCCAGCAGCACTGCTGTTTCTAATGCGCTCACACCAGCACAACACACACTAACACACCAGCACAACACACACTAACACACCTCCACCACGTCAGTGTTACTGCAGTGTTGAGAATGATCCACAACCCACATAATACCTGCTCTGTGGTGGTCCTGTGGGGGTCCTGACCACTGAGGAACAGGGTAAAAGGGAGCTAATAAAGTATGCAGAGATGGACTACAGTCTGTACTTGTAGAACTGCAGACTGCTGCCCTATGGTAAGTGGAGCTGATGAGATGGACAGTGAGTGTAGATACAAGGAGGCATACCTAATGAAGTGGCGTGTGTGTACTCATCCTTGTGCTTCTAGATTTTACTTTATGCCACTGAGTGTTAGTACAAGTGCTATAGATGCTACCAGGTAGCTTAAGCTACAGGACGAACATAGTGCACAGTACCTGAAAGAGTCATCAGCACAAGTAGATCAGTGGTTCAGAAATGGTCTTTCTATTTTAGCACCATTAGTGAGTTTGTGTTTTGTGATAAATGGAACTTGCATGAGAAAAGCCACATTTTCACTCGTATGCTCACAGATTTCTTTCGTTTGTCTTTCCTAGATGTTCATGTTTAGTGAAAATGCTGACTAATTCAGAGCAATTTCTCTGTAGACTCTCTTGAAGTAGTTTAAAAGCCACATTGAACTTGAACATCTTGAACTTGTTGAAAAGCCACATTTTCACTTGTACGGTAACAGATTTCTCTCGTCATCCTGAGATGTTCCTGTTTAGTGAAAATGTTGACAAATTCAGAGTAATATTCTCTGTGGTCTCTCTTGAACTTGTTTAGGGCGTTGATTTGCCTTAGTAAGCTTGCACTGCTTGGATTTCCCCATAGGCAACTTTTACTCATAGTTCAAATAAATATGAACTGAATCTTCTGTAAGTGTGTCTGAATATGGTTAAAAAGGTTTAAAGCAGGTTTATTTTGCTAATCCCTCTAATCCCTAATTTGTTTTACATAACTTGTCAGTGTAGCTAAGAGAACCTGCCAAAAGTTAACCGTTCATCTAACAGGATCAGAGTTGAATGCTGTAAACATTACATGTGTTTCCCGGCTTCGGTCCGAGCTCTTGAAGCAGACTGCTTTTGCTGTTAGATGGAGATGTTCTGAATGTGGAGTCTAGGCTGAGAAGAGCATTCCCCCCAATATGCCCATATTTGGTGAAACTGCTACAGGGCTATTGGTGACGTTGCCATACTCTGAGAACATTAGCCCCCTAAAACCACATGGAAATGCAAAATATGCTCTGAGATTTTCATTCCACTGAGGGCCTTACCACAATGCCTATTTCTGTAACCAGACCCTGTGTTTAGAACGGCCAAATCAAATCATCTGGAGAAGACGGAGGGGCAGAGGGTCAGCACTGTGATAGTTTTAAACTCTCTGATGTCTCTGATGTAACAGATGTTCCAGAGTCAGCGAGAACACTTCATTTGCTTCTGAGAACAGTGGACCAGCAGGGACTGAATGCCAGGTGTTCAGTTAAATCCCGCTGTTTTTGTTTTTCACCGTGACATACATTTGAGAGGTGTAATAGAGGGAGGGATTTGCAGTGAAGCATATGCAGTGTCGTACTGTTGCTCGTCAAACTTGATGCATTTTGATTTGGTGTGCAGCAAGTCGAGACACATGTGCTATAGAATGTGTGCCTACTGAGCAGTGTGGTTTCTGACATGCTATAGGATTTTCTTGAGCAGTACAGCCATAACGTTTTTGAATTGGCTCTTGTTTTCCCTTGATAGATTTTCTTTTTTGTTGAATCAGTAAACTTTCCATGTTTTTAATTTAACCTGTAAGTTGAGTAAGAGAAGATAATGATGGTATTTTGTCGAGGTGGAAATGGTAAGCCCCTTAAAATCCAGGGCTCATTTCATTACCTGAAGGGAGTACAAGGCGAACTGGCTGAGTAACTCTTGGAGTTATTCTGGCCATTTTTGGGGTTAAAGGAACAAAATGGGTTTACACCCTAGATCATACAGTCCACATATGGAATCTAAGCTGCAGAAAAAGGCCTGTTTTTAATTTTTAGCGTTTTTTGTGATGTCATGAAGAATAAAACACGTTCACATGCATCACATGCGTCCACAGTCCAGACCTATCCCTGCAGATGTCTTTGAAAAACTGAAAGCAAGTCTCCTGAAAATAATGGAAGCTGTAATGAAGGCAAATGGTGGACACCTCACATACTGAAAATTGCTGTATATTTTTCTGTTAATTACCTTTTCAGCTTTTTTTCCCCCCCTAATGCTGAAAATTAAATAACTAGCATGTAATGCTCCTTTCGATGGGAAGTTAAGTGAATAAATGGGTGGTCTCTCGCTCTGTGTAACATTTATGTGTCAGTGAGAATGTTTTCATTTTCCATAATAACACTTCTAAAAATAATCACCCAGTGAAAAAAAGCGTCTGAGACAATAGAAGGATATGGTATTTGATCCCATGTTTTGGAATCTGCCTCAAGATAATGTAAAACGTATGAATGGCAGACTTGGCAGACTTGCTCTCTTTGTGTTGTTGCCAAAATCAGACATTTCGTATTCTGACAGTATAGCTGTGCTTTGGCCTGTTTACAATAAAACTTCTTTTCTTACTTTAGCAAAGTATTTGGTTCTTTCTTTCTTCTATCAGCATTAAAGCATTGCCTCTCATTTATTTCTCTGATCTGAAAGCTGCTTAAAGATTTCCAGTAATGGGTAGAAAGTTCTGAACGTGCATTACTTTAAATACGGTACTGTAGGTTTGCCTGTTGACTGCTTGTGCTTCATAGCGCTCAGTATCTATCATGATATTTGATAATATAGCGTCTCTCCATTCTGTGCTCTCGGAGCTTTGTGCACAGTGACGTGGTATTCTTTATTATACACTCTTGTGTCTCTTCCACTGCTGGTGTCTCATTACCCAGATTTTTTCCCCCAGAAGCACTCTGTGCAGTGAAACAGAAACAGTGCTGCAGTTCGTAACTGTGACACACTGTAATTGCCATATTTGGCAGTCCCTGAGGTTTGCTGGCAGCTTTTAATAAAGCAGGATCTCTTAAAATGGCCATAAAAGGAGCCAGGAAAAGACAGCACCTGTTTTACATCTTAGAGGCCGCAGAATGTCTGATAACAGCTCAGGCAGAAATTGCAAGATGGTCCACCATGAGTCTGAGGCAAAGAAAGGTCCAGTGTGGACATATGGGTACAGATCAGGCAGCTGTTTGTAGGACCCAGCTGAACGTTCCCCACTGTGTTGTGATGTTTCTCCAAAGAAGGAGATGGATTGGTGGACTTGTGCTCTACGTGAAAGAGGTTTATTTTAGTCATTCTGTTGTAATGTTCTCAGTTGTTTTGGAGGAGCTCAATTGCTTTTGTTAGGCTCTTGTTTGTTATTCCTTCTACTTTTCATTCCTGTCTTTTTTATGTTTATTCTCCTCCTTCTTCTAATTCTTATTCTGATCCTGATTCTCAGCTCAAATGGAACGAGCAGCAGAGGCCATTAGGCTTAGAAATGCCAAATTTGGAGGCAAGATGCAGTGCACACAACTAGTGATGGACATGTGGATACGACAGACTGTGACGGCTGACAGTGATGAACGTTTGGTCAGATGTACTTGAAATTTGATATGCCTGTGCAGCATTATCCTCTGAGGATCAGACTTGGGGTAGTAAAACTTCTCTCAGCCTGCAACGTTCTTATTGATGACTTCCTGCAAAAAGTAATTCCAATACTCAGCACTTTACCTCTGAGTTACTCTATACAACCCAGACAAATCTGCACCAACTGTACGAAGGAAACCCAGTAGTCCGTTTTAGTGATTCATTTAGAAAGAAACAGCCAGTCACAGTAAACATCATTTAAAAGGCCTGCCACCATCCCTGCCTTTAAATCCGGTTGTGCTGAAAGAAAGCATGAATGGCTGATGTGGTTTGAAAACCAGGAAGCTGCCGTCTAGAAATGTCACTAAAGTGCTGCCTTGAAATCTTTGTGAATAAACTATAAAGTTTCAAAGCTGTTCCTGATTTAGTCTGGTATGTATATTGTGACGTGGGGTATCTGTTCTTCAGGACAGGGACTTTTATCCTTCAGTTTTATGTTGGCAAGGTTAGATTTCTCAACAAATTGTTTGTTGAGTTTACTCTGTTTCTTAGGCTTGTGTTGGGCTGCTCACGTTCACAATCAGAGTCACACAGTCAGGCGTTGCAGGTAGCACATGCATGTGAAAATTACTTGGCAGACATGGATAATCTATATAGGGAAATGAATGATTTAAATCCATTATGCTTAATACTGTTTCCTTAGAGACTTGAGTAACCCAAGGAACATGTTTATGAAGTTAGTAATTGTAATGTGTTACAAGTTGTTTTGTTAGAAGAAAATTACAGTAAAACTGTACTGTACACCGTACCGCATTATCCCCAGCACTGCTGAGGATGCATATAAAACATTTTTACAAGCTGAATCTCTGCCTGGCTGTTTAAAATGGTTTTCTTTGTTGTTTTGCAAGGATTTAAACAGGAAACTATTTAAAAATACTACTCTGGGAATGATTCCAAACATGCGTTGTATTTCCTTGTTTTGATGACAGCACTCATGATAGTTCTGACTTTTCAGTTGTCATAAGCCTAACTGCTCTAGAAAAACACTTTGAGTATGAAACGACTGAAGCCATGTTTACCCCAAATGTTAAATAATGACTGTTTTGTGTTAACACAACATTTAATTGAAGTACTTAATAGAAAAATAATTGAAATTGAAATATCAGTCTGAAAAGTTTAAATGACCCAGCTGCTGATGGGCAGTGCTTGTGTTACAGAGCTTTGACCTTGACAATTGCTGCTATTATACTTACATATATTATCTACGTGCTCCACCTACAGAAGAGGCCAAAGATTTCACTTGGCTTCTGCCTCCCTTGAAAAATTTCCCTAGTTGCCATAGCAATTTTTTGATAAGCATGTAATGACCTTACAGTGTCTACAGATAAGCCAGCCCATTCATAAAGTCACCAGGAGTTAAACACAAGTCTTCTTGAGTCTGTTGTAGAGTGCAGTTGATGTAGTGCTGATGCAAGGCTTCAGTGTGTGGATTATATTTGAGTATCAGCAGCTTGAATTTTCATGCCACTTTTTCACAGCCTTCGAATGTGAGGATGTCATGTGCAATAAACACTTGGTACTGCGTTCAAAGACCTGCAGTCACATGTAGTGTGGGGAAACGAGTATTCAGGCACTTTTATTTGTTTTACAGATATAATGTTTATTAAAAAAGCAGACAAACCAGACAAAAAATGAGTCACCTGTGACTGAAATGTGCCTAATAGTGTGTAAAACCTCCATGAGCACGAATAACAGCTGCGATTCAATTTGGCATGGACTGGACAAGTTTCTGGATTTAGGTGACACGAATGTTCAGCCACAAGAATTGTGCATTTGGGCCAGATTTGGTGGATGCCTTCTCTGGGACCCGAATGACAGTATGCTTTCATACGCCTGCAAATTCAGCACTATGGCCTTTGGCGCGCCCAATTGCGATCACTCTTTTTGCCAGTCATTAATATCTGCTTTGTGACCCACTTTCCACATATTGAACGAGACATTCACTCCACTGTACCACCTGTTCTCAGTCTATGAATTCCATTTCTTACCCCACACATGTTTATAGCCCCATCATCCTCATGCAGTGCATCTGCAGGTGTCTGAAGTTANTTCTCAGTCTATGAATTCCATTTCTTACCCCACACATGTTTATAGCCCCATCATCCTCATGCAGTGCATCTGCAGGTGTCTGAAGTTACTAGCATCTTAAACACGCAAGGTGACTATTATTTTTTTCTTGTATACAGAAAATGATTTTTTAATTTTTTAATTAATTTTTAATTAATTTATAAACTTAAACTAAATTCTATTCAATAAATGAAATTGGGAGGGGAAAAGTATTCGAATATGTTCTACATATCAATGCCTCAAGAATAAAATTGTTCTCTGGCACATTTTACATGGTGTCTTTATAGAAGACGTCCCCATTCTTTGGGAAGGTTTTATGGAACAAGTAGCGATCGTGGTGAAGGTAATGGACCTTCCTAAATATCTCAACAATTTTAAACAACAGTTGAATGGAAAAAGCTACAGTGCCCTGGCAAAGACCTTAGACATCCCTGTTAGTACAATTAGTTTGATTAATATGCAGGTGGAAAGTTCATAAAAACTGATCCTCCCTAGACAGGTGGTCTCAGACAAAGCATAAGGAAGGTAAAAGAGAAGCCAGCAGTCATTTGACAAGGGTTGCAGGACGGTCTGAACACAGCAGGAACAACAGTTCCACAGAGAGCAATAAGCTATGAACTGTACCACAGTCATCCCAGTTCCTACACCCCTAACTAACCCCTTTTGCTCAAAAAGACAGACCAAGATGTGTGTCTAAGATTTGCACACAAGCATTTAGATAAATCAGTTTTGGAACAATGTGCTCTTGTCAGATGAAACAAAAATAGAACCCTTTTGGCAGTGATTCAGCTCATCATATTAGGAACAAGAAGTGTCCCAAGAACACTAAACCCACAGTCAACTACAGAGATGCGAGCAACATGATATGGAGCTGCTTCTCTGGACATGGTGGTGGTACATTTCATTGAAGGAAACATGAATGGAGTGATGAACCATGAGATATTGGAGAAGAATTTAATCTTATTGGTTAAGAAAGGTTGTTTGAGTAAGACAGTGGCCCCAAACACACCACCAAAATAACTCGTAACTGATTTCTAAAACGGGGCAAGGTGCTTGCACAGCCTAGCCAATTTCCTGACTTGAATTCCTTTAAAACGTTATAGAGGGACCCTCATTATCTTGGGGAACCTTGGCCAAGAGAAATGGGCCAAAATTGAACTGCACTCCTCCAAAAAGCTAATTATGTTTCAAAGTGGATTTCTTGGAGCTATAATTGCCAACAACAACATTAAAACCCCCGCTGCTATTGATTTGCACAGTCTAAATTTTTTTTCCCTCCTAATTTAGTTTTTTCCCCCTAACATATCTTTCTTTGTGCTAATATGTGCTAATACAAACATACTGTTCAGTTTTTAGAAGTAGGATTTGTAAGTTGGTGGAAAGACGAATTCAAAGTGGATATATGCATTGGGAGTATATTGGGTTTAAAAAACAAATGTCTTGATACTTGTTTTGTTTCCGTGTATAACTTAACCAGCAATGTCAATGTCAGCAGTGGAATCTGTTCATTGTAACAATGTGGTTTTGTTTGACCCAACTGTAATTATTAATGATATGATGAATAACGTTATTTCACTGCTATGGTGGTGTTTCCTTTTTGAAATGGACCTTTGGATTTACTGAAAGCAAATTTCCATCTGGTTTCCCTCACAGCCAAGCACCCTACCACAAGGAACTGTCAACATGAACCTGTGCACTGATGTAATTGATGCCGAACCTAAGACTGGCCAGAAGAACGCATTGTGCATCGTCACGCCTGATCAGGAGTACTACATCCGAGGAGATAACAAGGAAACTATCAATGGGTATGTGTCAGTTACTATCCCACCACACTCCGGCTGTTACTTTCAACAAGCATGGCTGGTGTGCCAGAATGCATAACCTGCATAGAGCGTTTCGGTAAGTAAATATTTGTCTTTTGTCAGGTGGAGTGAACAGCTAGTTGTTTATCCAAGGACCAACAAGCAGAATCAAAAGAAGAAGCGCAAGGTGGAGCCAACAACTTCTCAGGTAATATCTGTGGCCCTTTAGTTTAGTTAGAACTACAGTTGAACACCATATGCTTCGCTTGGCACTTAACTGGAGTTCTGTTATTTATGATGTCAGTGGTGGATTTAAAATGACGCGCATTTGCCAATGTGCTAAGGTGAATGAAATTTCTTCCAGGAGCCTGGTCCGGCTAAGGTAGCTGTGACTGGATCAGGCATCCCTGAGGCAGAGAAGGTTCCGGACTCCAGCTCCATCATATGGCAGGAGGAGCTGCATAACAGGGAAGCGGATGTGTCTCAGGTGTGGTCCTCCACAGAAGTGGCACCACTGGGATCAATGTTGCCCTCTGCAGGTATGAAGGACCTTTAGGAACTCAAAGTTATTGTGCAACTGGAAAGTTGTTTGACTAGTCCGTTAATTCAGCTATGCTATCGTATTTGGTGGTATGAGGACAAATACTAATATTGCCAATGACATTTTTGCCTTTTTTGTAGTTGCCCTGTTTAAAAAATATATATATATAACAGACTTGAACAAGCACTTGGTTTGAACTGGGCTCATATTAAGACATAAAGTAAGCCCCTACAGTTGATGCTATTTGCTATGGATGAAAATGTTCTTAGTTGCTATGAAAACCTGCAGCCGCACTGCCTGTTTGCAGCTAACTATTATGACATTAATATGTATGCCATGCTGTTGCGACAGTGAGCCTCTAAACTTTGGGCAACAGACAATTTAAGGGGTCAAAGAAGTTGAAAGCTGCAGTAATCTCTCTCTCTCCCTCTCTCTCTCCCTCTCTCTCTCCCTCTCTCTCTCCCCCTCTCTCTCTCTATCTCTCCCTTTCTCTCTCTCTATCTCTCTATCTCCCTCTCTCTCTCTCACTCACACACTCTCTCCCTCTCTCTATCTCTCTCTCTCTCTCCCTCTCTC
>CM067491.1:6780156-6916467 GCA_034552555.1 Semaprochilodus insignis
TCTCTCCCTCTCTCTCTCTCCCTCTCTCTCTCCCTCTCTCTCTCCCTCTCTCTCTCTCACCCCCTCCCCCCTTAGCTGAGGAAGCATCAGTGAACCGAGGTTCAGACCAGGGCTCGGTGAACGGAGACGAGGTGGACCGGAGCGGGTTCTCCTTTCCCCCGTCTCTCTCCCAGCCACCCCAAGACCTCCTGTCTCCCACAGGCAGCTCATCCAGCCGCTACAGTGCCGAGTTGGGAGGAATCCCACGCTGCCTGTCCCCTGCACCCAGTGACCCCTTCCCCTCGGGCAGCAGCCTGCTGTCCAATGGCTCGCACATCAGTGGCTCCATGAGCTCCCTGGACTCGGACGCCAGTGGTAGTACTGTCACCAGCACAGAGAGCCACCCAACCGAGCCCCTGGGCCGCGCACTCCGGGGCCTCCATGACCCCCCTTACTCGCGCCGCCTCGAAGGGGAGGCTCGCAAGGCTGAGAAACGCAGCCGCCTTCGCAGCCCCGAGAGGCAGAACAGAGAGCCTCTCTTCAGCCCGGAGAGGAGGTGAGCCCGGCCAATGCTCCTTTCACTTCAGCGCCTGCAGCTACTTCTCCTTTTAAAGGCATACCGCGTTCTGGGCCTGTCGTGCTCCTTCTCCAGCCCCTTCTCCATGGTGCAGGCAGACCTAAGAGATGTGTGATGGTACCAGCAGAGGAGATAAAACCACACTTACCTTATTAGGCCAGAGAAACACGCAAGGGGCTACTTGCAGCAAAGGCTAGTTGCGCATGCTTTTGCCATGGAATAAGGGTCAGCACAAGCAAGTAGTTCCCCACCCTCAGCTCCCAGTTTCTTCATTGCTTATGTTAGAAGTAAACACATTTCTGATAAACAGTTCTTGTGCTCTGGATGGAGGCTGTCTTTCTGGGATTCTCCTCTCCCACAACTCAGAGGTCAAAAGCCTTGGAGAAGAGTGTTTCAAATAAAGATGCTGACATGCTTCTCTTTTCGTTAGGACACAGAAAACATTCCTGTTCCCTTTCTCATGACGGCTATTCACAGAGGCAAGAGAGTTAAATAACTCAGAACCTGTCCAGCGTAGAGAGACGGCTTCCATTTTGTTTAATTTGGGTTTATGGGAACTGTGCCACTCTGTACCCAGCAGCCAATAAGGCAGAGAGCAGTCATGTGACAAAAATACCTTACTGACTAGCTGTCTTGTTCCCTTTTAAGGAGGACGAACATTGCTCTGCATTCCCCAAATAAGGGCAAAATTCAAAATGAGCAATTTAATATTTCCACATGCTACTTTCTAAACCAGAGTGAGCACAGAATGTTGTAGTCGGTTAGCCCAAACTCAGCACCTGCACTTTTTAGATGCTGTGTATAGAGAGTGCAAAGATGAGATGAGTAAATCAGGTCAGGTTTCAGGATTGTTTGTAAAACCTTTGTCATTTAGAAAAAGTGTGACGCTGAGTTGTAGAAGTAGCAATGCTGACACTGAATAGCAGTGTATATAGCAGACCAGTTCAGCTGTGCCTAACTATTAGCTTATTATGATTCCATATAATACAAAATGTGATAGGAACGCTACATTTACAGTGCTGTGCGAAAGTCACTTAATTTAAAGTTAATTTCCTGTCAAAACAGCCATTAAATACAAGTTATTATTACAGGAGATATTTCTGAGGAGATTCGACCCAAAATAAGAATAAGGAAGGGCAAAGTCAGAAACAGATGATTCCAAAACTGGAGTAACTCAGTGATCGTTTGGACTGGAAATTAATTAAATGAAGGCTGGCCTCTTTCGCACAGTACTGTACTTCACTTGTATGTGTTTATGTGGGCCCTAGGTTTTTTTTTTTCCTTCTTCAATAAACTGAGCAGATTCAAATGAATTTTGCATGTAATCTGATCTGAAAGAATTCAGTTTGTCTCTTGGTAAAATGCCAGGTTTTTAATTCCGCTCTGTCTTGCTTGCAGTGGCCGTTCAAATGTGATTGAAAAGCTGGAGGCGTTGGAGTTGGAGAATGCAGATAGGATGGAGGTGGAGGAGACGGCCCGCAGCGAGACCCGACAGGGCCGCAGTGAAATGAGACGCTTCCACAGACAGGTAGGAAACATCTGGTGACGTCACGCTGGGAGAGTGCTAGGCCTGTTCTGCTACTGCCATTCTGAGTGTTTGCACTGAGAAAAGAGTATGGGCTGCATACTGGCTTTGTTTTTCCACTGTATGGTGACATACAGCTAGAAATGAAGTTGAGTTGAGTTAGTGAAGGCTTTGACCAAGTCTTGTTTTTAAGCATCATTATACGGCGAACAAAGGCAAGCATCAGCGTTTTCTTGTTTAGGCACTGCTTTAGGTTGTTCTTTACACAAAAACACACGCGAACCCGAGCACAAAGGTACACCAAGCTGCTAAAAGTTCAGCCCGTCTTTTGTTTCCAATTAGACTGGTTCACTGCAAGGTTGGTGTTTACCCAGAACAATGAAAAAGATAGAGCTCTTTGATAAAGGCTGTTGTTCTTACGGTGTTTGTTTGTGATAATATCTTCCATGTGGCGTGTAGGTTTTTAACTTTTCCCTGAAAACAGAGCCGTTTGGTGAAAGTCCTGAAGAACGAGTCTAGGTTTTGAGCCTGCAGATTTGTGAATAACAACATCCAAAAGTGCGGTCCTAAAGAAAATGAGGATGTTAAGGCATTGCTTTGGTTTTTCTGCCTTTGGGTTATTCCAATGCTGAGGGTTTTCAACAGTGATCAAGGCCATGTACCTTCAAAGTCCCACTTTGTAGAAATGTATTTTCTTTTTATTTTCTCTTTCAGGTCCGCTTGTGATTGTATAGCAGTCATCATTTTTACATTGATATTTTTAGCTCCCCAAACTGTCTTTTTTTTTTATTGTGCCTTTAAGGTAAATACAGGTAAATGATTATTCTTTTGATTGGTGGCCCTCTATTTTGCAGTCTGGACACTCCTTATAACCCCACTGTGAATATAACTGCTGAACTGCTGTACGTTAAGAAGGCAGATATAGTTCAAAACAGACTTTTGCAAGCAGATTCCATATAGGTTCTACAGTAATAACATGTACTCAGTTTATCAGTATCTAATTTAAAATGATCTTTGAAAGGTGGCTCATCATGAAGCTGCTTAAGAGAATTGCAAGAGTTTGATCTCTAGTTAATTCCATATGTGTTATTTCACAGTTTTGATGACTTCACTGTTCTAAAATAAAGGAAATAGTAAAATAAAGGACCCCCCCCCTTGTATAGTTTGATAGTTCCTAATGTGTTTTGGTAGCTTGCATGCAATTTATCATAATTGAAATGAACAAGAATTAAATTTGTATTAAAATGTTGTGGCTAAAACTTCCCGTGTTACGTCAGCTTATAGGATACTGTTATTATTACACATTCCGTGCGTACGAGCAGATCTACCAACCTGTGCGCATCTTGACTAGCAAGTACACATTTTGACATGGAAGTGGCTCGCTGTGATTTGTTACTTTAAACTATGCAGAAAGCTGCTGATGCTGGTGAGTTCAGTTGAGAGGTCGGAGCAGCTGTGTTTCAGCATATAGAACATTTGCCCAAACACTAAACAGAGCAGAATCTCCAACAGCAGCTCAAACTGAGCTACAAACTGAGTTATGAACTTCATAATATTCTGGGTGGAGGCAGCTTCTGAATGAAGTGATGACGCTCTTCACGCTACTTTCAGTTCTCAAGAACGCTCAGTAGCCCTTGTGTCATTGTTTGTCCTGGAGCAAAGAACCGGATCTTATTTGTGCTTAAGGACCCCCAGGCAATTTGTTTGGTGCTTCATTTTGAGTTGAGCTGCATTTCCTAATTCGACTGAAACTCAGCTGAGAGCCCAGCTGTGACTGGAATCACTTGCAGAGTTTTAGCTCCTGAAAAGAGTCCTACACAGTGTCACGGTTTGCTCAGTTTTTGGGAAGTAAAGAAGCTTCTCACAGATCTCTGTCCACTTTTTTGTGGCGTGAACAATTAGACAAAATTCTGAAAAAATACTTTGTATCCTGTGTGTGTGTGTGTGTGTGTGTGTGTGTGTGTGTGTGTGTGTGTGTGTGTGGTTTTGATGTAAAATAAATTGCTTATTTCACATTTTGGTGTCTCTTTCGATGTGTAACACCATTAACACCCTCACCCTGCGAGTGTTTGCACGGATTCGTGCTGCCCTTACTGCTATGGCATTTAGAATTACTATTTTTTCATTGCAAACATGTGAACACAGCAGCTTTACTCTGTTGTGCTACACAAAATATTGTCAGCGCGATTGACAAGTCTGGTAGAAAGCTGTAGTCGGCTTTGTCAGTTTAGCAGTTATTCGTTGAAGTTTTCTCAGTGAATTAGTTTGATGACTTTTGAACTTTATTGATTCATCAGTAATATTGCGTGTTTAATATTTATATATTGTATTGTTTTATGAGCTCAATAATTGTGTCTCTTTCCATAACGTCTGCATGTTTCTGTGTTTCATAGGAGCAGAAGCACGACCCAGCGCAAGATCTGGACTTCCACCATTCCACAATGCCACCACTAAGAAGAGCCAAGTCACTGGACCGCAGGACAACAGAGTCAGTCATGACAGTAAGTATTTCGACCCTCACTGGGACGGAGAGTCAGAAACTTAGCCTGGGCTTTGAGAGAGGAACTCCGATATCTCTGAACATTGTGTACTAAGGGTGTGAAGTGAATGGATTCGGACAACAAGCCGGTACAATGACTCTGTTGTTCTCCAAGGTTCGAAGGTCAGCGAGACCTCTGTTACCGAGGCATGTTTTCTAGGGAAAAAAACGGACTGCTGTTTTGGAACATTTCAGTCGTTGAGGAACAGAGTGACTCAGTGTAGAGTGAATGACAGGGTTTGAGGTTGTGCGCTACTGTTGTTAAATCAGATAAGTGTTCATTGTTTAGCTGTTGACATGCATCATTATGCAATCTATAAGCTGAGTGATGTTTTTTTTAAATGGCTTTAAACAGGTTGTGCTTCCCTTCCCAGTTATTCATTAAGCTTAATTTTCTGTAGGAAGACTGTATAAATGCTCTGCACATTGTGCAATGATTTCTGGTGGGAATTCCGCTGGTATCTCCGCTGAGACTAATCCTGGTTGCCATCTTGTTTCTTTGTGGCATCTTTTTTGTTGTTCTGAGAACACAGATGTCCTAATCCTCCCGTGTGTGCTGCTGGGTGTAGCATACTCCCTTCTCCTGCCCAGGTCATCTCTACATCCTCCCTGCATTCAGCCACGCATTCCATTCCTTTCTGTTCGCCTTCATGTCTTTTCTCATTCGCTCTGTCTGAGTGTTCTTAGTCACGAGTGGATGTGGGTGTATATTTGTTTAATCTCATATGAGTGGTGATTCAAGTGCTCTAGTGGTGTGAGTGGTTGTGTGTCTGTCTATACGTGTCCGTCTGCGTGTGTGTATGTGAGAGTCCTTCTGTTGTAGGGCTGTCACAACTTGTTTAAAATTGATTCTCAATTAAATAATAATAATAATAAAAAAGATTAAATTCACAAAAATTCTCAGTGAGTCAGCTTGATGATTAGTTTGCAGTTGATGTACATGGTAGCCATGCATCATAATCAAGTACTAAAAGTGCTGTCTGCCCACAAATCACATTTGTAAGCATCACTGAAAGGGAGGAAACCCACACCAGTTGGAAGGGTGTCAAAAATGCACCAATGTTTGCCCTTACAAATTGCATGTACGTGAAGGAAAATTAAATGTTTGCTGTTACGAGTTGCTTGTGCAATAAGTAATAAACAGGCTAGCAGACTCCAATAATATTACTATCACCTAAACTGCCCTCATCCACTTAGACTTACAACTCAGATGTGCATCACACTTATGCCAGACAAGTGACCATAATCAGAGTGGGAGGAGGGGAAAGTGAGGAGCAGATTATTCACAGTTACTTTTAGTGTTTGTCATTATCTGCTGTCTCTGTTTTCTGTGAACCCAGCATTAATTATAGTAAATAATAAGTAAAGAGGATTCAGTTCAATTCAGATTCACCCCTGGCAGGTGATCAGCTGACCATGCAAACTTCTATTGCAAAGTGTTTTTGAGATGCTTAAATACAACATATATAATATATGTGTGTGTGTAAGTAATTGCTTTGTCTGGCTGTAAACATTGAGCAGAACCATACTGTAGTATGGTAGTTTTAGTTTTTCAATCAGTCATGTTTAACAGATGGAGTAGTTTGTATTTTGTAATGTTATGGTTATGGAATTTATTTTATAGTAGTTTATTACTATGGCTTGCAAATAGACTTACCTGCCATTATTTGAAAAAGGTCACAGTGATTGCTGGGCACGTTCTGCTGTGACTCTGGTGTTCGTTCAGTCCCTCGGCCCTCCCAGTGCTCATCTAACAACGCTCTCTTGTGCTAATAAAGTAATGGAACAACACTTAAGATGGTGTTGGGGATTCCTCTGCAGGGAAATGATCAGGCCAAGTGGACGAGGGCTTGTTAAAACCCATATTGAAACAGAAAGTTAGATATTCCTGAAGCATCCACTGTAAAACTGCAACAAACAAAAGCAAAAAAAGCATTTTAAAAAGGTGTCACATGCCCTTGTTTAATCAGAGCTGGCCTCAGTAGTCTCAAACCCTGTGCTATCTTGCCCTGAATAACATTGAATCCGTGTACAAAAGTATTAAAAATAATTAATCTCCCGCTTCTCTTTCATGCAGTAAGGAATGAGAGTCTGACTGTGATGCATCCTTCTGTATTTCAGAAAAGTAGTCATTTTTGTTTTTGTTGTTGAACAGAAATTAATAAATAAATAATTCTAATATAATCGTTAGTGACAGCCCTAATGTGTTCTCTCCTGAGCTCTCAACACCCTGTATTTCTGTGCACAGCACACAAATGCCTGTTGTGAGTTTTATGTCCACTGTGTTGATCACTTTAAAGGTTTATCACACTCAACAAACAGACTGTGGAGTAAAGATACTGAAAGTTAGAAGCATGTGGTGTGTTTCTCTGTCCTTTCGCCATCATGGTAAAAATCTTTTGACTTTCAAGCTGTTCACAGATCTCCTATTGAATAAGACTGCTGCACGTCTCGAAATGCCTTTATGCTATCGGGCAAGGATATAAAGGAGTTAAGCAGAAGAGAATGCTGCTCATTGTTGTCTTTGTTGAAGTGTCTGAACCTGTGGAGGGCTTTTGTGTTGCTGAAGTTTCTCTTTCAGATGTCTGCTCCAGTAAGTAAATGTTGATAAAACATGCAGAGTGCAGCTGTATGCAGTATTAAGGTTCACCAGGTGTTTGTTCAACTCATTCTGCATTTCTGCATGTTGTATTGTGTGACCTCACTAAAAGACTGCCTGGATCTCTCTTCATGGTGGCGTTGATGTGTATGATGACCCTTTTCTTTTCTGCTTACAGCCGGATTTGCTCAACTTCAAGAAAGGTTGGATGGTGAAACTGGATGAGCAAGGACAGGTAGGCCAAGTCATTTCAATCCCAGTTTAATTGATTTGATTATCAACTATTTAAAGAATATTTAATATGTTTGCAGATATAAGTCAGCTATTAGATAATAGACACGTGCCAGCATTTGGATGTTCAGTATACCCTGAAATTAAACTCGAATCATATTGTTAATGTGGATCCAGTGAAATGTATAGGTACTATATATCATCGTAAAGGGTTTTTTAGGTAGTTGTCATGATTAAAAACAGCAGACTTATGATAATCACCTAGAGAATACTTTTTGAAAAGAGTCATTCGTTCTTTATTTAATTCCTTATTTTGTTCTTTTATCCCCTGAAGTAAATGTATAATAATTATTCAAATGCTTAGGATTTGATAAAGTGAGGTTGGACCAGAGGCTGGTTCTATGAAAGGTTAAACATCTGAAAGAGTTTCCACCTCTCGCCAAACCTGTGAATTGCCCATGCTCTTGTACTTGTGTTTGTTCATGTAGTGCTAGTGCAGGGCTGCTCTATTACCATCTAATACATATTATACTACATTAGTTCAGTTTCTTGTCATGAAAACTTGCATTTCTCTGGATGTGCATTCTTCAAAGTGTGCTCAAATGCACGTATGCATCACACTCAAAGGGCTAACTGATGCTTTGAAGGGGCATGGTTAGACTTTGATAGCCATGCTTCAATGGGTGAAAGTTGAAAGGTCATGGTCTCTTTACTCTTTTTTTACGGTCTTTAAACGCAGGCTAAATGTCTTGAAAAGCGGGTGCAGCCCCCAGATAGAAACAGTAATCTCACCAAGCAGGCTGAGTGTAAACAGTAACTGGATGTGGATTAGATAAGACTTCATCTGCGTTTTCTTTTTTCCCTTTTTTAGTGGAAGAAATATTGGTTTGTGCTGACAGACCATAGTCTGCGATATTACAAGGATTCAATTGCTGAAGAGGTAATATTTTTTTTATACCGCTCGCCTTTCTAATGTGAGTGATCTATCAGTTGAGTCTTTTCTCCTAGATTGCCATCTGTGTAAATGCTGTGACATGGAATGTACATTTCATTTGTAATCAAACCGTTCTAAATGTCATCTTTTCTACTAACAGGCGTCTGATCTGGATGGAGAAATTGACCTTAGTACGTGCTATAGTGTAACGGAATACCAAGCCCAGCGAAACTATGGCTTCCAGATTCATGTAAGTTTTGCCTCATACATGTATGGTATGTCTCAGCCTTGCCTGAGTTATTTGTCATTTTCATTCGTCAGTGTTTTCGCTGTAGTTGTTGTTGTTGTTGTTGTCTAGGACTATTTTATCTACTCTGGAAACCACCAAGTAAATCCAGATTGTGTAGTAATGTTTGTGTAAGTTTTATTTATCATATAGAGAAATATTATACACGCTGAATTTCCCAAATAAAGCATGACATGCAGCTTTAAAATGGGTTTTTAATTATTCTTATTATTGGGATTCAGATCTTGTGTCAATAATTTGAGACATTTACGGTTGTTTCACCAATAACATGATTATGTAAATTCTTATTATTGTGATTTCAGACCCAGGAGGGAGTGCACACCCTCTCTGCCATGACAGCAGGAATACGACGCAACTGGATTCAAGCCGTCATGAAAAATGTTCGACCCTCCACTGCCCCAGATGTTGCTAGGTCTGTGTTGTTTTCTTGCAGGTGGCTATGTGTTCTTCCGAAGTTACGTTTTATTCATACCACTGATTTGTTTATGTCTGTATGCTTTCCACTCAGTTGTAATTAAGTAGAGCAAACTGCTTCCAGAAGCTAATGTCCATGTGTGTATGTTTTGGACAGCCTGACAGATGACCATGGTTCTTGTGGCCCTTTTGAGAGCCTTGCTCGGCCTGACGTCACTCAGGACTCTCCGTCCTCCGAGACCTCCTCTGTAGAGCGGGAGCCCAAGAAGAGTCGTGCCCGAGAAAGACGGCGTGAAGGTCGCTCCAAAACATTCGACTGGGCTGAGTTCCGGCCCATAGCCCAGGCCCTTGCCCAGCAGCGAATTCATGAGGCCGACCCTCTTCAGGCTCAGCTGGCAGATCCTGACCGCAGTAAGAGGAGGGAGGAGAGACGGAAGCGATATGAGAGTGTGACTGGGAGCTCATCTTCAGACCCAGCTGCTGACAATAGCAAGATGGACTTTGAGAGTGTGAATGTGGGTCTGGGGACTGTGTCTCCCCCATCCCCGGAACGGCAGCAGAAAGTGGAGGAAGAGATTGAGCAGCGCTGGCAGCAGGTGGAGAAGACCCCCATCAGGGAGGAGCGGAGGGTGCCTCTGTCCACTGTGCTGCAGTCCAGAGAGACATCTGAACTTGAAAAGCTGCTAGAGAGCTACAAAAAGGGGGTGTGTTTCTATGCTCTGTTAGAGGCGGGGAAAATAAATCGACTCTTATACGAATTGGAATTCTCCTTGCATTATCATAAGAATGTCATGATTTTACGCGTTCTAATTTATTATTATTTGTTTATTTAATCCAGCCAGAAAGTTCACATCTTGCCACTCAGAATCAAAATGTAATGAAATACCCAGGTGCCTCAGGATTCCCTCACCTACTTTCTATGAATTGAAGATTGCAAGGAAAATCTGAGAAACAAGAGCTAGCCCAGTTTGAGTTACAGTCTCTGACTATTTAACTCTAGGCATTTGCAGTTACCTTTGTCTTATTTTCTACATTTGCAGGTAGAAGATCTGAAAGCAGAATTAGAGACTTGCTATCAGCAGCTGGCAGATTCTAACCAACACAAGTTGGATTTAGAGGACCAGCTCAAAGCTGCTGTAGATCGAGAGCAGCAGATCCGTGCTGGGTACATCTCACCGGTAAGGCAACATGTCACCTCATTTTTAAGATGTTGTTTAACATATTAGGGTTTTATGCAGGGCTTGAGTGTCATTTTTTCCATTAAACAGACTTTGCATGTCTCAGTCTGAGAAAAAAAACAAACCTCCATCTTTATCATCACTATTACAAAGCTGCCAAAAATGTGCCTTGCATGTTCAGAGTCTCTTGCATGTAAACGAACCAGTTCTTTCTCCCTTTTTGCTTCTGCCTTTACACCTTCTCTTGAAATTTTAGATGTAATAACAATTTTTATGTAATTTGATGTTGCATGCTACATTATCCATTACATTGCCTCAGAATAATAGCAGTATGTTGTGGCCTTTACTGTGTCCTCCAGATACATTCATACTCCGAAAAAAAGCCATAATCAATGATTCAGTTCAAGTTTGCTTTTTTTTTATCCATATAAGGTTTCCCCTAATTTTCTATTTCAGATATATGACAATGTTAGACCAAACAGAGACTCTACAACAAAATAAATCTAATTAGTAACAATAAACATATTGAACTTATTCAATCAGGGTCAGAACCTTTTCTTTTCTTTTACTTCCAGCATTCTTTTAGGAGGATTGATGTCTAAATTGTGCTGTGTTGTAAAATACATGTAAATGACGGTATATGAAGTGCTTGATGAGGGTCAATCCGAAAATCACCAAATCCATCATAACTGTCAGGAATTGATGTCATTGTGCCTCATGGAAATTGTTCAAAAGTTTGGGCTTGTTTCTATCGTGCACACACTTCAAATGTACATGATCTTTCACCAGTTTTTCTTCAGTTTAAAGTGCATTTACTTAACTGCTGGGGAGCATACAGAGATGGGCATTTGCCATTTTGTATTTTGGCAAAAAACGAAAAATGGCTAGTAAATCAGAAACCCTTATTAACATTAGATCTATGTCCAGTTTCCAAAACTGCATGTGTCATTGTAAGTAGTAAACGACTGTACCAATGTTTGAGAGATTCATTGTGGAGAATAAAGGCTAAAGTTTCAGAGAAGAGGCAAGCCTAAACTTTTGCACACAAGAGGGCACAATGGCATTATGTCCTGACGGTGTAAAGCAAATCTGAGATGATTAACTTCTGAAATTTGGTGATTTGAGGCAGATTTATTAAGTATGTAAAATATGCATGACCTTCATGTTCATGTTTAATCATTCATCTGTCCATTTTAACCTTGTTCCTGAACGGTTCTACATGTTTATGGATTAAACTCCCATGGTTTATGGAAGTATGGAGGTGTGTGTATGTGTGTGTTTTGTCAGTTTTAAGGCTTAACTACCCATTTTCCTCTAAATATATTTACAGTATTTACAGATTGTAACTCCAATTTTATTTTAGTAATAAATAAATTAAAGTTTTTCATTTATTTTATTCAGTAGACATTTTATCTAAAACTAGAATATATTTGTCCTTTTGACAGGTGTAACTGTTATTTATTTTGGTGTAATTTTTGTGAGTGTGAACAATTTTTCCTCAACTGTATCTGGAGCTAGCAAATACTAGATAGTGATGCATTTTTGGTATTTAATTTTACTCATTGGCACATTTTTGTTGACATTTGTGTATCAGTTCTATAAACAGGCGCAGTTTGGTCTTTCTAGAGTTGTAGAAATAGCAGGGATGCCCCGATCCAGATATATTATACGGATCAATATATAAATGGGTTTATAGCCCGTTTCTGTTCCTTTTGCCTTCTGGTACTACACAAAAACAAAAGTAGTAAACAAGTGGTCTTTACAGCGTGGAACTGATTTATAGCGGAAAGTGAAAGTTGTAATATCCATGGTCGATTGTGGTTAATCTAGCTGCCTTTCAATGAAGTTTGGTTAGAATAGCCTCATGTAAAATGCGAATGCACAGCTTTTACATTTCGTGTTGTGAGTCTCGTCAACTGCCACTTTAACTTACTTGAAATGTGCCCTCTGCGGGTGACCAAGCTACAAAAATACAAAATTTGGATTAGACTCATAATGGACAGATTTAATAAAGGACCAAAACGACACTGGTTCTGGACATCCCTAAGAATCAGTTTTGTTATGTAGTGGCACAAATATTTGTTCGCCCCAACATATGGAAAGTTCAGAACAACATGCCTGTAGTAATGGTATGCAGTCTGTTTTGAATTAAACCACTAGAACTAATTTTGCATTACTTACTCCATGAAGTAACTCTAACCATTTTATGTGCATGCACTGTGATTTACTAACCATGGCCATAAAGCCTCTTTTTCCAGCACTCTAATTTGCATCATTTAATTAACGACGCTGGATATGTTCATTCTCGCTTTAACCTTAATGGCTGGACAAAGACATTTGTAAATGAATTGAGTACATTTACTTTACATCCTCAAAGAAATGATTGATGTGATCTACAAATTAAATGAACCTTAATCACCTCTGCTGAATGTTAACCAACTGTCTGGTCCCCTTTTCCAAGCTGGAGTCACCTTTGAGTCTTGAGACAAAGCCCCAGATGAAGAGGCCAGAACTGGTTAGTTCACAAGCTCAGAGCTTAACAAAGAAGTACCAGGAAACCAAAGAGCTTCTCCAGCTGCAAGAACTGAAAAAGCGCAACATGCAGGCACAGCTTGGCCTTTCTCTTTCACACCTGCCCACCAAGGAATCTTGCTTTTCTGACACCAAAAACACATCCACCTCAGAGATTCTTCCTTCTGAACCTATTGTGAAAACGGTGGTTTTTGAACTTCTGGATAATGAGGGCAAGATCAGAGAGCTTGAGGACTTGATAGATTGTAGTAAGCCATTGTCAGTTAAAGAGATGATCAAGTTGCTGCACTCTCACAGTGATTCAGTAATGTCTGATTTCTCTCTAGAAAAAAGTGAAGATGGTAGGTCTGGTGACATAACAAAGTGTCAGAAACTTCTGGAAAGTCTTAAAACCCAGCAGGAAATAGAGAACGAGACAATGAGGAAGAGTTTGGCCAAGGCCGGAGACAGCATTCGGAATTACGAAGCTCGTCTGATCACCATGGAGGACATGTTGGGGAGGGTCCAGAGACAGAAAATGGAAGATCTCAAGAATCCCTGTACGTCTCCTTGTCAACGAGACGACTCTACCCAAATGACAAACCGAGGTCTGTCCCAGAGGGTTGAGCTACTAACAAATGAAAATGAAGCACTGAACCAACGCTACCAGGAAATTGTCAACCAGCTGAGAGAGGCAGACAGGGAAATAGACAGACTGAAAGCAGAACTTCAGAGACTGCAGAGTGGGCACCAGTATCAGCTAGGTAGAGAAAATCAGGACCCGATGGAGCAAGAAGACAAAGGCGTTATTGCTTTTAAGAATTTCTATGAACAAGAGCTCAACGACAAGTCTCAGAAGCTTCAGGAGGCTCTTGTGAAGTTGGAGGTGCTTGGTCACAGTTTAAAAGATACAGAAAAGAGGTTGCAACTCAAAGAAGCCACTCTAAAAGGTCTCGGCTTTCAGGTACCTGAAAACGAAGAGGATGAAACGCTTCTGGAGAAAAAGCATCTCGGGCACCGTATAGAGGTCCTGGAGTCCAAGCTTTCTGAAAAGGAGGAGTTGCTTCAGTCTGCCGATCAGACCTGCAGAGAGCTTCAAGAACAGAATAAAGGACTTCAGTTAGAAAAACAAGAATCTGAAAGAACTTTAAATCAGATACTTTTAGAGGCTAAGGAGGAGATTCGAATGTTGCAGGTGAAAGCCACAGTAGACGTGCATTCAGATGAAAGTAGAGTAGACAGTAATGGCCAAGAGTTAATGCGGAGTGATGAAGGTGTGCTTCAGGAAGTGTTGGAGGGTTTCAGAAGAAGGTCTAGTGCTCTTAACCATGTGTTAAGCATGCTGATGAAAGCCAGTCAGGAAAATAAAAAGTATGATACGTCCAGCTTTGGTGTTGAGGAAGAAAGTGTGGGGAGGAATGATACGGGAATGGTGAAGGTGTTGTTTGAACATGAGATTTTAAGTATGGTTTTAGATGGTGTTGAGAAGAGTCAAGTTGGTGAAGGAGGTGAACAAGCATTTGCTGTTGTGAAAGAAGTTGCAGAGCGCATGCTAGCGGAAAATAAAATCCTGTTTTCTATGATGAAGATGCCTGAAGAACAAAAGGGACTTGAGACACCAGTAAATATGCAAAGCACTGAACATGGAAACATGCTGTCTGATAAAGATATAGTGGTAGATGATAAGCTTAGTGGTGTCATCATGAAAGAGCTTAGTGGAGCAGTACAAACCAAAGTAACCCTGTTGAATCAAATTGCTTCAGCCATTGATGAGCCTGTGAACGAACTGCTCCGCTCCTTGGCTTTAACTCTCTCTAGCCATGTGTCTCCACAAGGACAGTGCTTTCATGAAGCCATATTAGATGTAGCTGGCTCTTATCTTCTAATACGGCAGAATATTCAGCGGGAGAATGAATTGCAGTCCGACAAAGTTCCCTGTACTAATTGTTCTCAGTTAAAAGAGCAAATCCTGGACCTGGAACTAAAGCTTGAGCAAATGTCAAACCTTCAGGACTCAAAACTGGTGACCCACATCCAGATTGAGGGAGAGCCGATTGATTCTCTGGATAAGGCCATTCAGTTACAAGACATGGTAGCCAAACATAAGAAGGAACTTCGAGAGCTGAGGGAGACCTACGAGCAAGAAGCAGCCAAGCTACGACAAGAAGTAGCCAAAGCTGGAGAAACCCTGAGACTAAGGTCAGAGGAGAACGTAAAAGAAATTGACTCTTTGACCATCTGCATGGAGAATCTCAAGGACAAGCATGAAATGGAAAGAAACAACTTAGTGGAACGTTTTAACCAGGAGATGGCAGAACTTAATGATGCCTTGGGCCTTCATGGAGCTGACCTTTCAGATGATGGCAAGCCGAACCCAGCGTACCTGAAACAACAGATCCAAAAGCTGGTGTCACAGGTGTCAGTCATGACCGAAGAGATGAAGATCAAGAGTCAAGATCGCAGTGGGATCGCAGCGTTGCTTCGTCTGAAATACGAGAAAGACCTGGAAAACCTAAAGGTCGAGATGTTCCTTGTCCTTGTTGTTCTCCATCCGTGATGGCTTGTATCTCCCTGTGGCAACCTGAGACCTGACCCTTTCCCCATCCTTTTCACTTACTAAATCTACCATCCTTTTCTGCTTTACCTATATAACTCATCTCTAGCCTTGCATGGTCGTTATCCTTGGGCATGCTTGTAGCTTTTGATGTTGGCTGTGTGTCGAGGAACCCATTTTGATAGCACATAGTAAGAACTAGATTACTGGGCGGTGCATTCACCTGTTAGTGCTTCTACCAAGAGGAGGGTAAAAAAAAAATGAGTTCCTCAAATAACACAGCATGCTTCATGGCAGACTCCTAACCTAAACAGTTGTGCAACTCAAAGTCACTCAGTTCAGCCTTCTTAAAGCGCATTTTGATATGTGGGAAGTATCATGTAGTATTCGTCTGCTAAAACATGGTCTAAGCCTTTTCATTATGTAAACGTGGTAAAAATAAAGCAGGGAAATTAAGCAGTTTGGTAGCTTGATGAGATTTAAAGGGCATGCTGTGCAAATTGCATTACATCAGGCTGGATGCAGGTCACCTGATTGACTTTGATATGGTGCATTTTTTGTTTTACTTACACCTGATTTAACATCTCTCCTTACAACCTTAGATTAACAATGAATGTTTTTTTTTTCCTGTGTTCATAGCAACAGTCTCTTTTTAATAACTGAAAAGTACTAGCTTGAATTCACTAATCTGTTTGCTGAGATCTAAGTGAGACTTTAATACGGTGGAATGTGGCAAAGTGCTAGAAATGTATGTTTAGTTGTTGGTTCTACCCAATTCGGTCCTGTGTTTTAGAATCACCACGTGACATGTTTTTGTTTTGTTCCAGCTCCTAGCACACTTTGGCCAGGCAAGCAGCGACCATGGAATGCTGATTGCCTGGCTCAGGTGTGTTAGGAACTATAATAAAACAAAAATGCAGACAGCCTGGCGATTTTCTAAGACTCAATTGGGAACCTTTTGTGTAAGTCAGAGAGACCATTTGGCTAAGGTAATGGATACTCTCAAGAATTATTTTAGCATTATCCCTGTAAAAACGTACGATCTGAAGAGTTCAGTGTTTGCAGTATTCATTTGTAATCTGCGATTGATTATGGCGTTACAAGATACATTTGTGCATATACAGATCTGTTGCCAATCAGCAAATGCAGTACTGTGCAGAAGTCAGAGACCGCCCTATATTTATTTAATTTTCTGGACAAATTGACAATCGAGCACACTGATTTGTCTTTCAGGAGATGTTTCTGAGGATGTTAGATAAAAATAATTCACTTGCATAAGGTAACAGAAAGCCAAGGGATAATAAGGAAACATACAAGCCTTTCTGAAACCAGTTCGTTAAATTAGTAAACTTTACAGAGCAGAGAAAATGTGACTCTTAACAACCGTGCAAGACGTGTCAGACCACCAAAACTGTCACCATCAGATAAACAGTGCTTGAGAAAGAAGAGAATGTCAAGCTCCACAGGTGTTTCTGTTCAGCCGTTCTCTGTGAGAAGACAACTCAGGTCTGAAAGGATGTGTAGCTGTCCAAAAACTGTTGGGGGGTGGGAAGGAAATGGACCAAAATCAAACAAATAAGCTTCTGGTGTTCTCAGAACAAAGGACTGACCACCTCAGAGTCCAGACCTTAACAGCTCTGAATGTGTTTGGGATTACTTGGATTGTGAGAAGCCAAAAAACCAAGCAAACTTCAAGACTGAACTTTGGAGGTATGGAAAAATATCCCTGCAGTTTCTGAAGAAATTGGAAAGATAATCTCCCAAAAAGAATGGAAGTAAATGTAAAGATACAGAGTGGATACCATAAATGCTAAAAATCAGTGGTTGGGCTTTCTGTGTAATTTTCTGCTTTTTAATCCTGTTGCTAAAAAAACAAGTAAGCCACTTTGACTTGAAATGAAACGAATGAAGGCTGGTGCTTACTTTGGCGCAGTACTGTAGCTCTTAAAGGTTTTCAGTTCTTTTGTTCTTTTCATACTCTCACGTGTAGCTGAACATGGAATATTTAAAATGAATATTGAGTAAGTCGGTTGTAGTTTGACAATGAAGAGTGGAGCTGGCATGAAGCAGCAGTAAGCCTCTTTCTACATTGTGGTAGCTAAAATTTTTGCTTCATTTTCTACTGATCTGAAATCTAAGCCTGGCAATGCTTTTTATTTTCTTTATGCTGTTGTGTAGATTTGTGCTAAGGGTTAAATGTCGGAATATAGAGGAAGTACTTATATATTTGTATATTTTGGCAATTAAAAAATAACATGTAGGTTGTCTAATTATAATCATAATCTTCGATACAGTGTAAAATAAGATAATAAACCTACAGCAGTGTCCTGTTTTTAATTTTCTAGTAGCCCAGCGGGGCAGTTTTATATATTGTTCCTGACAAAAGAGGAAATTAGGCTTTCCACCAAAAGAGCTTGGTGAATAAACAAGTGCAGTGTGGCCTGGACAGGAAGCTGCTCTGTTCACAGTGGGAGTTGGCTGCATTTAAAGCAGAGGTTCATGAGACAGAGCCCAGTCCCTGGGACTTAGCCCTATGAAAACAACCGCCCTGCATGCTCATCTGAGCAGGCCCACAGAGAGTCGGATGGTTTCGTCAGCCGAGTACCAAGATTAGAGCCATTCAGAGGCAGAGGAAGTAGGTTTGTTCAGACATAGTAGGAAGGGCATTCAAATCCTCTCTTGTGGAAACTTGCACTGTAACTACAATAATGTGGCAAATTCGTGGTTTGCTTTGAAACTGCTCTGATTAAAACAACACCTCTTCCTATAGATGACGTCATTGTTTGTATAAAGTTCATTGTTTGCTCATTATTTCAATGCGAGGACTAGTGCTGTGTCTACTAGCTGTTAGTAGTTTACTGTTTCATTCCTTTTTAAGACTTGGCCTGAATTCCACTAAGGATATAATAAAAAGAAGGCTAATTAGAAATGCTTCCCAAAGTATAATTATCCTGTGGAACAGCTAATGAGCAGCGTTTCAGCAAGAAAGAGAAGGTGGAAGGCATTAGGGTCGTGGAAAATAAGATTGCAACTGGACGATAGCAGTCTTTAATAATTCCACCAATTCAGGGAGAGCTACATAACCTTTCCCAGCAAATCTCTCTGGCTTCTATGTGCTGTCCGTCTTCTATATAGACTCTTGATTTCTAGCTTTGTGTGGAAACCTCTATGCAGTGCTAATGTCCGTGTCTGTGTAATCGTTGTCCTTGTGAAACAGCAGCGTTTAATTAGAAAATGCTGCTAAACAATGCCCTAACCGGCGCCCCCTGTTGCCTGCTTCCTTCCCCACATGTACAGGCCACATGTGAAAGAGGCTTTGCTGCCATGGAGGAGTCCCATCAGAAGGTGATAGACGAGCTGCAGAGAAAGCACCAGCGGGAACTGGAGAACCTGCAGGAGGAGAAGGAGAGGCTGCTGGCCGAGGAGACAGCTGCCACCATTGCTGGTGAGAACCAGTGCAACAGAGTAGTAACCGATCCACCTCAGTGTTACTTTATTTTAAGCTAATATGCCTACTTAGGGTGCGACCATCGATAATCCCACTTCACTTTCTGTATGTTTTTATTTACCACTCTTTTTGTTTGCTTGTTTTTCAGCTATTGAAGCAATGAAGAATGCACATCGTACTGAGCTGGAGAAAGAGTTAGACAAGGCACGAAAGGCAAATAGCAATACTGAAAATGCAGATATTGAGGAGATTCGCAGGCAGCATGAGTAAGTGCTTCTCCTGTACTGTATCAAGAAGGCAGGCGTCATGTTGTGGTCTGGCTCTAAGCTTGATGTTAAAGCTAAACTCTGGATAATGACGGGGATTATTTCCTGTAATGAGATGATACAGGCAATTATGCACTGCTTGCTTTTGTACTCTAAAGGAAGTGAGTAAAGTGTTTAAGGTCATTGCCCAAACCCTGATTGTGTGACTCGCCTTGGTTGCCAGGCGTATTCTAGGGCAGTGAGGCAAGAGTGGTGAAGAACTTGCCAAAAAAGGGGTATTATCTGGCATTTTCGTTTAGAGGCCTTTTGTTTATTGGCATGGCAATAATCTGCCTACAAACTAGTTCTTGGCACAGTTTCTGTCTAGACACCTACGACTAGCTGTTTTTTTTTTTTTTCTCTGTTTTTTTTAAGTTTAACATTGGAATGTCAGACAAACATCAAAGCAGCAGTTATTGAAGTCAGTGTTTCCTGGCATGTGTGTTTGGTAGGGAGGAGCTGCTGTCGTTCCAGAGGGAGATTGAGGTGCTGTCTGAGCAGTACTCGCAGAAGTGTCTGGAAAATGCTCACCTGGCACAAGCACTGGAAGCAGAAAGGCAGGCCCTGCGACAGTGCCAACGAGAGAATCAGGAGCTTAATGCGCACAACCAGGTGAGTGAGGAGCACTGGGTGAACTAGGGGTGGACGATATGGCACAAATTGAACATCACATTATTTGAATAAATGTCTATGATACACAGCATGTATTACACAGGGGGGGCGCAACAGTACACTCAGCCCACGATCTACTATTAGAGTACAATTGTCATAATATTCAACACAATTTGAATGAAGAAAACTGACCATAATCATGTTGTTGCACAATGTACTAATGAGACTAGACCTGGGAAAAGTGCTGGAGTGAGGTGGTAGTTAGTGCTGATTGTTTGCTTATGCACTATGTTATTTATGCACTAGCACAAATAATAGAACATCTATTCTCCATGATGTATTTTTCTTTTCACTTCCCTTATGGTGCACATGATGTCATGATTATGAATACATTGTTATACCCCAAATGTGTCAGTATTTTTTGGGGTTTGGGAACAAAGTGTGTCCCTATGAAAAATAGTTGAAAGGCAACTATGAATACTATGTTTATTTTTTTAATGTAGTGTTTGAAAATTGATAAAAACGATACCAAATAAAAAAAAAACTATTTTTATGCAGTGATGGTACAGAGGTTGTTGGTCTAAATATGGCTCAATTGTCAAATTGCAGAAGTAGTAGACAAAGACAGCTTTTGAGTCTTCTGTATTTCTCTCTGTTACATATTACTTTTAAAAAAGTGGTTTGAGTTAAGTTTGAGAAATGTTCTATATAAATAACATTATTAATATATTATTGTTATGTTATTGTTGTTGTTCTTGTTGTTAGCTGAAGTGGTGGTCTAATACCTCTTGCTCTTAAATTTCTTTCTAATTAGATTCATATTGCTCATGAAATACATGCATTAAGGTTTCACTGACCAGTAAATGTCTAATGTAGTTTGCCTAATTTTATTTAAAAATTGGGCCGTCCTGATCCTTGATAAAACTGTTGAATCTTTACTTTCACAGTCAAAGGACCGGCGTGGTTGTCCCACCTACGCCTACTCAGCTAATAATACTAAGAACAGTGATTGCCATTCCAGTGGTAGTACTTACCTGGTAGTTGCAGTTTTGGACAACAGAGTTCCCATCCTGCATCTCTGTCTGTTTGAGTCATAACAATTTAGCAAGCTAACCCAGACCGTACTCTGTTTTTAAATATGTGCATATATTTAACCTGCTGCATGTTTAATATTTTAAGTATCATAGAATCATTTGTAGTATTTCACACTGTGTTCCCTGGGACATTATGCTTTTACCGTGTGGTAGCTACAATGACGCCTGTTTTCTTTTTGTTTTGGAAGGAGCTGAATAATCGTCTAGCTGCTGAGATAACTAAAATGAGATCAATGACCAGTGAGGAGGGGGGCGAAGCTGGGACAGTCATTCAGGGGAAGGAGCTGTATGAACTAGAGGTCTGTTTAAATTAATTTTTACGTAACATTGTTGTACCAAAATTCATCTGTTTTCCAAACCTACTTAATGTTATGTGGTCTGTCTTGCTTATAGGTGATGCTGAGGGTGAAGGAGTCAGAGGTGCAGTATCTGAAGCAGGAGATCAACTCCTTAAAAGACGAACTACAAGCCGCCCAAAGAGTATGTGTTCAGTGTGAAATTCATAGCTGAGTTAATTAATTAAATCAAACATTCCACACTGGGCCCCTAAACTGATGGATTTGGTTTTGGTGCTCTAGGATAAGAAGTATGCAACTGATAAGTACAAGGACATCTACACAGAGCTGAGCATCGTGAAGGCCAAAGCAGAGCGGGACCTGGGGCGGCTGCGGGATCAACTGCAACTGGCCCATGAGGCTCTGGGAGAGCCGACACCAGAGGAGGTGCAGCGGGGAGGTTACGGTACGGTCTCTGATCCTGCCCTGCTACAATCCAATCCCAGTGATAGCATTTAATCTCAGGATTAAAAGGGATTTAGAATGTTGTTGTATTTCATTTTTGGTTGTTTTGTCCTCTTGTCACATCATTTGACTTTGCTTACCTTTTCAGATATCATGAAATCAAAGAGCAACCCAGACATTTTGAAAATGGCAGCAGCCGCTGCAAAACGCTCTGAGCGTGCCATGAGGTCAAAGGTATGTGTCTGCACAATGAAATATGTTTGAACTCCTTTTTTATTTTTGTTCTCCCCTCATTTTGGGGATAGGAGAGGAACTGAATTTGTGAAAATGAGAACACAGCTGTGCGGTAGCAGGGCTAATAGTGCCACCCTCAGGTCAACTCGGCTTATCGGTCAGGTTAAATAACAAGTCCACTTGCCTGGTATTTACAGAGCTTGCTACACTTACATGAATTTCTCTGGATACTTTTTTAATAATTTCTAGGCCAGTTGATATACACTTTATGTTCAAATGTATCCAGACGCCAATTCTGTTTACTGAATTCAGCTATTGTAAGCTGCACCCATTACTGACACAGGCATTCAACTGCACACAGACAGACAGCTTGTATAATATCTATAAAACAGCATTGCTAGAAGGATAGGAAACTCTGGTGCAGCTGCACACGTGCCTACGGTTAACCTGCTCAGTGCCCAGCCTTGATTAGGAGGGTATAAAGGTTTTCAGCATTAACCTGTGGAGCTGTGGGACAAACAACTGAATTTGCAAGGGGTTATTTTCCTTTGTTTAAGCCCCTTTTAGCATCATTTTGATATTTTCTTTGCTTTTGAGGTAACATGCAAAGTCATGGTTGCGAAGAGTTTGTCTGTTGAGATTTCTTAAATTTTTATTTATTTATTTTTATAGCAAACTATTCGGTTCATCATTGGGTAATGATGGTCTTGAACACTGTTGGTCAGTTAATCCAATATCCCTGTTTTTAATTTTTCGGACTTCTTATCAACTACTGTTGTGAATGGCATTGTTTAAGTCTGATAAATACAGTGCAATATCTACACGCTAATGTAAAACACTGGACAGTTAATTAAAATATTGATTTGTGATATCAATATTGACTGATAATTATCATAGTAACCCAGAATTTCCATATGAGTGCATCTCTAATCATTTCTTAGCACAATTCCATACTGCTTATAATATTCTATTCTAGTCATGTAGTCTGGGGGACTGAAGTTGCTTCAGCTTTTTCATCTGTGTTACTTCCTACAGGAGAAAGCCTGGTAAGTAATGGTGAGAAGTGTGCTTTTGATCCAGCTCTAACACACAGTGGTGTGGCTGTTTGTGTTTGTGTGTGTGTCTCCCCCCTTTCCCTTAGTCTGTGAGTCGTGACATGCCCTGGGACAGCTAAAGACTTAAAGGTGAAGACCTATTGACTGCTAATTTTAGGTCAGTGGCTTGGGAATAGACAGACAGGGCACAAGAGAAGACTCCAGCTTTCTGCAGAGGACACTGGGGACACGTCAGATAAGGCGTAATAAAGCAATAGGCAGACAGTCACCACCTGTGTAGATTACATGTGTTTTGGGGGTCTGTGCATGCACTTGTTATCCTGTCCCATCATGTGCACCAAGAAGGGCCACTGATGTCATCCCCTCACATCTGCAATGATCTCCATACTCACCCCCTACTCACAAAGTATCTGAAACTTTAGAAGTCTATTTAACAGATCAGCCTTGCACTCTCTTTAACCGTGTGTCGGAGGGTTTTCAAATCATTCACATTTCAAAAGGGAGGCTGGTGATGCTGTTCAGAGGAACCGAATCACAGGCCATTACTTTTGCGCAAGTCACAGAGACCAACTCAGGCCTGAAGATCAACCCACTGCAAAATTTAGTTCCAGCCCTAATCTGACATGCAAAACTGCAACCAACAGCGGAGCTATCCTTAACTGTTACTGAGTGGACACTTTCATCTGAAATAGCTTTAACCGGTTTTCATTCCATGCAGCCCACTAACTTCTTATTTATGTCTTGTGTCCAAACTTCCAGATGTTTTGGGGCAATAGTATACCTCGCATGGTTTCAGTTAATGTATCATTTAGCAAGAGTTATATGGCATATAGGGGAAATGAGTGGAAATGCCCCCCCCCCTTAACAGTGTCTATTTACTGTAAAGCTAAGGCATATCTTTAAATGAGTTTAGCATGATCAGGATGATGATGTATAAGCCCTCTCACAGTTTCACAGCACAAAAATAAATGGGCAATTATTATTTGTGAAGATCATCAGTGAATCTTGCATCAATTAGTGATCTATTTATGTCAGATGTGCTCTTCGTATTTTTCAGAAATTATTGATCTAATAATCCAAGTTTGTTGGACATGATGAAAGTAGATGTGGATGTAATTCTACATGCGAGAAAACTCACATTAATGCACCTCCAGCAAGGTGGCTAAGAATGTTACCTAAAGCTGGCTAGCTAGTGAAACTCTAGAGGGCAGATAATACTACTGGGGCCACATAGAGGGAATTGCTGGATAGACTTGTTAACGCACAAGTCATCCTGTACTTCAGAAGAGTGGATCAGATGAAACGATCTAACTAGAGTACAGCCATTTGGTAAATGTGTTACCATCATTGATTCCGTCCACGTTGTGCTGTATTTTTGCATTGAGGCTATAAATTAATTGGGTAAAGCCCTGCCCTGCACGTACACAGTGGCTCTGAATGTCCTCTGTATGTGCTTTTTAAACTGTTCATTCTCACGTGATTTTGTTTGTCATGTGATGATGAAAGAGACCCAGCGTGTATGCACGCATGCAGCATTTGCGAGTGTATTAACATTTTGATCATCTCCAATAAATGTTGGGCTGTTTCATAGTAACATGATTGTGCAATTCACTGGTTCACAAACAGTACATTTCCCCATGTCCAATAGTCTAATAGCTGCCTCTTTTATGAAATTAGGATTCAAAAGGAGCTCACTTTTTTCTGAACTTGTTTAGGATCACTGTATTAGGGGAGGTAAATGGTAAAATGGTTTTGCTGCAACCTTTTTGTTCATTATTATTAGTATTATTGTTTGAGTCTTGCCCAGTACAAGTGTTTGTTCTGATCTCGTGTGTAGCAGTGGGACTGGAACTAACTTTTGCAGGAAGGTGTAGCCCCAGGAGCAGGTTTTCACAACCCTGGAATAAAGCATGTTTATTTCCCAATGGCCATTCATATCCTTCCTCTTTCAAACAAACCTCAGTTTACCAGATTTGGAAATACCTTTTCTTCAGTTCTTCTAAAGCAAAGATCAAGTAAACAAAAGGGATCTGCATGTCCTGAAGTAACATCTAACTGGGAAGTGAAAGTTCACACGCGTGCACGGATCAGTGGGCTTTCTCTCGTCTAGTCCTTAGAGAATGCTCACTATCAGCATGTCACTAAGATCATTCAGATAACGGTCACTGGTGAAGTATCCACAGCAGTCCACAGAAATGACCTCTACCTCTCCTGTCTTTGTTCTCTTCTCAGAGTCTCAAGGAAGGCTTGACAGCAGAGCAAAGACTCCACTTGTTTGACAACAAGGACACGAAGGAGTTCTGACATTGATGCGTCATCCTGACTTGCTGCATGTTATAAAGAGGCCCACAATATTTTAGCCCAGCAATTTAATCACTTAGAAACACACTGGTCACCACACACGGCATATATTAAACATGGTATGAAGTTTTGAATTTAATGTCTGTAGTCTGCATTCTGTGCACTTCAGTTACTGTGACGTTTTTTTTATTACCATGTCTTAATGTAAATATTCTGTTTTTAATGAAGCATCTGTAATGCGTACACTAAAACTGACCGTGTAAGCTACTGTTTTAACTCTTTAGTATGTGTGAATAGCCAAAGGATAAATAAATATGTAATGACTCCAATTATATGTACTTAATAAAGAGTAGAAACAATCATACCTGAAGACTTCCTTATTACGCTAGATGTGGTATTCACATTCCCTCCACCTTCTTCGTATTATAACGCAATTGGACAGATGGCAACGGGAAATTAGACAAATTCGATGCCGCTTAATTCCCAGACGTGTGTTTGTACATGGTGATTACTGAATGTGTAAGTATAGGACCATTTTGAGACAACAACCAGTTAATGCATTGGAGTTTGTATCAGGAGGGCTTTTGCTAGTGTAAAATTATATATTCAAATTTATATAGGGTTTCCTTTATGTAATCATTATGGTCAGTTCACTGATTGGGAGGTCAAGGTTGTTTAGTTTTGTTTTGTTTTTTTTGTTGTTTTTTTTGTGTGCGTGTTTTTCCTTTCGTCCTTCTTGTCTCTTCTTCCAGCTAATAATGTCTGTAGTGTTGTTTAGTGGCAGTTCTTGTATTTATTTAAATGTCTTTTTTTTGGCTAACAACTGCATTCCTCTATACATTGTTATTGTAAATATACCACAAATGTACACCAACTGACAACAGGTTTATTAGCAATAAATATTTTTGCACCCTGTGCGTTGCCTGGTGCTGCTTTCTGTTTCGGCCACACACACATTGTTTTCAGTAAATGCGAACACAGAGTGCTGCTGGTAGGGAAATAAACACAGTATTGGTGTTTTAAACATCATCTCACCAGACAAAAATTAGTCACCTTCCGTGTTTAAGGCAGATGGCACTGTACGAGGATGATGGGGCTATAAATACCTATGGGGTGTGAGTGATGGGATTGATAGATTGAGAAGAGGTGGTACAGTGCAGTTAATGTCTCGTTCCATGTGTGGAAAATGGCAAAGCAAATGTTAATGACTGGCTAAAAGGAGTCATAGGAAGGAGTATTTGGGTGTGCTAAAGGCCGTAGTGTGAAGGAAGTAGCTGAATCTGCAGGTGTATGGAAGTGTACGGTCATAAGGGTCTACTAGCAACCACCTTAGCAAAGAACCCTTATACTACAGCAACTACTTAGCAACAAACCCTCATAGAAACAGCCTAATAACACCTTAGCAGCCAAGCAGTATACTATAGTAACTGCATAGTAACGCCTTAACAACAATCCCTTGTACTGTAGCACCTACCTAGCAACACCTTAGCAAAAAACCCTTATAATACAGCAACTGCCTAGCAACACCATAGCAAAAAACCCCAAAAAACCCTTATACTACAGCAACTGCCTAGCAACACCATAGCAAAAAAACCTTATACTACAGCAACTGCCTAGCAACACCATAGCAAAAAAAAAACTTATACTACAGCAACTGCCTAGCAACACCATAGCAAAAAAAACTTATACTACAGCAACTGCCTAGCAACACCATAGCAAAAAAAAACTTATACTACAGCAACTGCCTAGCAACACCTTAGCAACCAACCCTCATACTATAGCACCTGCCTAGCAACACCTTCGCAAAAAACCCTTATACTACAGCAACTGCCTAGCAACACCATAGCAAAAAAAAACCTTGTACTACAGCAACTGCCTGGCAACACCATGGCAAAAAAAAACTTATACTACAGCAACTGCCTAGCAACACCATAGCAAAAAACCCTTATACTACAGCAACTGCCTAGCAACACCTTAGCAACCAACCCTCATACTATAGCACCTGCCTAGCAACACATCAGCAAAAAACCCTTATACTACAGCAACTGCCTAGCAACACCTTCGCAAAAAGCCCTTATACTACAGCAACTGCCTATCAACACCTTAGCAACCAACCCTCATACTATAGCACCTGCCTAGCAACACCATAGCAAAAAACCCTTATACTACAGCAACTGCCTAGCAACACCATAGCAAAAAACCTTATACTACAGCAACTGCCTAGCAACACCATAGCAAAAAACCCAAAAAAAACCTTATACTACAGCAACTGCCTAGCAACACCTTAGCAACCAACCCTCATACTATAGCACCTGCCTAGCAACACCTTCGCAAAAAACCCTTATACTACAGCAACTGCCTAGCAACACCATAGCAAAAAAAACCCTTATACTACAGCAACTGCCTAGCAACACCATAGCAAAAAACCCTTATACTACAGCAACTGCCTATCAACACCTTAGCAACCAACCCTCATACTATAGCACCTGCCTAGCAACACCTTAGCAAAAAACCCTCATACTATAGCACCTGCCTAGCAACACATCAGCAAAAAACCCTTATACTACAGCAACTGCCTAGCAACACATTAGCAACCACCTTGAATTCCACACAAGCTACCTAACAACACCCTAGCAACCACTCTAATCATCTGGCAACGCCCAGTCGGTCTCCAGCTAATTAATCCCTGCGTTTTTAAACTCACCGTCCTGAAATCTGTCCAGAGCTGTATGTAGTGAACCAAAACACCATTCCACCTGCAGCCCAGCAGACTTCACTCAGAGACTGAGTCTGTCTGTAAACACTCAAACACCTAATTCAGGATTACACCTCTCATCCAGCAGCCGCCCCAACACACACGTAAACACTGATACTTCTGATCCTGGCGTGTACGTTTAAGAACTGATTCTGGCACAAAATAACGTGAAATAAAAAATATAAAATAATATACATAAAATAATAATAATATATTATTATTATTATTATTATTATTATTATTATTATTATATATTATAAAATAATCATTCTTTATTTAATCAGTAGGATGGATGTGTATCCTGTCTCCCAGTGAAAATAATAACAAATGCTGCAGGAAGGGATGGTGTAGTATAGGAACTACTTTTCTTTCCGCCTCTTTCCTCTGCTCCAAAATAAGCTGGTGAGAGTGACTCTGAACTGTGCATGTTTAATGGGTAGACCTCTCTGAGTCAATTATCAAGACACAACAAGACGTCTGACAGTTCAACACAGCTCTTATACCTAACATGATATAAACATTTAAAAACACCCAGCAGAATATTAGATATACTGCATGGTCCTGATAATGTTTAATGTTTTAATGTACATTTAAATGTAACTATTCAGATATTAATCTAATAAACACATTTAGGGACTACATTTTTAATTGACAGTACTAGCGTTAGGTAAACATATGATTTGAATGGTATCAAACACTGAACTGATATTTGTTAAAGGATCGGTATGCTTTAAAGGATCGGTATCGGGATATTAGCCTTGGTATTACTTGGTATCGGATCGAATGGGAGACCAGTGGTATCGCCCATCCCTAGTGTCCGGCCTACATACACTACATATCCCATAATCCCCCCTAATGGCCTCATCACCCACACTGTGCGAATATTAGCAGAGCTCTGACGGAGCTAGTTAGCTTCACCATGGAGAGAGAGAGACTTCAAAGTATGACAATCTCCTATTTACACACTGTCTTTTCTGAACTCAGTAACGGTACACCATTAAAACGTGCTTACTGTTAAAGTGGTCGTTTAGTTGGTGTCGGAATGGAGTTTGGACTGATTTCCTAATTCTGAATATTAGCCTCACTTCTCCTCTTGGGTAAGTTTTAATGTACTCTTCTTTGTTTTAGCTGGACGGCTAGTTTAGCATCAGCTGGCTGCGTTTGCCTCAGCTAACTAGCACAATGTGGTCTGTACGGTGTAGCTGCTAACGGTATTGTGACTCCTGACTAAGTAGCTAGGTAGTTAGCGGCGGTAGCTACGTGGGTTATTCCGCTTGACTATAACTTGGTAGGTTTGTGAATTGCTCGGGTAGCTTGGAAAACTCACAGTCTTGCTCGCTATCTTATTAATGTAAGACTGCCGATGCTAGCTAGCTAGCGTACCTAAAGCTAAACTAGCGTTAGCAAGCTGCCAGCAAAACAACACGTTGTTGTGTAGTAGTGCAGCAAGTCGCTGCCGAATGTTTAAGTATCTGTTTAAAAAAGGCTTAGTAGCTATATATCCAGATAACACTGGGTACCAAGCTGTTGGGGACCGATACTGAGGTAGCTAGCTGACTAGCGTTAGCCGGCTAAACTGACTAATGTTCCCGAGTGATTTTCTGACCTCGAAGTTTTGACAGTGTGACAGGAGCCTATGCTGAGGAGCAGGAAAGGGCTTAGTAAGTTGGAGATGAAATATACTCTGTCTGATAAGTGATGCTTCTGCTGTCGACCACACTTCACACCGCAGGTAACAGGACACTGTGTGCTGTTAGTGCCAGGAAGGGCTGAGAGATCAATCGGTTTTATGCTGTAATCGCGATTTCAAATGATGCGGTTTTTATAGAATCTACAATATCCACACTATTGTCTTAACACGTTTGTGGGAACGTTTCACCTAATAACATGAAGTTTGTGAACCACCTGTAGATGCAATAAGACCTATCAGAAACAACCCATGTGCTGTGACCAAGATCACAAGCACATTTGCCGGCAGTCTGGTGTGTTAATTGGCTGCTTTCAAACCTTGTACTAGGAGCTGCTCCAATGGTAGCTGAAGCTGTGGTCACATTGGTTGCTATTTCCTCTTTGCTAGGAAGTTTTTGTTGCCTAGTGTTTGATTTCAGGTGGTTTAAAAGTTGAGTTTTGATGGGTCAGTGCTAGTCTTAAGACGGTCAGAATGGTGGATCAGCTGGACTAGGAGACAACAGGCTGCAGGCTTTCATCCCAGCACACTTCATACGACTGATCAGTTTTATCAACATTGAGATCACATGACGCAACGAGTGGAATAACATGGTATTGTGCTTACTCAAAATGAGAACATGCAGCCGCACCAGGCCTTTCAGATAAGATGGGCGACCCTTGAACTTAACCGTCAAAGGAAAACGAAGCCTGTCTTGGGGGACCAGCTAAACTTGCCTACAAGCTTTTGGTGTTTTTTTTCTCCCCCCCACCAGGTTGTAACCTGTAACAGGTTGTTGTGTTACAGCAAGGTGCGCAGAAGTACGCAGGAGCAGGACGTCTTCCAGCAGAGGCTGCCACGTAGAGCCACAGTGTTTCTACAGACGTGTTTCACGTATTTATGCTGGCGGCAGCTCGAATTAGGTGGCACTATAGCACCGGTTGGAAGATGTAAAAAGATGAAGAACCCCTGTCAGAATGTCCTGCCATAGTGCATATGTAACCGACTTACCCTTAAACAGGGTATTTTGATAGCTTAAATCTCCTTATCAAACATACTTCCAGCATTAAATCTGCAAGGCTAAAGACAGCTTAGTATTTGCATGCTGCTTCTTTGAATTTTTGTGTTCCACCTTAAATGGTGCAGCATTCACATTCTGGCACCAACATTCAGCTACTTATTCGCTGGCTTCTTGTATGAATTTTCACCTTCAGTGTGCAACATTTAATATAACGCCTTAAGTGCCAGAATATAACTGCAGCACCATTTAAGGTGGAACAGGATAATTCAAAAACGAAGAACATGCCGAATGATCTTGTCGCCAGCATTAAAAGAATAACTCGTATGTTCCGATGTTTCTAAGTCAGCTCATCAGGAAGTAGTGATATTACACTGAGACTGAACTGCGATAACATTACAAACACAATCCAAACTCTTCTCCAAGAATCGGGAATGTTGTAGCACTCAGCTTGTGAGTCATAGTGGAAATGGTATGCACACCACCAAATTATTCTGAGCAGCTGTTGGGTTGCCTAGCTGTTCTGCTGGTTTTGAATGTTTGCTGTTAACTGGTGAACTTGGTTCTGTTTATGAGGACACTATTAACCTCTCATAACATATGATAACATGAGTGATAACACTCGAGTTATAACCCCATGTTTTTATACTTGCAGCTGATATGGAACAGCCCCCTGGCAACTCAGATGGTTTACAGCCTCAGGAACTCTCCTCTGCGTGCAACCTGCCCAATGTTTTTGGCCTGACGAGGAATGGTGAAGAGTGCCTGCTGAAAGCCAGCTCCATAGAGGCCTTGCATGTTGTTCAGCCTCCAAGCTGGTATGTGGGTTCTGGGACCAGCAATGGGATGGTGCTCCCAGTGGACGACTCCAACCCTCCACCCCAGCCTATTGACCCGATCCAACCGGACAATGCGTTTTCCAACACAACCGTTACACTCTCTTATGTGAGCAGGTCTCATGTCTTATCTACACACAACTCGCTCTCGGAGCATCCCCCGCTTTACGGGGTTTCGTTAACCAAGGCGTTTTCTTTGCACCCTGCTGCGTATGCTGGGGGTCAGTTGGCCGCTGACACGAGTGGAGCTCCACTCTGTGTGGAGATGGACCAGCACTGCCTGCAGCAAGTCTCTGTACCAGTTGGGATACCAGCCTGTGTCAACTCATTTGAGTTTGTCACACCAGCGCAGGTTGTTGAGAATGTCGCGGGGCTCTGTTATCTTCAGCAGGCTCATGATATCAATGGCATACAGGATGTTGAAAGCCTTGCTTTGGAAACGCTCAAATCTTTACAACAGGGCAACCCTGGGGAATGCAAGATTCCTCTCACCTTGGAGGAAATTCAGAATGATGGTGTCACTGGCTTGTGGGATCCAGGAGCTTTTAATGGAAGCTTCCCTGCTGGACAGATTGCAAGCTCCGAGGATCCGCAAAGGAACAGTAATCCTGAAGTACTCTTCCTCATATCCAGATCGGAGGAACCAGTCCTTATACAGAACAACCAGGCGCCTGCAGGCCTTGCCGTTTCATTAAACCAAGACTTTATTACCACACTGGACAATTCAGTGTCACCACCTGTTGCCTCACTGGATGAGGTAAAAGATGTTTTCATTCTGCCACAGACTGCAAGTGAGGAGGTCAGTTCGTTTATCGAAACCAACACTAGGCAAGATGAATTTGGTAAGGGAGAATCTGATCCAACCATATGTGTGGAAGAAACAGATTCATCATCTGTAACTGATGTTGCAGTAGGATTCGATGCCAGCATTAGCACTCAGCTAACAGGGAATACTGTTGACACATGCAAGCCAGAACAGACGGAACAGGGCAGGGATTTATCTGGAGTAGAAGAGGACAGGGCAACAAAGCATGTGCTAACAAACAGCAGTACACATGTAGGCACTGATTTGTTGCCCAAAAAGGAAACCCTTGCGAGGAAAGAGCTTCCCCCAAGAAGCAGACGAGGTCAGAGGTTAGAGGCCATTGTTCAGAATATCTGCCCTGTTAGGCACAAATCTAGTCATGTCTTTTCCACAAAAAAATCACAGTGTACAAACGCTCAAGCAGATGAGGGTGTTCGTCTGGGCTGTGAACAAAATGTGTCATTTGACAACAGTAGCCAAGATGTTCAGGAGGAGGCGTGCGCTGAGGAGGCGGAGACCAAACCTAATGAAAACTTAGCACAATTACAGGAGAAAGAAGAAGAAACAGATGTCACTGATTTGAACAGTTCTGACAGAAACATATCTACCTCATGTTCTGAAAGTGCTTCAAAACATTCACTTGGCCACACAACCCCAGAGACGTTACACAAACCAGTAAAATATGGCAAGATATCAAAGAAACGGCATAGAGTTTCCAACAAGTCCCGGGCAAAAGTAAGAAATCAGGTCGAACTGCCTACACAGCAGCTTTGTGCAAAAAGCCCTTCAAAGCAGCAGACGCTACGTATGAGTAGCAAGGGTTCACCAAGAGCGAAGAAGGTTCATACTCCCAAAAGAAAAAGGAAGAAGCATAAAGGTGGCCAGAATTCGATGTTCTCTCCCCAGGAGCCCGAGATAAAGCTCAAGTACGCAAACGGAAAAGATTATAAAAGGGAAAAGCGAGATGAGACCTTCACGCCTTTCGTCCGTGTGGAAGTGAAGACGTTTCCCTCCTGCACGATCATCAACTACCCTGAGGAGAGCGAAAGGCTGAAAAGGGGACAGCAGCAGATACCTTCCAAGTTTGCATCTGGGGCCATACCTGCAACACCTGGTCTGCAGCATGGCCGTATCTCCACGGAGGCAGTTCAGCAGGGAGCTCTGGTTTGCTGTCTGTGTGGAGGATCTGCCAATGCTATGGACCTGGGGGATTTGCACGGACCTTATTATCCTGAGGGTTTCAGACCAGTGTCAAAAACGCTGGCTAATTCACAGGAGCTGAGAGAGGAAGACTCCAGCGACACAGACTCTTCTCACGTCGTCAATGGCAACACGCATGCAGCGTCCCCACCACCCAACTGGACACGTAAGGGTCACCGCAAGGTACGTGAGGCAGCTGCTCTTGGGACCTATCAAGGCTGGTCCAGCGAAGGCGACCTTTCTTGTAGCCCTGCGTCTAAGAGGTCCAGAATGGATGATGTGACGGACTGGTACAGCCCCCCCATAGTGCCGCTAGAGGCCAGTGAGTACTGGCTCCATGAGGACTGTGGCATATGGTCGGCGGGTGTCTTTCTTGTGAGAGGGAGGCTCTATGGCCTTGAGAAAGCTGTTAAGATGGCAAAGGAGACGGTAAGTTTTAGCTTTACAACTAGCCGTGTGATTAGTTTCAACAGTGAAAAGTCAAATTTGCCAAAAAATATTTTATTTTTTGCAGAGGGGCTTCAGGACTAATGTAGCAATGTAAGAAGTATGACACATAAAAGACACTGTTCTAAACAGTTTTCCTTTTTTCCTTGCAACTGTTAGAGGAGAAGTTTTTGAACCTGAAGCAGCCTGATAAGCTATCTTGGTTCCTGACTGTCAATACTTATTAACTCCCAACTGTCGACAGAAACAGCTCAAGCTCAAGCAAACAAATCATACTGTTGTTGAGTCACCAAAGGTAGAAAGTGCCAAAAATGGAGATGCAGTTTTTTCTTTGGACAGCAACAAACTGCTCTCCACTGTCCACAAAATGTGTTGTAGTACAAAGCAGACATCAACCCTTTTTGATCCTTGACATGCCTCAAAAGAAAGTAGAAAATGTGCTTCAAGTCAATCAGTATGTCATGTACTCAGAATAACTCATATACATGGTTTAAGTTGTAGTTTGTAAACGTTCAGGGTAATGGTGTAACACAGCAGGAACCCATTTACATAGGATTACATAAAGTGCTAATGCATGTATAAAGCTAATGCAGAATACAAAATAAAACAGTACAGGCATTAGACATGAAATATACAGATGTGGCCAAAGCAGTATTGAATAGTGGAACAACTGTAAACTGTGCAGAAAGACTGGGGTACAAGTGTCCAGGACCATGCAGAGAATTTGAAGTGCAGGTTTGCAGTGATGTTTAAAGGATCTATGGAAGCAGCAGTGCACTAAGTAATCTGACCGCCTCAGGGAAGAAGCAGAGTCACTAAGCAGGTGGAAGGAGAGTTAAGAAGGGTCTGGAGGTGGACTGGGGGAGTCTATCACAATGTTTGTAGCACTTCTGGCAGGATGTGTTGATGGTGATTTGACCCATGAACTTTGCATGTACCCATACTGGCATCCTGCAAACTGTGTGCCTAAAACCTTGCACACTCAACTTGAAGGTGCCATAGAATTCCTTTATTCAGCTTTCTCAGTTGTTCTCTGATGTCTACATGGAAGGTATGTGACTTGGGTCATGGTGAAACTTTACCAGTGATTTCGCCCCAGAATGAAATGAGCCGTTTTCCCTCTTTTGTGAGCTCATGAATAATCTAATTGGCTGGTTTACAGTGAGACACTGCGATGATCACACAGAATCAACATATCCAAATAGACACAAACAGGAAAATAAAATGAACCTCTGTGTAAATAAGCTTAGTCATCAGACTCAGTAGTTAGCTATGCTAACGTGTTACTTGGAGCTTGCTAGTAGCTAATGTTACCTGTGCTAGCTGCTTGCTTTTGGTCTCGACATTAACACAAAGTAAGTTGAAGACGTTACACATAATGAAACTTTCAGTTTAAGATGATTAGCTTTAACTAGCATACAGTGGATAAATCACACAGCATGGCGGCTACTAGGCGGTTTCTTTTGGGGTCGTGAGACTAATAAAGGTGGAACTGCTCCTCTCTTCAGTCTGTCCAGGGTCAATGGCTGAGCTAAGCTGCTCAATACTGTCCAGGATTTGAAAAGTTGTCCAGAATTAAATGTGCAGGGCAAACTACCAACTTTCAATTCTAGCAGTCCAGGACCTTGTTAAACATGTGGGAGCGTAAATGTTCCGTTCCACCTTAAATGATGCTGCAGTTACGCCTGTGCAAGCTGTAGGATTTAGGACAGGACATTTCATTAAGAAACCGGGCAATAGGAAGCCAATTTCAACCTCATTTGAACATCAGCCATGCCCGTTAACAGTTTGGTTCCTTGACAAGGATATGAAAAGTGTCCATTTTTCCTTAAAGACCTGGAACAGTAGATTTCTCCACATGCTCTGCTGTCATATGCAGATCTTGGTGGCATAAATAATAAGGAGCCAATCTTCTAGGAGTTTGGAATCAGCCCATTTTTACTGATCTCTTTTCCGAACGTGGGATTTGTATTTCATGGAGGACACAACAGTGTTTGAGCTTCACGATATGCCAGTTCCATGTATCCATGTATTTTCTGTTCTGTGGTACCTTTTAAATTACATTGGCTTGTTAAGCAAAATCAATAAGACTTGTAGAAGTAGCAGGAGCAACCTTCTTGAAGCCTTAGTTTTGTGTATACTCCTACTCCAGTGCAGAACTACAAAAGACGACCTGGGACATGTCTTGGGTAATGGTGAAAATGTGTACATTTGACTACACACTGTAATGATTAAACTAGACACTACTTACCTTACCTTTTCTATTTTTTCAGATGTGCTCGTCTTGTCAGAAAACTGGAGCTACTTTGGGATGCTTTTTCAAAGGCTGTCCTAACAAGTATCACTACAAATGTGCAATGCACTCAGGTGTGCACCTTTTGATTGACTGTTTTTCCATCTTCTGTTCTGTGCATCATTAACTGGTTCTCCTGAAACACATGCAAAACGAGTCCCTTGCTTGGTTGGATCATGAGATGGCTGTGTTGTTGCCGCTGTTCTTCACGGCCTGTTAACAGCTGCTCTTTTGGCTACATGTACTGAGCAAACTTGTCCAAGCTTGAGAGGAGGGGGAAGCTAGACTCTGAGGTGCTGCTGAAATGAGGAGAGAATGTGTTTGAGCTTGTACAAAGTAGTATAAACTTTATGTGATTGGGTTTGATCAATTTAGACTTGTTCTGAGTACATATACTGCAGTTCAGAGTGCATCTGTAATTCTGGGGAAATGTGCTTGGTTACGTGATGATGTTTAGTCTTAAATTCAGTAGCAATAGCTATAAACAGAATTGCAGAACAGCCCTACGTTCTGCTTTGAAGTTTGTAATTCAGTCAGAATATTTAAGTGGTGTTTACCTTTTCTCTTTGCAGGCTGTGTGCTAATTGAGGAAAACTTCTCAATGAAATGCAGAAAGCACAAGGTAGGGTTTCTTTTTATGTGCATAGAGAAATTGGCTCACATTTAAATAGGAATTCTTCTTTAGAGTCACTGAGGATACATTTTTGAGTTTGTGAATAAAGCAAAATCAGAATGTTACATTTTACTGAAGCATGATTCCAGTGTGCACTCAAATCAAATCAAAGCTTGTCACATACATAGTCGTACAGAATACATTTAACAGTGAAATGCTTTGAACCCGGACTGCTCACTGCCCACAATGTGATATTAGAATATATCAAATAAATAAGATCTCATGGACTACTTCATTAGGAACACCTTTCTAATACTGGGCCAGACGCCCTCTTTGCCCTCAGAACAGCCTGAATTCAACACGGTGATGGAAACGTTCTTTAAGGAGCAACCTTTCTAATTCATACTCCAAGCAATAGGGGGCAACATATCACCAAAAACAGCCCAGTCCCTCCTCCCCCCTTCAGTTTTTACCAGTCTAGAAGACAAGCTGCAAGTTCACCATCAAACTTCATCACGTTACTCACTTTACTCTCCAGCGGTGGAAAGCAATACCAATGTTAACTCTAGTTTTGCTTCTGTTTATTTCTGACTTATTTTGTTTGCTGCTGAACATGGAGTCTTGTTGAGAGCAGGTGGCAGCGGTTGTTGTAATGGTTTCTTGCCTAGAGCTTTAGCCATTGCTCCATTTACTTTTGCTCTAATTGGCTACCTGTCCTTAAATGATACAACCAGGATAAATGATAGTAGATGAGACGATGTCGTAGGGGCTGTGCTACATCTTCATCTGCTCATGTTAGACTAATTCACACTGTCACCACTAACTCTAGTACATATCTCTGCATCACAATACATGGACGAGTTTGACCATCAAGACGGTTATTTCATCACGTTCTTTTGATCATTTTAGTTTATTTATAAACTTTTATAAACTGTAACAGACTTTGGTCCATGGCTGCAGATCTGTCAGCTGGACATTCAAGCAATTAAGCTCCTATTCTACATAACTGTGATGGAAACACACTACATGACAGCAGAGTGGCGAGCCCAGAGATTTAGAGAGGACCCATAAAGGGGCAGTGTACATTTTCTCTGAAATCATGGTGGTCTTCTGCTGTTATAGCCCTTCTGCCTCAAGGTTCAAAGTATTCTGTATTCAGAGATGCATTTCTGTCTACCTGCTGCTACATGGTTGACTGTTTGGATAATGGTATGGTGGACTTTATATATATATAATAAATTATATTAAACTAAAAGTTCTCATATCAGTCAGTGTAGTGCAGGTTGTGATGTTCTTTGCACACAGCTTCTTCAACATTGTGTCTTTTTTTTTTTTTTTTTTTTTTTTTTTTTTTATCGATGCCAGAACAAATCCATTAAAGGTGTATCCAATAACGAGCAGAACAGCAGGTGACGGAGGAAGATTGTTCTTTGCAAGGTTCCTGCTTCCAACATGTGATTTTTATTTTTATTATTTTTATTTATTTATTTTTTTAAAATGATTTTGAAACCAAAAAGCAAATCTTTGAGGAAAATAACATTCCCCCGCTTCTTCCTCCCCACAGAACTAGAATCATCTCTGCTGCTGGGGAATGCGCTGCCATGCGTCTGTCACGCTTGAAGATTATGGACAACTTTAAATGGACAGAAAAGCCTCTCTGGAACACAGACACCCACATACCTTAATGCTTTCTCCTGCTGTTGCACTGTTGCTAAATTTCACCTTCGCCACACCAACCGAGAGTTCGGAGACGTCGCCACAGTTTTTGCAAGGTCAAAGGCTCTTTATCCGGCCACAGATGAAGCCTAGCTTTGAACTGCATGCAATTCTCAATGGAGAAATCCCATTGGCAGTGGGATTTACTTCGTAACTAGTCTGTCTCTGGACACATTTGCTCTGAAAGTAATAAATGGGATACAGTGTGAAGCATCAGAACAAGTTGCACATTTATAGGGCTCAAAGCATAAGACAAATCTGCGGAACCTAACCCACAGCACAAAGCCAGTGAAATAACCTTATTTGGATTACATGTATTTTGTAGTGCAATTGTCCTGAATTTATTTATTGAATTTGGGGTAAATTAAATTCTAAGACTTTTAAGTTCTCAGAACCGTAAGTCATCCGTCTAGTATTAATTTAAGATAGTGAATGATTTCTGAAGACTCAGCTCTTCACTAAAGGGGATTTGCAATAGGGGATTTGCAAAAATGTCTCTTTCATTAACCACAGAAAATCACATTCAGTAGATTAATAGTCGACATGACGCTCTATACTTTGGTATTTCATTTTCCGCATGTCAGCGCAGCAGCCCTCTATATTAACTGGACGAAGAGCAGGCCTTCTGTGAGAGAAGGTTCGCTGATTCTTACCGTCTATGTGGACCATTTTTGGTTTTTGATTCGGGATAGGATCTAGAGCTCTGTACATCAGCGTTTCTTTGCCTAATGCCATTTGTATGGGTTGTAGCCTTTCTTGTATATTAATTGTAAATTAATTTGTAAACATTGTTCTTCCCGAATCTCTGAAATGAGGGGGAGGGGTAGCCAAATGCACTTTGGAAGGCGTCTTCTTTATCAAAGCATTTATCCTTCATGGAGTCCGTCATGTGACTTCCTGAATTCTATTGGTCCCCAGAGTAATCGAACGCAGCACTGCTACAAATAAAACTGGACAATACGTTAACAGCAATCACAGCAGTATAGTCATTTTTGGTACTATGCAGACCTGATTGCCTGTATGCAGAGCAGGGTATAACTTTGCTTTGTACTGTTAGAAGGTACATATCAGATTCTGAAAACTTACTGGGATTTCCTGTTTTGTAACATGGAGGTCAAGCCACTAAAGTGATCACAGTCCTAAATTGTATGAAGAGCACTTTTCCTTTGTTCAACAATCTGCTCATTTAATGTACAGTTATGTATGTATAAATAAATGTGCCAAAATGGACTTTATGAAGCAAAACCATCGAAGAACTACTTTGATTTGGTTCCCAAAAGAAGCTTTCGGTTTGGTTTCTCAACAGCCCATTGAATTAAATTATTATTTGGGGAAACAAAAGTGTTTTTTCTATGGCATCGCTGTGAAGAACCCTTTTGGCCCTTTTATTTTTTAGGACTTTTTGTTCTGGATCTGTCTGCACTGCCAAATAATCTGCAGTAGTGTTCCTGTAACTCAGCTATACATTTTCAGTATGTTACAGAGGAATTCCACCCATCTGCATTATTAAATTATTATATGTGAACAAAGTCATTCAGAGTGGTTCAATGTAAAACGCTTTACTTTGGAGAAACATGCAGAGTTATTCACATTTGGTGGTGAGAGGAACCAGATGTCTGAAGCTGTAATACTTCTAAGAAGTGCATCATGAAGTTATTAGGTGGTTTGGTTATATGATGCCTGAGGTATTCTTGCATGATACCTTTGAGAGAAGGTTTTGGTCTAAAATGTGTTTATGAATAAATGAATGGTGGAGAGTTATATTAAAAGTAGTAAAAATACTAAAATAGACAAAGAGTATTTTCTCTGATTAACACTATTTTACCATAATCAACATTGTATATGATCACTGTAGGAACTTCCTATATCCAAAATGGTAACTTTACTGAAGAAGGATAAAACATTTGTTTCCAAGTAATTTTGTTGATTTGTTTGAAATGTTGAAATGTTAAAGAAATGCAGAGGTTAAAAGAAGTTTCCTAATAATTCAAAAAGTACACAGATACACAGTTTTTATGAGACAGAAATGATATAAAACTTGAAGGCTTCTCTCTCAGTTCTCTCTGAGTTAATATGATATTCACTAGTTGTTTTTTTTTTCCATAGTGATCATTTCCCTGTGGTGTTTTATATAAAACCACTCTCAATGACTTCAGTCCGGACGACTGAGCTGTCTGCAGTTGTTTTAAAATTTTTCTTCTTGTTGCTGCCTTGCTGAGACAAATCAGTTGATACACAAAGCCTTCTGAAATATTGGTTTTGTTAACAGCATAAATATGAGAGACTTGTCTATCAGAATGTTACTTGACCAGATTGGACAGGGTTCCTATCACGTGTCGATTTGTAAAGTAACCTGTATCTGAGAAGTGTCCGTAGATGTGGTCAGCAGCTCTGCCGGTAGCAGTTGACTTGTCGATGTAGTCGAGCCGTTTGTGCTTGGAAGGGAAACCTTACAGTGTCGACGATGTTCCTGAAGTTGGTCTGTCTCATTGTGTTCATGTGACGTGCCATAGTTCTCCTTCCTTCTTCTTCTGACTCCGATGTTGTTCTGCAGGTGTGGCTGCAAATGTAATTTGGTTTAGTGATGAGTTTCTGTCCTACGCGGAAAAGTTGTTGAGCTTTACGTTACCACACAACCAACCCTACTGAAATGTACCAAATATGTACTCTCATGTTGCTTTTCTTTTCTGTTTCCCATGTGTCTTGTATTTTTGAAACTTGTTCTCAGGGTCAAGCCTCAATTTCTTTGTCATATTTTTACTCCCAAATTTATTTATCCGTGACTGACGACTAGAACATTTTGCAGTCAGTGCTGAATAATAAATTGGCTTCTCTTATTTTTCTCTAACACACCGCTGCACTCCTGTCTTCTGTCTGCTCTGCAGTTTCGTTTCCATCTGCGTTTTTCCCTCCCCAGACAGCTCACCACAGACATGATGTATTTCACACCCGACAGAAGTTGCTTGGTTATGCTTCTAACATTTTTGCATGGCTGTCACTGGGGAAGATGTAGAGGAATGTTTGGGTGTTATTAAATGTCCCCCAGTGCGCATTACTTAATGGGCCCAGCATCACGGCTCTCGGGGACTTGTACGGTCAAATCACAGATTGAGTGTCAGTTTTATTTTTTGGCATGCAAGAAGATTTGTAGTTAACAGTTGTGCACAAAGGTTTGAACACCCTGGTCAAAGAACGTTTTGTTACTTTTTTAAACGAAAATTAGTGAACACGTCATCAACACAGAGCACACTTGTGCACATTTTGATACTATTTACTGACTGAAATTATCATAAATATAATAATAATGGGTCATAACTTGTGCACATGCCATGGTTTTTATTTTTTCGCAGTGTTAAATTCAGTAAATGAACAGCAACTGTGCATTCAAATGTGAGCAGAAACCTGCGACCATGTTGTTCAAACCTTCGCACAAGACTGTAGAGCATAGATAGTGCACTATATTAGTTATATAATACTCTACAGTGTTCTCTATATCATATTCTTGTAGTAATAGGAAATAGCAGTATAGTAGGTATTTACTGAAGGAGTTTTGTTGTCCTGTTGCAGTTTCTTTATTATTACTACAGTCCTTTTTCATAGCGGGTTATCTGCACGGTCAGACCCACATCTGGTCAGATGCCTGTAAATTGGGGTGTAATGACTTAAGACCTGGAAATTACTTGTTTTGCAGTTAAATCGTTAAAATCATTATCAATAATAAAAATCCACACGTACAAAATGACAGGTAGGCGTGGGCAGTTATGATAAAAGACTTCCCAGTACGCTTTTCTGTGCAAGTAGAAATCATCAGTACTGACCAGCTACTACAAGTCTTATTATGGAGAGAACATAATTAGTCCTGTTTAGATGCTAATCTGGGGCAGTGCAGTCTGTGAAATCTGAATAATTGTGTTATAGTTATTAGATATATATTAGACTGTGTTGTTTTACGTTTGGCACCACTGGTTCTTTTTGCAGTGATGGACAGTAAGAAAGTAAATGTTATTAGTTAAGTACTTTTTTGTGTGTTATTTCCATTCTGGGCAACTTTTTATTTTAACGCCACTACATTTCAAACCCTAATATCTTACTTCTTACTCCACTACGTTATGGCCAACTGTGCTGTTCCTTTTGGCTCATGTGTGCATAAAAACGTAACATGTCCAAACTAAAATCGGGGCACTAGTGGGCACTTTGTTTTGAGCTTGGTTCTAGCTAATGGAAACCGTGTCCTTCAGTGTTCTGTGCTTATGATGATTTGAATAGACATCAGTGTCAGACTAATTAAAGACCTTCTAATAAAAGACTGGTGGACCGAGAGTGACAGTCTTTCACCCAAAACGAGTTGATGAAGAGTCTTGTTACAGAAATAAATGGAACAAGTTCTTTGTTTGGTGAGCTTAGTATACCAGCTGACTCTGGCTCCATGTGCCTGCTGAATGCTTACCTGTTATTGGCTTACATCTGCATGAATCGGTACTCGGATCATGTAAATAATATGTATATGACAGTGAATTGGAGCATCATCTGCAAGTATTATGTAAGTTGCACAGACACTAATTTGAATGCTTGGAAAGCCATATTTTTTTTTTAATCGACAGTTCCTTGATTGATGAAATTCAGATTTAACAGGTGAGAATGTTACTAGTACTATTAAAAACTTGAATTTTGACAATTAAGGCCACTTCAAGCTGGATTTATTTTACTTGTGGATGGCGTGTAACAACATTTGTAAGAGATTCACCTGACCAGTTCATATGGAAAGAAGTGTAATTCCTCCAAATGACCTCAAATAGCCTGAATCAAAACTTTGTAGCCTAGAGGTTCATGTCAGAAAGATAAGATTAAAAGTAAACTAGTTCAAACAAACAGCAAAGAACAGAATAGCATTTCGTTGGTAAAGTGGGCTCATTCAGTTTACTAAATACTGGCCAACAAACTTTCATGCGAGAGGTGTTTTGAAGATGCTTCACTGGCTTTCTAAGCCGGCTTTCAGCAAATGTTGTACATGACAAAACAGATTTAGGCGCCAAGAAAGTGGTGCTGTTCTCTATTACCTTTATAACTCTGTTACTGCATTAGTGAGGCTGATTTAAACCAGGTTTGGCAAATGCTATAAGGTAATTCACGCCAAAATTATATTCACACCAGAGTCACACTGGCGTCAAATCATGATGGTAATCACTCAAATTACAGCTCCTCCCCGAGTAAAATGAGTCCAGCTCCAGTGAAGCTCCAACAGAAAACGCGAATCAAATTCCAATAGTCTCACTTAGCACTGCAGCACTGATGATGAGCACAGACAGCAACAGAAGAGCTGTCGTGTCTCACTTTACATCTACAAGGTGGATCAGCAAGGTGGGTGTGTCTAATAGAGTGGACGGTGAGTGGACACAGTGTTTAAACACTCCAGCAGCACTGTTGTGTCTGATCCACTCACACCAGCACAACACACACTAATACACCACCACCATGTCAGTGTCCCTGCAGTGCTGAGAATGATCCACCACCCACATAATACCTGCTCTGTGGTGGTCCTGACCACTGAAGGGTAAAAGGGGGATAAAGTATACAGAGAATCAGATGGATTACGGTCTGTAATTGTAGAACTACAAAATGCTATATGGTAAGTGGAGCTGACAAAATGGACAATGAGTGTAAATAAGATGGGGTGTCTCTAATGAAGATGTACACCTGGTGAGTGTGCATCATAAATACATCATAGTTCTAATATGTGAAGAAACTGGATTCAAAGCTAAAGTGGCAGCTGTATCTATGCTGACTCATCAGCGGTGCTCAGAGCTCCACTTGTTTCATCGTTGTATGACGCTTTCATGAATCAGGTGTACATCATTTCAGCCAGTTTAGTCTTACATATACACAGTTTTGATGAATAATAAGGGTGAAAACTGTACCCGGAACTGAGGCTTGCATATAATACACAACACATAAATACACTTTACACACACGTGCTTTTCTGACTTTTAATAAATCTGAACGTACAGGAAGACAGTAGTATTGCAAAGACAGAAGTGGACCGGAGGCTGACCGAGTGAAAGCCCACTGATGGTGGTCGATCCCTTTTTGTTCTAAACCGAAAAATGGCATAAGCACATGGCTTTGGGGTCTTTATGTCCCGGCACACGGAAAGGCCAAAGAATGACCAGTGTATTCTAACATCTCTTGACCACAAAGCCTACTCGTATTGTAGACAACAGCTGCACGAAATGTTCAGAAGGTGGAAGATAGTAATATCTGTGCTGATTGCTGTACAGAACATCCAGCCCATTTCTAAAGGTCAGGAGGGTGACACTACGAGGTGTAACCACCTCTTTTTTTTCCATGTTCAAGTTCATGCACACGTGTCATGGGAAAAATAAATAACACACATAGAAATACCAGTTCAGCAGTTCTCCACTTAGTTTGCCTTCAGGGTATTACGAAGAAAATTCAGACTCCTCCGTGGGGTCTGAAGCCCAGATTTAGTTTCAGTCTTGTCAGTTCTTTCCACTGAAACGTTCAGGGACTTGCCGTGATGTCACCACACTCACAGAGTCCTTTAGTTGTGGGAAGACAGTAATACAACAACAACAACAACAACAATAACAGTAACAACAGCAGCACACAAATACAACACGGTTAAAAACTAACATCATTTTGTCTTGACAGTTTTAGCCCTAAGTTGTCTCATATCAATGATCTCACTCTGGAACATTACGCAAGAAATTGTGCTACAGCAAAATAAACTCACTTAACAATCGCACATCTTAATGACAAATCTTTTCCAGTAAAGATGCTTGTTTTAATATTCATGCAACTAGTAGACGTGACTGTGTACACCCCACTATTTGTAGTTTCTTCGTTAAGTTCAAATCAAAATACAAAAATATAGGTCACAACAATTCGCTAATCGAGGGTAAAGAAAACAACACGTCAAATCAAGAACACACAGTAGTAGTAAAATATGTCTTTTCAGCTTGTAAGTCTTCAGAGAGATATGTTTGTCATGGAGGGCTGGTAGGCAAAGTGCAACCCAAAGATCCTGCAACGTGATCAATCAGGCTCAAGTCATGAAAACGCTCTGAAATAGCCAGACCTCTAATGTAAATGATTCCCTCCGGGAATTCCGGGGTGATGCCAATATCCAGTGTTATTCAGTATTATTCATTATTACTCATGTACATATCTGCCAAGAGATACACATTTATCAAATGTAGAAGAAATTAAGACTAAATCCACTTGAATCAAGATTATGAAGATGTAATATAGTTTATATGCAAATCAGCTTGTAATGCAGAATTGTGGCCGCAATTTCTCCTAAAACAGCGTTTGGTGCTGCACATCAGTAACACTGTGTTTGTTTACAGTAAAACAAATTAAATGCAGACATTTCAGTCTACTAGCCCAGTGTCTAAAATTTCTGCTCCTCCAGATTAGAATAAATACATCTAAAAATATCAGTTTATTATATCAGGATAACTCCAATCATAATGCGCATATTTATCTGCTGATTTTGCATGTAGTTGAGAAATAGGTCAGTAGGAGGGCACTTTGACCAAAAGGTAATACAGAATACTGTTTCCTATGTGCAGACTGCAATTATAAGATCTAGTTTTACTGCTGAAAGCATCGAGTGGGAAAAGATTCTGGTGGCCTTCTTCACTAAACATGAACTCCAGTTCAGCCAAGTACCACAGTCAGTTCACAGTCGGAAAATTTAACTGACACTTTCACATATCGCTGCTGTCGGAACACAACCTCATATCTTCATTTATTTGTAGTTTTTCAGTTTTTGACCTAATTCGAAAATGCCTGTTGTTCTTCTGTTGTACATTAATGAGGGATGGTCCAAAGGAACGGGCCCAACATTAAAACCATGTTTTCCCTTCTGCTGTAAAGGTATCATTTCGGAGATATGGGGTTTTGTTCAGACAGTAGCCATATATAGAAAATAATCAGGTTTGAACACTGCAGTGGGGCTGCACGATGCCAGCTGGATTTGGCACAGGTGTGTCAACAAAGTACCAAAATAAATCAAATGAAAAACATCAAACTACATACAAATAAATAGAAAAAATATACTTCTGCATCTAGAGAGCTCCAATAAGTTAGAGAAATCTAAAATAACACTCAAAATAACTACTCACAAAAACCTACAAATACACACACGCACGCACGCACACACTTTATGCAACAGGTCGTGTACAGCAAATTCCTTCTGTCGTCTTTTCAAAAAGATTTTCCCGACAACATCGACTAGAAGATTTTTGTTTTTCCCATTTTATACCAGTCGTACCCAAAAAAGGGGCCAATACATCCTTTGTCCAAGCGTGATCTGCAAGGTCCCTCCCAGTCCGTTTCCTTTGTTGTCTTTTTTGCATCTTGTATTGCTTTAAGGAATATGTTTTGGTCTAGCACTAATCATTCCTTCGAATCTGCCATTTCCGCGCTCAATTACTCTGTGTAGCTTACGCTTTCCGATTGCGATCTGATCCTATCGGCCTGTGAAAGGAGACACATTTCACAGCTTGCCCACGGCTCCTCTTCCTTCAAGATTTCCACTGAGGAAGTGCACTGTAAGACAGTCAGCGAGTTTAAGGAAATCTTTCCCAAAAGAGTGCAATGTGGTCTCGCTCTAGGAGGCAGCTCACTGAGGAAAAGAAAGAAAAGACACTAATCACAAGCAAAATCAGCTTCATAAAGTACGTACTCCACCTAATTTTTTGCTTAGTTTCTCTGTCCAGTCACACTCGGTGGTGTAGTGTTGTTCTTCACGTCGTGTTATGAGTCTTTTATGAGTGTTTTATGATTATTCAGTAAGGAAGCAATATATGTGTTCATGTACGTCAGTGGTCACCAACCCCATGCCTCCTTGGAGATCTCGTTCCAACTATAAATAGCCCCACATACTCCAACTGTTTGGGGCTATACAAGCTGGATGAGGTGTGTTTTGAGTTTCAGTGTGTTGGCTAGGAAGCTGGCAGGAAATAGGGCAGCTCGAAGTATCATTTCTGAATCATTATCACAATCAGGGATGCAGGTTTGGACAAGTGGAGACTAAAAGAGACTAAAAATTACATACCCCCCACGCATTTGCACCAGTGATGGTGACACTGGCCTTACCAATACTGATGTCCTCTACAAGGCTACAATGTGCAAATGGGCCTTTAGCAAATCACTGGATGTTGCTTAGAGCATCCTGGCCAATTATAGATGGTCAGATTAATCAAGCCATTCACAGGATCCAACAAAGCTCAATACTTCCAGTCAAAATAATGCAGGCCAGCTTTGAACCAGGTTCACTATTGAGATTTTAGTATTGTTAAGTTTAGCCAGTGGTGGTAAAGAGTAGTCTACACCCTTAATCAAGTAGAAACAACAATATTCCTTCAGTGAAATAATGGCTCAAGTAAAAGTACCCAAAAACTACTTGAGCAGAAGCACAAAAGTAACAGGTCAAAGTATAATTTATAAAGTATAATTTAACTTATGGAACTACAGCTGAACTTAGCACATCCAGATCTATTTTTGGACCATGTTACTCTAAAATCAAACCCGACAGCAATTTATCTGCATACCTGTAATTGAGTAAAGGTAATTAATTACTACCTCTCTTTGCTAATTTCAATATATGGCAACATATTCACAATACAGCATTGCACACAGCTGTAGGCAGAAGTCCAGGAGTTAAGGTTGCTGACCACTGGTGTACAAGTCAAGGATCTCTACACACAGATCTCTATTGGGGTAGTGACCAGGATGCGGCCGTTTGCAGCGCTGTCTCTGGGCACGCGCTCATAGCTGTTGGTGGAGGACACGGAGCTGTTGGTGGACACAGAGGTGAAGTGGTGGGCGGCAGCCGTTCCCGCCTCCGCTGCTCCAGACTTGACTCCGTCCACCTCTGGAGACAATGTCTGCTGCTTCATGCGGTCCACCAGCAGCTCCTCCTCCTCCTCCGAGGAAGAGCTGAGTGCCCCTTGGTGGTGGCCACTTGCTCCTTCACCATCCAACATCCAGCGGTGGCCGAAGTGGGCAAACACTTCCTTGACCTGGCACCGGCGCTCGGGCTCTAGGGCCAGCAGCTTTCGGAACATCTGCAGAGCCCCGTCGCTGAAGCGCCGCCACTGCGAGGGAACAGTGGCTGTCCTGCGCCGCTGCCAGCGTGCAAACTCTTCGTAGAAGGCATCAGAGGGCATGGCCTTCTCCCAGGGGAAGTTGCCCGTCAGCATGCAGAAGAGCAGCACTCCAAAGGCCCACACGTCCGTGCCGTAGTCCACACAGAAGCCATCGCGGGCACTCGCGTCGCATAGTTCAGGTGCCGTGTATGGGATGGTGCCGCTCACGCGCTTCACCGGAGAGCCGGCCCGCCTGGTCATCCCGAAGTCTGACAGCTTCACCTTACGGCACTCCCTGTCAAAGATCAGCACGTTCTCTGGCTTTATGTCGCGGTGGACCAGCTTCTTGGAGTGGAGGTAATCCAAGGCGATGGCCACCTGGTGGACGCAGCGTTTGGCCACTGGCTCAGGAAGTCCCACCTGAAACAATGGGCAAATTCTGATTGCTGAATACTGATTGCAGACTTTCCATCAATATCATATTTGTGTTTGAAAGTGAAAATATGTAATCATGTTTTGAATCTGATGCAAAGTTTTTGTGGAAGGAAACACTCTTTATATTATTGACTTTTTTGTCATTTTTTTGAAATTACAAATGAACAGAAAAAGTCTCAAGTCCAGGTTCAAACCTGTCAGGACAGAATTTAAATTATTAAAGTAAAGCACATGTAACTAGTACAGAATAAAATTAAAATGCCACACTTAAATACAGCCTGCTAATGAAATGGCAAGTTTGAGCTGTTCTTTAATGGGTACCATTTGTGTCCCACTGACTTTTCATTTACAAATATGTATGTAATGTAAAGGCTAAAGACATGGTAAACACAGGTGAAGTGTCTGTCCCAACAAAATATAATAAACATATATATATACACATATATAGAATATACAGCACCTAGAAAATAGCATTGCCCGTCCCAGCCCACCCTAACTACATTGTACCTAATGTACTTGATTACTAAGTGTAATCACTAAAATACCTTCAAAATTGTATTATTTCTCCATTAATGCTTAAAACATCTCTTTTCATGAGTCATCCATTTTAGATAATGAACAAATATGTATTGTTGCCCCCAACATTCACCCAGCCCTGACACCTGAACATATTCACCCCTATGACATATCTGGAAGTCACCAGATATTCAGATATTTCATCATTTCCCTTATTTTTAGTGATTTTGTGATACTGGCCCATAATGTCACTTAAAACAAGTTATACAAGTGCACTATTTGTGAAATATATGTGATGTTTTGTGTAAATGTATTTATTTTAAATTTGAACAATTTTTAAGTATTTTATGACATGCCTTTATATGTATATGTACAGCATCTCACAAAAGTACTCAGTTTCGTTGCCAGCGGTTTAGACATTAATGGCTGTGTGTGAATTATTTTGAGGGCACAGCAAATTATACAAGTTGTACACACAAGTGTCATATCTTCAGTGCTGTCCCATAAAAAGATACAATAAAATATTTACAAAAATGTGAGGGGTGTACTCACTTTTGTGAGATACTGTACATATATTGGAACTATAAAAAAAGGTACATTTTTAAAAAAATTGACACGTCAAACATATATGTACAAATACTACATGTTTAAATACTACTACGAACATATACTAAGAACTTCACACACATGTTAAACAATATATGGAAATATATTTCCACTGCATTTGGGATGGGTTAAGGATTTATTAAAGAGCAAAGAGTACTGAATGTCCCCCAATCATGGACCCGCACTAAAAATGACTGTGGGATTGAAGTACCTGTGGAGGGATGATATCAAAGAGGTCCCCCGCTAGAGCGTACTCCTGAGCAAAAACGTAGTAATCCTCCGTCTCGAATGCGATGCCAAACATGTTGATTATGAAGGGACAGGGTGAGAGGTACAGCGAGATACTGTACTCTCTCAAAAAGCTCTTTAGCTTGGTGGTTTTCTTCTTGAGGAATTTCAGAGCCATCTTGGTGCCTAAGTGAAGAGAAGAGAACCGAAAAAAACAAAGACATCTAAAACTGACGTCCACAGCTTTTGCAAACCAGTATCTTTTACTTCAGCGTGTCTATAGACTCATGAAGAATGCAGGACCACCCGGTTACCTCTGATTTTATGAATGACCAGGTCCACCTTCCCGTAGGTGCCTTTCCCCAGCTCCCGGATGACCTCATAGTACTTGGTGACCTCGAGCTTCTCCAGGTTTTGGGCTGCGAAGAGCTGCAGCTCCTCTAGGATGTCCACAGATACACGAGAGCCAACCGGAGAGGAGCTCATGCTTCCACAGGAGCAGGAATGCTGTCCAACTCTTTGTGTTACTGCAGTCAACCAAACAAGAGATACAATCTGAGATTAAATTGGGTCCCCAGTGACGTACATGAAGCATGCCCCTCCATACACTTCCCTCTTACAGCTAACTGAAACAATGACATGTGGTGCAGATTCTGAAACTGCAATTAAATGTAAATGGAATTCGTTATGCAACCATTTAGGTAATTATACTCTAGACCTCTACAGGGTTAAAACAAACCAAGGCTGAGCGTTTCTTTCCTTCCCTAGAGTCCACTGAACAGTTAATGATCCGTATGCTGTATTCTCCCAAGTCCTTGTCTTGCGTCAGGCAAAGTAATTAGCCTGAAGATCTAGCCTACAAGATGTTTTCTAAAGATGAGGGATCCCACATACAGTCATCCAACCTGCTTGTTCCTCTGCTTGTCTTGTCAATATATTTGTAGGCAAAGTGCACCAGCTGAGTGTTATGAAACAGAAGAGAACACGGCGTATCCGTCCGAAAGCGCCACAGTTCCTCTCGCTTCATAATTCCACTGTATTTTAAAGTAGAGTTTCACTGTTTAACATTTTGACGCAGGAACAAACCATCAATCTCAATCAGCCATTACATAATCAGCCTGATTGAAAATGCACCGCTGATTCTCCTGCACAATCCCTCTGCATATTCCCTTCAACAAACTACAGCTGAGGCTTTCGCCCCATTTCACTGCTCCCCAGTCAGTCCACGGTCTTTACTAGGAGTGTAGCAAGGAATCGTAACATGCAAAAATGTGATATTGTGCCGAATATAGATTCTATTAAATTATGGCATTGAAATCAATTATATGATCTGAACACCAAAGCCGGCAAACAACCAGCACCAAACAACAGCCCACACCAGTATGCTCATTAGTTCGGTGTACAGCATCATTTTTATTCATTTTGCTCAGAATATATTGAGAGAGTCGAATCGTAAAACCAGTATTAAAAACCGTGGGACATCATTACACAGCTATTCTATACCATTACTTGTGTCACGGATGCTTATTTTCAGGAGTTACTGGCTGATTTGAATGTCAGATTTCTTAAACTTAATAAACAGCAGAAGCCCAGAAAGTCTTAAATTATACATACTCAGAACAAGCCCTGTACATGTCACCTTATATCTTTAAGTGAAGCAGTTATGTCCGATTTTCAGTGTTTATAGTTTTATTTTTGTGGTCTACTAGAAAAGATTTACATACACACAATATTTTTCTCATATCTGTACATCTGTATTCACCCTCTGTGTCTATAAGCCCCACCTCCCGCAGTGCTCAGTGTGCTCTGATTGGTCAGCGTGCATACTCTTGCCTGATGGGTCAACCACAAAAGTGGCTCCCACACACCACTGCCGCTGTTTTTACGAGTCCCATCCAGAAAGTCAGGTAGAACAAGTTGGTAGGCTTATAACAGGCCCCCTTCAAAATAAATGAATAACCTTCAAACAATTAAATAACACAGGACTGGATCAAACATGTCTGTCTTCTTACCATGCTGAAAAGATTAGCTGGTTTATGCTGGTTAGTGCTGGTTCACCAGCAAAAACTTGCTCAAAATACAACACATGACCAGCATCAAGGGAACATGGAGCTCATAGTGGTCCTGCTCAAATCCACATCCCAGTCATGTACCAGGCAGAAGGAAACGGATGAGGCTGAAGTCAATTCCTTCTTTTACCAGCTTCTTGTTCAAATTTTCTTGCTCCACCTTAAACGGTGCAGCAGTTACGAGAAAATTCTAACAAGAAGACGAGCGAATGAGAAACTGACTTCAGTTTTGTAGAAAACGGCACCTCGCTTTATTCTCTTTTTCAGCTAAAACACATCTAGATTTGATCCTTAATCCTCAAATCCATGACGAGAAATACACAGTATTTTCAGCCGAATTACAAGAGGAAGAAAAAAGGACCTTCCTTGAACTGAATGAACTGCATGAACCCACTTTACTAGTCTAATGTCTAAATGCCCTATATGATGTTTTGATCCGGAAATGACAGAGATTCTGAACGTCCGAATTGGCCAGTCACATTATGCACTTATTACGTGACCAGACCTCCTCCGGCAAAACTAATCCCACTCGAATAGAGAAAGGATTAACAGGCTGCAGGCTAACACTTCTTTGTTAGCTCATGTTAGCTATGCCTTGCATAAATGAGAGAAAATGAAGACCATTCTGTCGCAGACTGAGAGGCATGAGATTCTCGGGTAGGTCAGTGTCTTCTGGCTCTGAATTGGTTTCTAGTTCTGGTTTCTCAAACATGTATGACTGTACCGTCTAGTAAAGCTGCCCATTTTTCAGGTCGTGGTTGAACACTCGAAAGAGCCTTTTTCAGCACCTTCAGAGAACGTGGCCCCAGTTATATTTAGAGCAGGGAAATACTGCTTATTTTTTCACCATTTTGAAACCTTATTTTATACACTTGCCGTTTTTTTCATTCATTCAAATCTGACTAAGTAATTTATATAACACATTTTCACATTTATATAACACACTCAGGACACATATCTGCTTTACACGGATTTTATCATCACTGATTTTATCGGTTAACCAATATATCAGTCGGGCCTGTTTTGTGTATCTAGGCCTGTTTGCTTGTTTCGGAACACTGCAGCGGCTGTAAACAGAGAAGACCATTTGTTCCTGGCGGCAGATCAGAAGTGCTTAGCTTGCACTGCAGATTACAGCACATGCTTAGGTTCTTGGGTGGGCCTTTGTGGGCTGGACCATATACCATCATATATATACCACCAGCTAAGTCCCGTATTGTATGTCCTGTTCGATTTTTGTATCATGGCTCTTTCAGCTCCACAGAGCAATCCAATAATCTGGAGGTGGATTTATTAAAGACGCTGCAAGAGCGGGGCAGGCTTTTAACACAGACGTTCGCACCACCACTGCTCACTCGCAGAAGGATACGACAAAATGGAAGCTGGGCTGGAGCGATATGACTCACTAGGTCAAAGACAATGTCAGTGCTGCGTGGCTTTAAGGCAAACAGATGCAAAACGCAGAAAGTGAGTGTACAGCACAATGAGCTGGCGACGAGCAGGACGTTTTACTGTTCCTGCTGTGCATAACAGAGTTTTATTACAGTGTCTCCTATTAATGGCCAAGCTAAGCATCATTTGGTGTCAGATTGTCTAGATCTCCTCCTCTGCTTCGCAGGAAGCATTAGTGCTTTGTGCGTTCCCATCTTTTGGAATTTTTATTCAACTTCAAATGTCTTTAAATGGCGGTGGGCAGCACAGCAAAAACATAACACCATGATGCTTCAAGACGATGCATATTTTACATTACTTCTTTTCTGAGCTTTAAGAAAACCTCCATTCTAATAAGTGCACTGCTATCATCGGGTAAAAACAACAAACCACAGAGTGAATAACAGAAGACATCACGTTTCTTAAATTACAAACTTCCACTGAAACCAATTATCCTTACAGTACATTAACATGCAAAGTCTTCAAGAACATAAACCCTAACTGTAACCAAAGTGCTAAAATTAGACCTGATTTTCATACAATGCAAAGCAAAACTATTGGAACGAAAAAATTCATCTTGCTAAGATTAGTCCTGCATCATTTACATCTCACTCCCTAATTTCCATTTTGAAGCCACATATAGTTTATATAGTGTATTTCATAAAATGATGGTTACATGCAGCAGTCTGTGTAGGCTTTATAGGCCACGGGCTTTATAGGCCACGTCTGTACGGACTCACCATACAGCACACACTACGCTTTATGACATTTCAATTGACAACACTATCAAAAAGTGTTTTGTTAGGTTTATATACTGTACTGCAGTAAATCCAATTAAACAGGCTTGATTATGATTTTTTAATGGAGCATGCATGTGCATGTTTTTCATGTGCAGTGTTCTTTATGTGCTGACGTTATCAATGACATGCTTGAGACATAAATTAATACAATAATGAGCCCTAAATATAGCACAGCTTTATGCCAGCGTTTGAACACCCCTGGTCAAATAACATGTTTTGTTGAGTGTAAATGAGCTAACACATCCCCTACAGAGAATACATGTATGGGGAAGCAAAAAAAACATTATGTCAGGTTTTAAAAGCTTCAAAATTAAATTATATATATATATATAAGCTGCCATTATGTTTTTTTGCTTCCCCAACACCAGCAAATAAAAAGTCATTACATTACAAGTCAGTACATTAAAATTTCAGAAGTTATCTGTGCCTCTGTTCTCTGAAGAGGACTGTTAGCTTATTTCGCATTTAGAAAATCAACAATCATCATTTGACATTCAAAATGATTTGACAATGGGTATGCAAACGTGCATATACGACTGTGATGTCGTCCAGATACATCTGGTCCCTTGGTAAGAATGCGCAAACACAGCTATGACAAATTGCAGTTGTTGTTTATCAGCTTGATTTAGGAAGAAAACCTTTTAAAACAATCACAAAATCATCTGTCACTATAACTATACTTTAACATGTGTCGCCCATAAATTCTCATAAAATTGAAGTGGCCTACATTCCCATTCACGTTTTACCCTTTTCTTTAAGATGTGCTCATCCATGGTGTCTTGTTCTTTTGGGGTCTAATAATGAACTGACCAAAGAAAACAGACCAAACATCTATCATCTTTACCAAGAGTCAATCCACAGGGCCGTGTACAACAGACCTCCTATTGATGGTCAAGCACTAACCTCCTTTGCTGCAGTAACAGTCTCTAGCCCTCTGGGAAGGCTTTACACCTGATGTTGGAATATTGCTGAGGATTTGATTGTATTCAGCTCCAAAAGCATTAGTGAGGTCAGGTGCTCATGTTGGATGATCAGTTCTGGATCACAAACGCCTCTCCAACTCATCCCAAAGGTATCTCCATCACTCCAGAGAACACAGTTTCACTGTTCCACTTCTCACTGCCAGAGGGTTTTTGTATACCTCTCTAGCCAATGGTTGGCACTGGTCAAGGGGACTTTAGACTCATGTGCAAATGCTAAATACACATACAGATGCAGTGCAAAACGTGCTCTCAATTCACACTCAGTTTATTAAGGCTGTACAACAAACTGCAAACTGTGCCCAAGACAGAGGCGTAACTGTACTGTGGCTACTGGTGTACATTGTGGCCGCATCAAATACATCTGTCCAACCTTTAGTAAATCAGGTGGAAGGAGTAATAACTGCCGTTCAGACATCTCCAGTCATCTCCACTCATTTTTGTGACATCCTCCCAGCTTTTGTGCCAGTTTTGCACATACCATTTGGGTAGAAAACGTCTGATTTGTGCCTGACACTTGCACAAAAGGCTAATAGTGTGATGTACAGTGTCTGTTTGTGACAGTTGCATGTGCACAATGCAATGGCAATTCCAGGTCAGGAGTGAGATGGAGAGCGTTTGAATAGTTACCCCATTTTCTTTTCCCTCTCAGCCTCGAAGTTACAGCTCCGTTGTTCTAAACGATTAGCCACGAAACTCCTAAAGCATCCTAAAGCACTTCATGCTTATCCCTGAGGCAAGGATTCGCTTCATAGCCAGGGCTGATTCACTATTCATCTGTTGTCGCACTTATCAGTGGGTGAGGACCTGGGAACACAGGCCAGGGATTTAAAAAAACAAAGGCAGAGAAGTCAACGTCTCTAATCTCTCAGCTTCCTTGGCCAACTTTCCCTCTAGAATATTCATGCCGCCTGAGCGCTGCGCTTTCCCAGGACTGATTATGAGGGCACTGGCTCCTCACTAACCTCTAGTGCTAGTTCCCATTTGCTCAAACTGCAGACTTGCAACCTGCTGCCCTCAATAAGCAAACATGCTGCAGTGATGAGGGGACAAACTGAGAAAGGCCAAACCATCAATTTCTAAAGCCCAGAGCACACGGTAATCATGTGGTATTCAGGCTACAGGAAAATGAAGGCCAACCACACAATCTGATATGTTAAAACATACAAGTGTTGTTTAGGCCAATTACTTCCTGGTCATATTAAAACCATACTATGTAAGTGTTGTGGATTTGGAGAGCATTTTGTAATGTGGGTTTGGAGTCCTTCCCCGAGCAGATGAATCTGATCATTGCAAACAGGTTTTAAGTGTTTTAAAGAGAATTCAGTCAAGGATATGTCTTCTGTAGTTGAGTTAATTATCTACAATTGAGTGCGTTTACTTGAGTAATCAGATAACTCAGGGTCTACATATGTGCCTTGCAGTCCACCAATTAACTCACAGAATAAGATTTGACAGAAACATAATGTGAAGCTCAAAGTCATGCCGTGTCTTTTTTAAACAACACATAGACATACATCATCTAGGTAAAGAATATTAAAATTCCTCTTTTTCTCAAGCACGTAGTTTCAGTGTTGTTGCAAAAGTGTTTTGTTGCCATCTCGTGGTTGCTGTGTTGAAGGTTGCCTGTTTATTTCTGGTACCGTGGCCTGTTTTCACACGTGCATACTGAGAAATCGGAAAGAAATCGGAGTAAGTAGTTTACATGTGCTGAGAAACCAATACAAGGAGCTAAAATCCAGCCCTCTTTATCAGACTTGGGAATTCCAGACTTTACTCTGAGCTACAAGGCCACTGGAATAATCAGATAAGTATGTAAAAGCACTCATTGTCATCAAGTCTTCATCAGTTTAATGCTGATTCTGCATTTGAGACCTGAACTTCGAGCAAAGTCTTCTTTTTCAAGCCAGTGCATGTGACTTTAAAAAACTCCTACAAAGCATAACCTGACGCTTCAGACTTTAAAGGTACTATTTCAGGCTTTACAGGGTGATTAGCAACAGCGCAACAATGTTTTAGACCATGTGTTAGCATGTTTTTTTCTTTCTCTCTTTCTTTCTGACTCTGTAACGGTACTTCTTTTACATTTTTGTAATCGCCGTTTGTAATGTAATGACTTTTATCTTCTTCTGAAATGTCTTCTGAGCATTGATAACATCATCATACACCAGTGGGTGAAGACAAATAATAATCGGTAATGTCACGTTTCACTTTTCCCTCCCACCAGTCCCACCTATGATCAAGTCAAAATGAGAACCTTCCTGGTACTGTGTTGGAAATATGCTGAAAGGAGATGTGAGAATGTCTGGGCCTTCATCTCTCTAAAACAGTTGTTCAACAGACTGATGAGATTTTAGCAAGCCAACAAGTAACCCAATGAAGATGCTTCAAAGGCAATAATTCCTCTGTTGGGAAAGAAAAGTGCTTTAATGTTGAACAGTTTGCTCATTGATTTAAGTACAGATGCAATGTCTCAGAATTGCCTCGAACTCTCACAATATTATGGGGCATTTTAAAGATGCTAGCCTACAGTAAAGTCAGTTTTCCATTGTTTTTGCTGTAGACATAGGTGCTACAAGTTGGAGGACAATTTTAAGTATTTTCTGTTCAAGTTTCAATAGTTCCAGTGATTATGGAAATCTGTTACTTCATGGTTTCTAGAGAGGCTCTATTATAACCACATGTAATATGTAAAGCACATGGATATAGATTTGGAACTCACTCATTTACTTGTACTTGTTTAGCAGTCTTGAAGGTTCTTCACAAGGGGGAGCTATTGGCCTGCATTTGCCGTTTGTGTGCCCCATTTAAAGAGAAGAAATGTCCGCGAACCTTCACAAGCAGGAGCTGACAGATGCAGGTGTCTGCAGTAGCTAAGCAATGCTACAGCACAGTTTTCCCCATACTGGTCCTGGAGTAATTGCACGTATCAGGAGGGGCTTGTTAATGACCCGATTAGTTGGATCAGCATGGAAAAACAAAAATGTATGCAGGATATGGATATTGTAGGGCCTGGACTGGGAACCATCAAGGTATGTCTGCTGACCACTTATTCTTTCCACAATTCTCGAGGCAACATTTGGTATTAAATACTGCTGACATACAGCATAACTTCCAGCTGTTCGGCCCTCCAGCTCTCACTGCTGCTTCGGCTGTTTAAAAATGAGTCATTAAAATTCGCCTGACACCACAACATAAGCATTTAACACGACTAAATAGGCCTACCACAGGGGTGGAGCCGCATATGCTGTTACTGTTCTGCTGAAAGGAGAGTGGCGATTGCTTGCGAAACGACGGACAGGTGCATAAATACTGGCCAGACTTTTTGAGCCAGCAAATCAAGAGCGCTGTTACGCAGCTCGGCCAGGCAGGCAGGTTTCCAGACAGTGAGAAACCGTTTATATCGCTTGGAAATGTTCATAGTAAAGCGAGTGCTCGAAAGCCAATATCGCTTTTGACAGTTTAGCTTCTCAATCTCCTGATGCCCCATTGAATTATGTAAGACATTTTCCAACTAGCAGTAGAAGCTGCAGCCTGCTCTCAGTTTTACAGGGAAGTATATGCGTATATCTGTAAACAGCCAGCTAATGAAGTAGCAGCAGACAGCAGGGCCTGTGGAGCTCGTCCATCTCCTGAATCATTAATTAAAAGCTGCGAGTTGCCCACCTTGTGCTCAGACCACAGGGGTGTGAAAAAGAGGATCAGAGAAAAATACACACACAAGTCTGTATTCCTGTCTTAGTGGGGTGTGGCCACTGTCCTCTGTATGACAGGACCCCATAAAACCAGTCCTTTAAAGGGGGGACTCTATGATTTGCCAATACGCCAGCTTAATTAAATGTTTACGATGTAAACAGTCAGTCTTTCAGGATTGGTGGATGTGAAATGCTCAGTTCTAGAGAAACTTCCAGTTTTGTTCACAGTGGCAGTGTTAGGAACCAGATGTGAGTTTAATGCCTTTAAATGTTCTCTCATAGAATTCCCTCAGAAGTTAATTTTGACCTAACATGTATTTTATATATATTGATGAATCCAGGGTGGATTGGTATATTTGAATATTCAGAAAGTCACAAAGGTTCTAAAAACCGTGTACTAAACTCTATAGTAAAATAGTTTTCTCGTTCCTTTAGTGTGTTATGGAGCTTTTCATGGACGTAAACGGTTTGCAAAGTAGCAAGACCAATGTACACACCAGAGGAAGAACCATTTTCCCACAGAAACCACTTTTCTCAGCTGCCTAAAACACCTTGTTGGATTTCCAGCCCTTTTCTCTGTTACAAAGTGATGTCATCTCTTAACACAATCCTTACTGGCTGCCTACCGGCAAGCTTGGCAATCTCACACAACGCCCAGCAACTACTGGAGGCTGTCTATGGGTGGAAATGCTCTGGCGGTTGACCAATCAGAACAGAGTAGACAAGCAGACCTATCAGAGCACACTGGGCTCATTGGGAGGCAGGGCTGTAAGACACAGGAGCTCTATCAGAGCGTATCAGACAGAGGGTGAATACAGATGCATCAGAAAAACATTGTGTTTTGGGAAGAACGCACTTGAGAGTGCCAGCCATGTGCGTGTTGCCTGTGCTGGACCCAGAGCACATGCAGCTTTCTTAACCCTGCTGAAAACAACAGCATAGACCGGCATACCTGGTCACTGGTAAGACCAGCACGTGTTCTGTGTTTTGGACGCTGGCATGCTGGTTAGCAGCAAGGAGGTTGACCAGTATAACTTGATTTCAGAAGGGAAAACAAATGGTGGAGAGTTATGGGTACGATTATGGTTGGGTTAATATACTCTCTGTATTATCCATATTCCAATGAGAGAGAAATATAGAAGGGGAAGGGAAAGAAGGAAGACAACACATTCAAAGCTACTGTGCTCTTGTAAACGGTGAATTAGAATGATCAAAAACTATAATACATGGCCCTGTGAACGACTGCCTTCCCCCCAACGAGCACTGGGATAGGCTCCAGTACTTCCCGCAACCCAGAAGATTAAACGGCTCAGAAGACGATTGTATGAACGAATGAATATAATAAATGGTAAATAGGGATTTTTTGTGGTTGAGGTATTTGTCAAATATTTTTCAGACTATACTGTGAAAATCCAATATCACATTTGACTGAAATAGGTTCATGCACATCATTCCAAGAAAAATATTATCCAAAGAGCACATTTTTCCAGCTTTACACCCATTTCACAGTTATTACGTGCAAATCACATAGAGGTTCGCTTGTCATTTTGGCTGGTAGATAAATTGACTATATTTGCATTGTAGGCGTTGTGACCTCTGGTTCTTATCACCACCACTGCAAATAGAGCTGACTGTTTCTCAACAATGGACCATTATACATCAAACCAATCCGAATGACTGTGTTTACATCTTAATTACTGAATTATGAAGAAAACTGAAATTTGGAATTGTGAAATTCCTCTTTACTTTTCCTTGATTCGGATATGTACATAGAGATTCCACATGAGTGAACGTTACATTAAATCATTATGTTTTACATCCTTTTATCAGGAACCGTTGACAAAATTTGAATCACGTAAATCCGACACATTGTTTTGCTTTCAGTGTCTCATCTGAACATTCCTGTGCTAGACTTCACCCAGGTCAGTTGTTTTAAGAGTCCTAGTGGGGAGCAGTTAAACGTCCACAATCCTAGGAACATTTGGTTCCTACAGAAAGCTAATTACGTACAGACACAAACTCGCAAACAAGACACCTGCGGCTGCCTGGAGCATCCAGAAAAAAAACAGAAAGAAGAAAAAAGGAGGCACACGCCATCCCAACAAAACTAACAATGCCTAATGCATTCATATCAGCATTCAATTCCACAGCACTCCATTTGTCCTTGAAATTGAATCCGTTTCTATGAGATACACAGGGAATAAACAGTGCGGATGTCCTACATCCAAAGCCAATGCTGCATGTTATTATAAGCCTCTTTTGACCAGCGCCATCTTGAAGTTAGGGGTTTACTTATGCAGATGGTTGAGAAGAAATCACCAACCCTCATCATCATCATCATCATCCAGAGAAGATCTTATAGACATGGATTATGACGGAGACTGCTGAAAATGCTTCTTAGTACAGGTTTATCTTCAGTACAGGGTTCTGTACACAAAGTAACCTGGAAATGAATATATTACATCAACACACGATTACTACCAAAAGTAAATAAACTGACACACGCACACACCCACACACACACACACACACATACACACACACATATATATAGTGTATATGAAGTATACTATATTATATATATATATATATATATATATATATATATATATATATATATATATATATATATACACAAAAAAAGTTGCACCCAGAAGGAATAAACTGACAGGAATGAAACTTGGTGGGTAGGCTTGACATTGTGAAACATGCAAATGATTCAAGTTTCACACTCAGCCACACATGTGACATAAACAAGAACGGGCCTCATCGCTGTACCTGACCGACCATATTGCACAAGCCTTGCATTCTGAGATAGAGAGTCACCAAACACTGCAATGGTGTTGTGCCAGTCTGTCACGGAGTGACTCCGAATAACAGCTGGTCATCTGCAGTAATGAGTCCCACTTTTGGAGACGACCAACAAATCCATGTATGGAGGCACCGTGGTCAGCGCCAAGATGAACGGTGTCACTCCACCTCCACCCCTACCGCAAGATCTGAATATCTGAGAATATCGTAGCTGTCCAAAGAAAAACAAGTTATCTCCAAAATGGTAACTTTACAGGAGAAGCCAAAAACCTAGTTTAATTATAACAGAAGTCAATGGAACCAGACTTTTTTCCAAGCAGTTTTGGGCCATTTCTTTTGGTCCATTCTGAAATTTTACACAATGTAAACAACAGACCATGTGAACAAATGATGCATAAAAGTAGAAATCAACAAAAATTGAGTTACATGTTTTTCACTGCACAGAGGCAATATTCAAGCTGCATGGGATGGATTATCACAGGACACCATTAAGAACCTCTACAACTCGAATGTCGAATGTCGAGATGTCTGGCATGTTGCGCTAGCGGGCCAACACCATACTGAGAGACACTACTTCTGTGTAGCTCATATCAATCTAAATTTATAAATATATATATATATATATATATATATATATATATATATATATAATTTTTTTTTACACTGAGGTTCAAGTCTTTGTTTGTGGCTAAGAAGATCAGCGTCTACTTTTTTTCTAAGGCTTGAATGCTTAACACAGTGTTCCAGCCTGCCTGTTATTTGTGGTTGTGATGTCACAGCACATGGAGGTTTGGTTGCTTCTGATTAGTCAGATATATCTAAAAATCAAAAAAAATTTGTGCACGCGAGTCAAATAAAAACCAGTGGTGCGTCTTCAGTATGGTTTTCTTTGTGAAACAGAACATTTGTGTAGCACTGTGGACTACAGAAAACATACATCCTGTCTGTGTGAACAGAACACACATATATCCACTCTCCTATGTGGACAGAAGTGCTGTGTGCACGGTAGGCTTGTTTAGCTGGTGTGGTTGTTGTTTTCCTCATTGGTCTCCCTGCATGGGCCATCAAACTGCATGCTCATCTGAAATGCATGAGCTTCGTCCACCAGTTCTAGTTCTCTTATCTATGTAACCTGTGACAGCCTCGTTACCCCCACCACCCTCATCTTTTCCCTTCATTGAGCCACCAGGTGACCTACAGGATCCTGACTCATCCTCTCCAGCAGCTCACCAACAACACAGAATGGTCCCAGTGCAGGCCAGCCTGCAGAACGGAGTCGTCTAAAGCCACGGAGCTCTTCATTATTCATGCTTATTATTTGCATGCTTAATAAACCAGCTTCTGCAGCGTGTTGTTTCTAATACCTGGGAGGCGGTTTCTGAACAGCAGTATAATGGTTCTGTGAGGAAGCGTGATTTCTATGCAATGCATGCATTTAATGTATTCTACGTGTTTTTGCCTCTAGCTGAATGACTGAATCCGCAGTGCTGCTCCTCCTGGTCTGTATTTACAAACAGCCACCAACAACCCCATCACCAGAACTCATACAAGCTGATAACCATACAATAACACCCGGGACCGCTATTCTGCCCAAGTCCAGACTTTGAATGAATAGGAGGGTTCGGTGGCTTTGCAGTGCAGGTGCAGCGTTTGCCAGGGATTTACTCACCATCAAATCCGTCCTTCTTCAGTGAGGCTTTCTAAGCTGCCCGTTCAAGCCGCAAATATCCCAGGTGATGGATGAAGGCAGATCATTTTTCTTTCTCTCTCTCCCTCTTTGTTTCTAATACTGTGCTGTTTCTCCTCTGTCCGCATTTGGACTCGTTCAGTCCCCTGTCTGAATCCGCCCGTGTCCTAATGTCCCTCTGCTGTCTCTCTCAGCGCTGCTATTGTCTGGCTCCGCAGCTCCTGATGCCAAATCAAAGCTTTCAGAGAGCTGATGGGAGGCCACGCCCCCCTCCGGCACGCTTTAGCCAATAGCAGGACACCCTCTGTGCGAGCGTCTTCCCGTAGCAGCTTTGGAACGCGGAGAGAAAGCCCCGCCTTCTGCGATTACCGGCCAATAGCAGCTTCCAGGGGCTTGTGGGAAGCCCCCCCCAAGTGCCCCTCAGCCAATAGCCGAACAGGTCGCCGGCCGCGCGATGCCGCTGGTTCCGTGAACAAGCTTTCCACCGTGTAAATAGCAAAGTCCGTGCAGGGACGGCCAACGTGGAAGTGCTATTACTGCTTATTAATGTCCATATCTGCTTTATTAATGTTATGTTGTATGTTATATATGTCATTTGGCGCTTTGTCTTGAGAGCACAACAATATAAACCTATTTAATAATGATAAAAGTGTATAAATTAGTATATATATATTACTGTTTATTACACGTCGGTTCTGACGTCATCATATCAAATTCAGCTGTTGGACACGAAGGAGTTAATGTTCCTCTGCTCTCTGTTTCAGTCCGTTAGTAAGTTTATGAACTGGGACAGGTGGTTTGGAGCAGGGGAACACACTAATGTGCGGAGACTGAAGCACTGCTAAAGGCTTACTGAGTGGCAAATAACACTGCAGAAAATAATCATTTGGTCAGTGCACAAAATTAACCCCCCAATTCATTCATTCATTCATTCATTCATTCATGGAAAGCCAAAACTTTTATTACACTTACTCAGAATAACTCAGCTAGTTTGTCCTGCAGTGCAAGCTCTTCAACACCACTTAATAAGTGTATATGGTCTAATAAGCCAGGGATATTCAAAAACAATCGACCCCTCAAACGCCGTGCCGTAAATACGAGGTAAATTTAGTGGCAGAATTTCTAGCAGCCCTGAAACTTACATGCACTGATGCTTCTGTCAAATTACTCTAACCTAATTCAGTAAGCCAGTTACTCAGCTGTTGCATCACAAGTCACTGAAGTGCAGGCTTTCAGCTCATCTCCACATCATGTTGACACTCAGTGCAGCACGTTATAAAGAAAACATTTTCCATTTAGCTTTTTTTAGTTTTCCATGTTGTTGGGAATAGCTTTATTTGCTGGGACCATGATGCCATGATTGTTAGCTTACATCATGTTACACTGTTGCTGAATCTGTGCCTCCGAAAGCATGAAGCAAATGTATATGTGACTGTGGTAATAATTTAACTACAGCCTGCTGGACACTGAGTGAAGTGTGAAGACCTATTCTCTGATGGAATATGGAGTTGATTGATGGGTTATGTAGTCAAGCAAACTTTAGTAGTCAAATTGAGTACAGGGAATGTTTCGTTTGGGGGAGATTTCGAGACTGTTTTAAAGGAGCAATATGTAACATGAAGCAATCTCTCACATTCATACTCCACACTGTATATTCTCCACCCTCCTCACTCCCCAGTCTAGAATTAACCATTGTGAGTTCAACATCAAAATTCATAGCTTTACTCACCATGAGCATGTCCATCGGTGGGAACCAAGGGCAATGTTAACTCTTGTCTTGTTGTTAAGAGCAGGTGGCTTCTTCTTCATCCACTAAAGGCAGACTCGACACCCTGTTGCCTCTTCAGGTACAATGTGGTATAATAAGAAGGGCCACAGCATGACGCATGGTCGCCCTTGACATGATGTCAGAACTGTTACCTCTTCACATTCTGTTGAATATTTCAGTTAATTCTGCTCCTTTTCTACACATTGCTCCTTTAATGCTGACTCAGAACATTCCTTAAAGGGCCCACATCCTACATTTTCTGTATGGTAAAAAATGTTTTTCCAGCATATTCGGCCCTTTAATAAGTACACATAGGGATTCGACTTTAACTCTGTCTTACCTGTGAAGACGATTAACATGTATGACACCCTGTTACATTCATATAGTTCTGTTTTCATTAAAAAACACCACCCTGAACAAATACACCACCCTAACCAGACACCCCCCTGAACAAATACACCACACTAAACACACGACCCTGAACGAAGACACCACCCTAAACAGACACCACCCTGAACAAATACACCACCCTAACCAGACACCACCCTGAACAAATACACCACACTAAACAAAGACACGACCCTGAACAAATACACCACCCTAACCAGACACCACCCTGAACAAATACACCACACTAAACAAAGACACGACCCTGAACAAATACACCACCCTAACCAGACACCACCCTGAACAAATACACCACACTAAACAAAGACACGACCCTGAACAAATACACCACCCTAACCAGACACCACCCTGAACAAATACACCACACTAAACAAAGACACGACCCTGAACAAATACACCACCCTAACCAGACACCACCCTGAACAAATACACCACACTAAACAAAGACACGACCCTGAACAAATACACCACCCTAACCAGACACCACCCTGAACAAATACACCACACTAAACAAAGACACGACCCTGAACAAATACACCACCCTAACCAGACACCACCCTGAACAAATACACCACACTAAACAAAGACACGACCCTGAACAAATACACCACCCTAACCAGACACCACCCTGAACAAATACACCACACTAAACAAAGACACGACCCTGAACGAAGACACCACCCTAAACAGACACCACCCTGAACAAATACACCACACTAAACAAAGACACGACCCTAAACGAAGACACCACCCTAAACAAACACCACCCTAAACAAAGAGACCACTCTAAACAAAGACTCCACCTTAAACAAAGACACCACCCTAAACAAAGAGACCACTCTAAACAAAGACTCCACCTTAAACAATGACACCACCCTAAACAAAGACTCCATGCTAAATAAAGACACCACCCTAAACAAAGACTCCACCCTAAACAAAGACTCCACCCTTAACAAACACAGTGGCCTAAGCAAAGACTCCACCCTAAACAAAGACTCCACCCTAAACAAACACAGCACCCTAAGACTAAATTTTGTGAAATTCATTTACGTTAATTACAATATTGCACACAGGTGTTATGGCTTTGAAACAGATGAATAACAGATGCAGGCAGTTTTGTGATGAATATTAATAAGGGTTCATTTGAGATGCATAACATAACATTTATTTAAAAAACTTAAAACCAGATACGCTTATACAAACGCAGCGATCTTTAAAAGTGCAACATTAGGAGGAAGTAAAAGGAATTAAAACATGTACATACAACAACGTCTAAAACTATTTCACAGGAATTAGACTGATCAAATACATCACAAGATGGAGCTGTTCATTTATAACATGTGAATTAAACTAAAGTAGTCAGATGTGTATATAGCAGTGAATCCATTTACAGAAACTAAACAGGAGAATTGGGTGACAGAGGCGTGCGTTAAAACTGATAAAATACGCTACACAAACAAAAACAGTTCCAGCGTTTTGGAATGCAGGTGTTGGGCGAGGTTCTTGATACGACACAGGCGGACATTTTGTGAATCTCCAGCGCCGTACACTCTGTAAATGTGATAATTCTCCTTCTCCTTCAGTGCTAAATCCAGCTCGTTGGCTGACAGGTGGATAAAGTGCTTCTCCCGCTTGACTGTCGTCTTGACTTCCACAAAAACCTCTCGCATGCCTTCCTGGCCATTTGCAAAGGTCAACTTGAAGTCGCAGGGTTGTCCGCTCTCGCCGATTTGGTTGTACCAGGTGATCTCTCTGGGCCCGCTACCACTTTCTCTCCAGTGTGTGAAGAACGAGTAGACCAGCTGCTCTCCCCATTTGCCGATATCAGCCGTGTCATCGTAGTCCTCCGACAGCTGCAGTGACTGAGGCATGCTGCAGTCCAGCACCAGGTCCTCTAAGACTGCTTCTGCGGCCCCCGGTTTGGTCCACACCGCGCTGTCCAGTGGCAGGGGTGGACGCTGAGGAGTAGCTCCCTGGAACTGGCTGACCACTATCTCTGGAGGCTGGGCTGGTTTATGAACTCTGAAAAAAACAACACAGTGTATTTGGAGGAATTACTGCTTCACAGGGAGAAGAAACTGTTCATGAAGCAACACAGAAGCAACACAACATACGTCTGTGACGACTCTGATGTGTGCTGTCCTGCTCCTGCACCATTGTTAGTGGTCGTGTCCAATCTGGGGTCCGGCTTCTCAACAGGAGCCCCACTGGACACAGCTTGGGGTTCATGAGGAACATCCACACACTGGACTACCTGCACAGGGGCCTCTTGTCTTTGTTCTGTGGGATCTGTGGGATGATATACACATATGATGATGTATATGTTAAGTAAGAGTAGTACATGTGAAATGCTAAAAATGTTCGGGTGTCCACACGATTTTTGATTCCGAGCGCAATATTCAATTCCAATAAAACTTCATACAGCATTCACAACCTTAGAACATGAAATATGAGTGTCAACATGAAACACAGCACAATTAATATACATGAGCTGAATTTGATCCGCCTGCTGGGCTAATGTGTCCACTGGCCTGCCTGTGGTGTGCCTCCATTGGTCCACCGTATCTCTCAAAAGCTGGGTCTCATGTGCTGCTGCCTTAACTTAAGCTGCTACTGACAGCGTCAACATGGGTGATATTCACTAAACTCTAGCACTGTCTAATGCTGGAAGACGTAGCCCAGGTCAGCAAGAAGCACATATGAGACAAATGAGTTTCGCACATGAAACGATATCCAGCACCGTTTTTGCTGAGCCAGAAAAGCTGCTTGGTGTTTAAATGTAGGTATCACAGGTTTATCTATATATTGTTCAATTCAGTTTTTAACTAAACAATGAAGATGTTTAACATTTGCTGAAGTAGTTAAACATGGTTCTTATTACTAATCCTATAATATTAAAATCTAAATAAGCTCACCAGACAAAAATCACCTGTGCAAGAGCACAAATAACACAAGTACGAATAACAGATGGGATTGGATTTGGCATGGACTGGACACGTTTCTGGATGTAGGCCACATCAGTGTTCAGCCACTCTTGCATCAAAGAATTGCGCAGTTGGGCCAGATTTGATGGATGCCTTCCCTGCCACAATTCTGAGGAGAATTTCCTGTAGACTGGGATTTTAGCCACATTCATAGATTCATAGATTGAGAAGAGTGCAGCACATCAATCAGTGTAGACCCGTATGACCATATGCTTCCATACACCTGCAAATCCAGCTACTGTCACACACCCCACATGTATTTGTACTCCAATCATCCTTGTGCAACCACATCTGCAGGGAGTTACTACCACCTCATTCCAGGTGACTCATTTTTGTCCTGTAAGCTCATATATAGTAAATAAACAACAGTAGGTTTTCTTAAGCATCTAATATAAAAACTACATCCGATATACGTCCGATTTACCTGATGACATTTGACATAAACCATCAATGTCAGTTGCTCAGCATAATTGGAAACCACCACTTAAATCTGCCATTGACAGTCTTCCTCTGTCTTCTGTACACAGACTAACCTGCTGAGTGTGGGGCGCTACTCGACTTGGGTGCCTGAACATGAGAAGCTCCAGGCACGGCTCCCTGTGCTGGGAATTCTCCCATATACTCCTGAGTGCTCGTACTGGAGGAGCCCCTGTCAGATCCAGAGCCATGCAGAGCTGGAGATGCAGTAAGTGCTGAAGAAGCTGGAGCTGCTGGAGGAGGCCACATTTTCATCACCGCCTCCACTGCCTGGCTTCCTGAACCTGCATGTACAGAATCACACAGTTGAGACACTTAACAGCCAATGTGCCAGTGTACTGAATCGGGGCACCTTCCAGTTTCAAGTACCCCTTCAACTGCTGGCTTATTTTGCAGTTATTAATTGTAACACTTATTATTCAGTAACTAGTATGAAATTAATATGTGAGTTGCGTACTTATGAGGCTGAGGAACTCACATACGAACCACGTTTAACAGGTTAAAACCACTGTAACCTTCACCTTTCTTAGATATGAGTATCTAAAGCAGAGTAATACCCTGTGCTCTTGTCCATCACAGAATACAGTAATGCACTGACTTGAATCATTTCATACAAGTCAAATATATGACACTAACACCTTCTCTTATTTTGTCTTTCACTTTTAGCAATAACTGGTCTGATGTAATAGCTTTTATAACTTTATTCTAACTTTATTTATGTAGAAATACTGAACACATTTGAGGTGCTTTTTCAGGGTTAGTAGATACTACAGCCTGTGCTCGTACCTGTGCTGCTGCCTCCTCCTTTGCTGAGTGAGGCTTTGGGAGGCCAACTGTGCAGCTTGTCATCTTCATCCTGCTCAGTTTTCCTCTCAGCTTCCTGCGTGCTCGCAGCTCCACAGGTCCGGCCAGTGGACGGCACTGCCAAAAGAGAGGGCAAGAACAATGAGGGTGTGATGTACTGGTCCTTTTGTGGCAGTTTCAGGTGTAAACAGGCAGCACTGTACCCATATGAAACTGGTGCATGAGCCTAAACGTGCAGTTTATGGGCCATGTGCCTGGTAAAGCATGAAATGGGCTTCTTTTTAGAGAAGGCTGTGTGAAACATGAGAGGACCATGCAAAACGTTTGATGTGAAATGCTCCGTTCTAGAGAATATTACAGACCTGGTCACAGTGGGGGTGACAGGAACCACATGTCTGAAGAGTTGAACAGCTCTAAGAGCTCCCTCATTATACAGAAATGGCTGTGAAGGCATTACCTGATGCCTGAGACATTGTTTTATGATAAATTTGTCCTATAACGTCTTGTTAATCCTTTAATTTTAATTCAGCTGTGGCAGACATGTAATATATATATAGGCCTCACATATAAAAACTCAGAAGACACAAGTAGGTTCACTGGTGATTCATGATTAGATATAAAATAAAATATATTTGTGTTGACGATATGGTGACTGTTGATTCCTATCACCGCCACTGTACAGAAGTCTGTAACTATAGCAATGGACCATTTCATATCACCCAAGTGAGCCTCAAACATGTTCTGACAGAATGTTCACCATCAGAGCTGTTCAAATTCTTGGGACCAGACGTATGTGTGTGAGAAGATGTGCTGCAGAATATGCCATGATGCAGTTTGAATATGCATGGGCAGTCTGTGTTATCGTTTCGAATAACAGTTTAGAACAAGAGCAGAATAAAACCTCTGTAAAATCTTGGGGTGGGAAATAATGTATTAACAGTGCCATCTTATCAGCATTCAGCTTGTATTTCCTGTTTTGTCTCCAGCTTGTTGACAACAAGGCACTATTTCACTCCCTCTATTAAACCCTGTGCCTCACCAGCGAGCAGTTAGTGGGCAGGGCTACATGCAGTTTGTGTGCTATGCTGCAGTCTTAGTAGATTGAACATTAAATTTAGGTACATTGTGGCCGCATGTCGCAGTTGCATCTGGGCTCGTACATATATCTGGCCCTCACAGTCATTTCGGGCTATGGTTAGAATCAGGCTTCCTCTCAGTGCTCAGTGGAATGCAGTGTTGTATATGCTTCTGTGCAGTGGTTATCAGTTGCTGCATGGGGGGAAAAGGTCACACTGACATTCTAAGCTTGGCTAAATATACTGTACAATTTGACAAGAAAATGAACCAGATACACAATTCCCAAATGGAGCTATTCATTCCTCCAGATGGAAACTTTGTATTTACTTAGAGGATTTAAGGCAATAGTTTAGTATTGCATGACATGGACAAACTATCATATTGCAATTATATTAATATGTACTGACCCTTATTTATCAAAGTTCAATCAGTCAATAAGAGCACAGATCTGAGCGGCTTTAGTCACATACGAACTACTCTGCATCTGCTTTAGGAACCTTTTGTAAGATGTGGAAACAAGCAAAGACAAGCAAACTTATCAGCACCTAATTTACATATCGTCACCGTCCAATGAAACCATGTATCTCCATTTTGGTCGATTTTTACTTTTTGGCATCATTTGATCACATGAGCGGCTGTTTACATTGGGTGGACATTTCATGATGAATGGATCCCCAGAAATATCCAAAACATGCTTGGAAAAAAGTCTGTTTCCATTGACTTACATTCAAATTCAATCAGGTTTTTGCCCTCTCCTGTAAAGTTGCCATTTTAGAGATACTTGTTTTTATTTGGACAGCGACGATATCTTGCACATGAAACACACCTTAATTCATGCAGATGTTCCTGTAGGCAGCCAATGCAGTGAAAGCATTTATCGGCTTGTCAGCCAACAACTGTGTTTGTAAATGGAGTCTGAGGTCGAGCAGTGCAGTGCTCCACAGGACTGACCAACAATGCAAAAGCCGGTGTCGCGATAACAATTAAAGGAGGTTATATTGTGCGGCTCCAGCTGCTGTGCGGCTGTTGCACAGCCAGAGCGTGTGCATGTATAAAGACTGAGGGAGGGGTCTTCTCCCTTTGCTGTCTTGCAGCCGTGGTAACAGCTGCTCTTTCATGCCAGCGAGCACTGCTATGAACAAATCCTAATTAGCATATGTAGCCTGCGTGTCCGTGTGCATGCATGAACAGAAGATGAAACCGAGGGAAAATAACAGAGCACTGGAAAGGAAGAGGGGAATTCTGGGATTAAAGCACTACCGCATGGCAGCATTGCAAATGAGCCACAGATGAGACTTCAAAACGCATCAAGAGGGCGTACAAACCCATCCTATAACCCTCAGTCAGATCCCACCTGGAGCTTACCCATGGGTTCTGGTTTGATCTTCACCGGTGCTGGAACTTCCCATTGCTCTTCTTCTTCAGGAAGCTCCTGAATGTCGTTCCTGTCCAAGAATCTTTTCAAAGCAGCTTTATCCTGGATCAGACACAGGAAAAAACAGATTCATCTACTGTGATAGCAGTTCGGTTGTCTGTTTACAAAACCAACAGCTCAGAAGATCACACTGTGTTCTCTGGTTCTGTTTTGTTAAAAACTTGTTAAAATGACTCTATTTTTAGTAGATCTAACTGAGAACAGAAATGTAAAAAACACAGAATGAACTGAAATATCTGCTGTGAACAGATTGCTGAATTTGAGGAGGATACAGCAGGCTGTCATGCTATGGCTTACACCCAGTCATGTAGCTTATCTGCGCATTTCCTTCTATGGTCGCCTGATGTGCTAATTAGAATGTCTTAAAAGTGTGTTCAATCAGCGCATCAGTTCCAGTTCCCAGACAGCTGTGACAAACCCCCCAGAGACATGACCCATTAATGCAGAGTGTCTCCTGCATCTGTGGAGGGATGACTCACCTGTGTGCTGAGGAGCCAGACGCCCATCTCTGCATGCTGCATATTAAGGCATGGCTCCGGGACCAGGAGGTAAAGTCTCACCATTATGGGTCCCCATTACTACTTTTAATAGTTGCCGTGACCTTGCTGCATCATCATTAGTGACTCACTTCATTTAGCTGCATACAGATGTTAGCTTGAGGCCGAGTTCAATTATCAACAGCCAATTCTAAATAAAGTTGACAGTCCGCATGTAATTATGGATTATGTAAAGTGTAACCCAATAATTAGCTCAAATTATTCCCTTTTTCTTCTCAACCAAGCTAAATGATTTAGAAACAGGGTTCATTCACAATAACACTGAGGTTTTCACAGAACATCCTCTCTGAAGAGGTCTACCAAACCTGTAGGTTCAATTAAAATACCTTCATTTATCATTTGTACAGTTTGTACCTGCTCAGTCATTCAATTATTAAATTAGCCAACCATGTGGCAACAGTGTAATGTGTAAAATCATGCAGACGCAGATCAAATCAAAGACCAAAATGTGGAATAATAAAACTGGTGAAACTGAAAACTGCTGATCTGATCTAATTACGTTAGGCATCATATTACTAAACAGATTACTTCAGATGCTACCAGAAATATGACACTTTTAATATTGGACATAACATCTTATGATCTGCCACGACATGTTTATGGACTGGTTATGCCAACGTTATGGGGCATGGGTAAAGTAATGGCTAGCGGAGAATGGCTAGACTTGTTCGGACAGACAAGCTGACGTAAGGCTACAGTAACACTCTGAATGCACAATATGCCATAAAACTCGAAGTGAACGGGCTACAACAGCAGACGACCACAGTGGGTGTTCCATGTATGCGCCATGCCCAGGAATCTAAGGCTAAAAAGGACCCAGGCTCACCCAAAACTGCACATTGGAAGATAGGAAAAATGTTGCCTGGTCAAATGAGCGCTGATTAATTTCCACAGGGCCTATATGAGTATTGTTGCTGTCAATGTGCTCCCCTTTATGGTCACAGTTTCCATCCTTTAATGGTTACTTCCAGCACGATAATGTGCCTTATGTCTAAGTCGTCTTAAACCGGTTCCATTAGCATGACAATGACTCTAGAGACCTCCCTGGGCACCAGATTTGAATGCAACAGAGCACCTTTGAGATGCAGTGGAACAAGAGGTTTGTGTGCAGCTAATAAACTGCAGCAATTATACCATGCAATCACGTCAACATGGGCCAGAATCTCTAAGGAATCTTGCTGAATTAATGCCACAAAATGTGCTGAGAGCACAGCGGCTTCTATCCAATATTAAACTGTGTTTCCAAGTGGCCGGTGACTACACTGAAAATTATAACATTGAACTGGATTTAGAAACTTGTTTCAAAGGACAACTAAACAGATTTTGCAGTCTGTATATAAATGTGTGCAGTCTGTTTATAAATGTGCTTACGTTAATACATGCAACAAGGCTCTCAAGAAAGTGCTCCAGCTCCTTCACGAGGGTCTTCTCGGATGTAAATAGTTTCACCAGCTCTCTGCAATCAGAACAATACAGTTACTCTGTATGTCACACACCAGAGCTTCCAGTGTCAAAACTAAGTGTCTAATCAGAGAGCAGAAGCTGTACCTGCAGATGTCCAGTTTTGGTAGCTGGTGGTCCTTCTGTATGTATAACTCCTTTTTGTCTTTCAGCAGACATATGATGTCCTCGCTCTCCACGATAGGCTCCTCATCTGGCTGCTCCAGACGGTAATAAATGTAGAGTTTTCCAACCTACAGAAAAAAACACACAGTCCTCTTCTCAGTCTCAATTCAGTCCTCTGGTTAAAAGATATGATGCAATAGTGAGCAATGACTCAGCAGGCTCTGGAACTGAGCCAGGAATGGCAAAAGTCTAAGTCTAAGTGATGGAGCAGAAGAAGGACAAATCGTACTTACCTGGCCAAAAGTCAGTGACTTGATCTCCTGGGCAATGCCATTCTCCTTCAGATCTTCATATATTTCTTTCAGCTCCTCGTGGTGGTAGATGAACCTCTGAACGTATGGGATGAGGTCGTGCACCAGGGCCTGCATGGTTGGGCACGGTCTGTAGTTTTCGGTCTGTGCTTCAGTGGTGACGCACTGGGTGAGTCTCTTCACCCCACAGATCTCCAGGAACAGTTGTCGGTCTTTCTCGCTGAATGCCGGCTTCTCCTCACTAAAATGCAGCTTGCCTGAGAGAAAAACAACCCAAGCAACCCAAGACTCTTCAGTGTCTCTTCAAAGGGCCAAATATACAATACAACAATAGCTGGATTTGCAAGCCCATTGAGACCAATGAACATGAAAGGGGAAATGAAAATATCACTATCAAAAACATTATATATTTTTGCCAAAATAGATTATGGTTGGAATGTATGCAAAATCAGCAAGCACAATGATGGGATTCATAAGGTTAAAAAGAACTTTATACAGCAGGGCTGAGAGAAAATACACTACTGGAAACCAACACATTGTGGAGGAAGAAAGCTTTCAGTCACAACAAGCCAGTTGCCTGCAGTTTGAATGCCTGAACTAAATTCCCAAAGGACTATGTGCATATTGCATGGGATCCAGTTCTGTTATATTGAAAATGCATCACTGTTATCAAAGAGATACTGCAAATGCAAAGTTGAACACTCAAGGAACACTCTGCCCATTTTCCTTAATAGCAATGTTTTTAAAATTTGTCATTTAAGTTACAAAATAGACCACTGAATACATTTTTACTCATCATAGTATTGGTCTAAATTCTGCTTTGAATTACCTTTTTGTCCAGCTGATTTAAGTTTGTTTGTCTTAGAGGTTGGTGCTTTCTTCATAGCGGAGGGTAGGTTGAGCAAGCAAACTTCACTGTGAGATTTGAAGATCTTTTCCAGGCTTGGGCTGTCTGCTATCATGGGTTTACGGGCCAACGTGACCCAGCCCTGTGTTCTGGTAGGAAACACCCTCTTACGAGACACCATTTCTGGAAGAAATGACACAAGGCAAAAAAACCTTAGTTTTTGCCAGAAAACTGCTTTAAAGGAATACTTCAGCAATGTTCTACAAATCTGTGAATGAAACTGTCTGATCTGTGTCGACTACCCTAGAAAATAACTTTAGCACTTTATTTATATTTCAATAGATTATACACATATTTCCGTTCCCGATTTTTTATATTTTTTAAGCAACAGTCAATAAAATGTGGTGTTATTTTCCAAATACAGGAATGTTCTGTCCATGATAAACTGCTGTTTGTTAGAGTTGCAGCAGGTAAAAAAATAGGTTAAAATGGTGTTTTATTCCTTCAACATTGACTATACAAGACACTGTATTAGAAGGGAGTCAATAAAACCATCATCATATGCTCACCTTTCAAAGACGTGCAGTAGTGGTGTTCTAATTCAATGTCTTGATCTTGCTCTCCATGCGTATTTCTTTTACATTTCTCAGCTTTTTCAGGAGAAGCAAAACACAAAACATCAACAGGGATCCATTCAGGAAATGTATATCCAGCATATCCAGGATTACTGCGCATAAAACTCACCCAGTCTCGCAAAAATGATGGAGACGTCCTGAAGAACCTCTCCTGTAGGAAGTGGCGATGACTCACATACAACATCCAGGAGGTCCACATACTGCTTCATAGATGGACTGAGCTCCACATTCAAAGACTACAGAAACAAGACCAAACCCTCTTATCACAAACCACAGACCCTCCTGAAACGCCAACCGACACTACTATTACTAGTACTAATATTTGAAGTTCTATAATTTAAGTTATATAATCTATATAGGGTCTTTCTCATAGCCAAGTTTGACTGAACCGGAAGTATTTCAAAGTAAGAGACTCACCCGGAACATTTCTTTCATGTCCTGTAGTTGGCTATAAAACGGGGCCAGTACTTTGGGCTCCTGGACCCCGCTCTCAGGTCTGCGGATCAACTCCTTATATCTGACAAACATGCCTGTAGGATCACTCCAGCACACGTCCTTCAGATGGTAAAACCGTCCAGAACTACACTCGTCCTTCCTGAACACATATACAAGATGGAGCTATTAAAAAAGGACTTTTATAATTAATAACAGAATTTTTATTAACACACAACAAAGGACTAAAACCAGCATCTGAAACATGATCTGGACTTTTGCTTCTTGTAAGTTTAGAAAAGGAATCAAGAGTGTTTCATTTAGACATTTGTAAATAATTATTTACTGGTCATCATTTGTGAACAGTTCAGTCAAAAATGGCAAATGTTACAACCTACCCCCCCCCATAGGTGAGGTTAAATGTAACAGACTGAGGGGCTAGTTGTAAAATGTACCTGGTTAGTTGATACGAAGACAATTAATTTAAAGTAACTCTACATTTTTGAAAGAAATCAGCTCGTCAACCTGAATATAAAGTTGCCAAAAATATTATTCTTCATTTGTCAACAAAGTGCATCAACATAATAAAATGGAAATAAATTTAATTGATAGGAAATTCACAGTATATGTAAAAAATAAACTGCTTTGAATTTTAACACGGAGTAACAGAGTTCATTTATTCTTTTTTGGGGATGATTAAATTTAACACTGTATTAGAAGTAACCCTGCTTTGTGTAGGCTGTACTTTAGCTTGGTTGGCTGTGCCTATGAAATAGCTATGAATTCTGTGAATTGTACACACAACAAAACAGAAAAAACAATGCTATTATTATCTCTAGGCTGAATCTCAAAACACAGATGTTGTTAAGGGAATATGAGATTCACAGTTTTATTAAGGGAATACGAGAAGGAGGCTTAAAGTATGTGTCACACTTCCTGTTGCAACACCTTGTAATACTCCCTACTCCATTTCACTGGCTGGTTCAGTCGACTCTCTGAACTACCTTTCCCAGGATCCTACAGGAGATCACATGACTCCCGCATGTGCCGTCTCAACCAATCACCATCTACTTCCTCGTTTCAGGTCACCTGAGTACTAACTGTTTTCACCTGTTCCTCATTTCATATCTGTATAAATACCTGTTTGTCTTGCCTAGTCTTTGCAAAGTATTGCCTCTGTTTGTGTTTTGAGCGCTACGTTCCAGTCGCTTTCTCTGTGTATTTACCTGCTTAGTTTTTGACTTTCCCTTTGGTTTTGTTTGCTAGTTTGGATTTCCTGTTTTTGGCTTCTACCCTGGTTTGTTTTTTTTTTCTCTTTTTCCTTTCCCCATGTTTTGAGGATTCCCTTTCTTACCACCCAGTGTAGTATTAAAGCTATCACTCTTTTTTTATTTTATCCGCCTTTCAGTATGTTTTACTTGGACTTGCTCAACTGTATAAATTATCCATATTACATTTTATCCCACTTTAGGTCTTTCCTCCCCACATCACGGCAAATTAATGAAATACTTGGGGAAAAAACTAGATGTCAAAAAACAGGATTTTGTGCTGGTGGTTTATTCTGAAGTATTGGCCTTTTTTTAAATCATAATCGCTGTCATGAACTACCGCCAGAGTCAGCAGGCAGAGCTTACTGTGCCCTTAGTGTGCTTCAGAAATGTGATTTATTGTGGAAGCCTAGAAAAAGAGAGTGGAAAAGAGAGTGCAGGTCTGACCTGTCGTACTCGATGAAGACGGCGGGCGAGTGCTGGAAGAGGTCTTTGAGCTGTGCGGAGGAGCACTCGTTCCACAAGTAGATGTACACAGCGTGGATGTGCTGGACACTGGTGCTGAAGTCCGCCCCCTCAGCCTCACCTGTCTCCTTCCCTTCAGGCACCTTTGTACACCAGCGCTTCAGATAGTCCACCATTTCATCCACCAGTACACCGTGTCTCATCCCTGTAGACACACCACACACTGTTTGTCACATGTCTGATACACAGAAGTAATCTCAAGTTTGGGGAACTGTAACAAAATAGACATTTTGATCTGAAGACTTAAATCTAAAGGCCTTGTAGTGATTTCAACATGGATAAGGGATGCTGTTAGGCACGACCTCAGGAGATCATGAACTAAATTAAATTAAACACTGTGTCAGCTGCACCCAAATCACATACTGGCTTCATATTTTAGGTCCTCTGCAGCACGCTATTTTATTTGTCCTGCAAATAGTAATCCACAATAACAAAGTGGTTGATTAACTTATAATACGAAAAAAATGACGTATTTTGACTTATTATGACTTATAAAACGAAGAAAATACGAAAGGTTCCAGACCCTAATTAGGCCCTGACTGACACATCAAGACAGGCTAAGCAGGTCAAGAACTGCCAAATAAACACACATTATTAATATAACAAGTGATTCCAAACTTTTCAACAGTGCTGTATATGGCAAGCTCCTCAACACTTTTGAAAAAGTATCCCGAGTGGCACAAAGTGGCTAATCTAGAAAAAAAATTAATTTCATTTTAATTAATGAAACATAATCATAATATGATTTTAATTTTAAATATATGAAAAATAATAATAATATTTTCAATTTAAAATATAATTTTAATTTTGACCGTTCTTTGGGTTCTCAGCATAAACCCACGTGTTCCCATGTGATGTGTTCACAATCATTTAAACATGTGAAAAACAGTAAAAGTAATAATAATTAAAAAAAAAAAAAAAACTTTCTATGAGTAGAAGTATCCAAGCTTTCACTAGTAGTGTAGTGTAAATAAATTATTTAGAGGGGAAAAAAGTATGCTTGTGACACTGAAAATGCCAATCTAATCCTTTCATCACTCAGGGCAAGAAAAACGTGTTGACAGTCTTGTTTGCGCTACCTGCTTACCTATGGCTCTGGAGAATTCACTAGGAGTTAAATCGATATAATCGACGTGAACTCCCAGGAGGCTGTGCACATCAGGAGAAAAGAGATATACGCTGTTTGGGCGCAAGTAGGTCACGGTGCGCCCCCCCTCCAGCGCAGGCCTGTATGCTGGCACCCAGTCCAGCCGGGTCAGAAAGTGATAGAAGGAGGACTTGGCATCTCTTATGGTACGGCCCTGACCGTCCAGTACCTGAGCTCTGAGATACTGAGCATACTTCTCTCTGAAACACAGAAAATACAGATGCATCAGAACTGAACAACCGGTCATCGCGGCATCGTACAGTACTGTGCAAGATCAAAGTTTTCTAAGGGTTGTCCCTTCCGCATGCAGGAAGAGTATCTTGTATCTAATCTCTTTAAAAACAGCTCCTGAAAAATAAAGAACTTTCAATGGTGTTTCAGTATTCAATGGCTGTAAATACAGCGACATGCCACAAGTCAGGGGATAGCAGTATGTACATTGATTATAGAGTGGTGTTACTTCAGCGGACGGCTTGGGAACGCCCACACCTGTATAAGTTGTGAGGTGTTATCTTGTGAGTGAGGTTGAACACTGGCCAGTGTGCTCATGTTCCTTGTGCTCTTTAAGGTCAGATGTTGCTCTGTGCTCTGTTATTTTCAAGATTCTAACTTTCACTAATTAAGTTACTGACAAAAAATAAAGACGCTTAACCACTACATATACCAGTATCAGTGTGATAAACCTCACTGATCTCTACTTTTTTATGACTGGTTTAATAATGTGTTAGTTCAGCCAATCAGATCAGCAAGATCAGCAGCACTTATCCCAACCTACCAAAAACACTGTATGTTCTGCCGTCCATGTGACAAAATGAAACACACAGCTTTTTACACATGTGGTGTTATTAGCAACAGCATGTGTTGCAAGAACTATGAGTATCTGTCAAAGACTGTACAGTGCTGACCAGACTGAGTACAGCATGCTCTGATGTTGAATTCTCTCGTTACAGTATGGACCATCACAAAAAGCATTCCCACCAGTATCAAACTGAACAAGCGCTTGTTTGGAAGCGGATCAAGATCCGTCCAGGGTTCAGCTGTTGGCTGTGCCCCTGAGTACAGGTGGAGTGTTTATACCTATTAAAAAGTGGACCAAACACGGTTTGGACAAGATGAGGTCAGACTGAAGACGGTGGATGTGAAAGTGGCAATTTTCACACAAAAATCACACAAAAAACTGAAAGCCTGACTGTAAAGGGTGCGCATTCCATCCATAAGTGTTCATGAATAGATATACAGTTAAAAGCAGAGAAGCAAAAACAATATAATGAATATCTGAACAGCGATTTCACCATTCAAATAGTGGCACCTCAAACAGCTCGGGTACGCAAGCGTTACCTAACCTAATAATGTGTTGGCTTCTGTTCACACAAGTCCTCTTCAGAATTTAGCTGGAACTGTGCCAGCTCTCATGCAGGTACTCTGCTGCATCAGTTTGACTGGGATTTTGACTCTGGCTTGTGTTCACACTTAACCCCTTCCTTTTTAATTAGCATTAAATTCCTGTGTAAAAGGGCATGTGTGAAAGGGGCTAGTGAGTGCTGTGTCTGTCCTGGTTTGGCTGCTAGATGAGTCATGTTCTACAGCAGGGGCAGGACGAGGGGAGGGGAGGACTAGCTGAGAGCGACGCTAAAAAGCACATTTCGAAAGGTCATCAGAAGCCAGCGAATGCTGCCATGACAGTGAAATCTAGAATTGTCTTTGCTGCCGGTCATTAACGAAGGCCATTAAGACGAGCTGCAGGAGCGGAACAGGCACAAGCATAAAGTTGCACAAACTAGCTGAAGGCAGCCTTTAATACAGATGTGTTCTTACAGCAGCAGCGTACTGTGGTGTGTGCTTTCTTTTTAAGGGTCATCACTTTGCTGATTGCAGTTTCCGAGAATAGGACACGTGTCTCCAGTTTCAGGTCTGTCGCAGCACTGCCTGGCCGAAATTTGGCCAGCTAAAAGTGAACACAAAAACCAGGATACATTAAATAGGTTGCACAAATCCACCACAAGGTTCATACTGATTTCCAGCTTGAAAGCAACCCAAACAATGCAGCGTGATAGTTCTCTTCAAACCAGGCTTACGAGATCAGGGGGGATAATACACTGACAATGGCCCCGTTACTGTCCAGACAACTGTTTAACATGAATCTCTTAGAGAGACTCTTAGTCACCAGCAGGGGGATAGAGGACATTTCAAACTAGGCCAGTAGTGTGAGGAAAGTGGACAGGGGGGCGCAGGAATGGGAGCGTATATACAGCAGTCAATCAACAGATTGCCCACAAGACAAACGGATCTGCTTCGCAATCAGCCACGGATTGTGAGGATTAGGGCATCTAGCAGGCAGACAGCAGGACTTGTGTGTCCACACACAGGGAGAAAACATGACGGGTTAGCCTATGAAGCTCAGTCTTACTGCTAGGGAAAAGAAAATGAACGTTTTTTTGTCAGTTATTTCTTACAAGTGTCGATATTTTACTATCATCTGAATTTGATGAAACGTTTTTGCAATTGTAATTTGATGACAAACAAATGGATGAAAGTCAAAACCTAATGATGCACAATTGACATTAGTGGTAGTCTACCTCACTGGCATATGATGATATCTACAGGGTTATATCATGGCGGGACAATGAGGGGGGGTCTTACAAAGATACTATAAATATTTGACACTCCTTAAAATATGTGTATTTATCAGCACATCTCCACATAAGCAATAAGGTATAAATATGGTTTTCTACCGAGACCGTTTTTTGTCTGGGTTTTTTTTTTTTTTGGCCTTCTGTAAATGCTTTTTGTGAACGCTCTCCGGGGTGGAGAAGTTTTTGTATGGATGGGCAAAACACAGCTTTTTGAAAACGCTGACGTGACATCATAACTTGCGCATGTTTGTAGGTGTTTTCATTTACTGAGCACGCAGAACTCGGTCCTTCTGACGGCAGGGCTCTTTCTGTGTGCTGACATGTTTATAACTGGTTTTGTCTTTCATTTAAGCGCAGAGTGGAGGCGTCAGAGCGTACTCCACTCAGCTCTCATAAATGGGGCGGCACAGCTTCAGCAAATACTAAAAATAGCTCCATGATTCTAAATATATATGACTTGATCATCATTACCCAACGTCAGATTCAAAATTCTAAGGCCCAATGCCATTTCACCCCTTGCCCCAACACTTAGCCCTACACCTCCGTTTTGCACATTCACGTCTAGTAGGTAGGGTTGTCCCGATTGTTGTTAAGATGGAGGGGTAGGGCGAAGTGTTAGGGCTACATGGTCCTTCAAACACTCCAAAACGGAGTGTTATGAGAAAATTCCCAGAATGCCCTGCGAGTCATCGGCAAGATGGCTGCACAAGTGACCAAAGAGACCCATAGTATTTTCTCTGTTAAAAAGCCACTGTATTGTAAGACAACCACTGTAAAAGTGTTTTATGGCAATTTTCTTCATAACATGCGTAAATGAAGTCTCAGTCGCTACCTAGAGAAATTTCCAGTTCCACCTTAAATTAAGGTGGAATGGGGAAATTCGATCATGAAGCTGGTGATTTAAACGCTAAGTTCAGCTTCATATCACCGTATCCGATTCTTGAAGGGCTGTCCCATTGTCACTCAGTTTCAAGAGGGACGGTTACACTCAAAAACAAGGGGCAGGGTTAAAAAATAAGAAATGGGATTGGGCCTAACTCTACCATTCAAACAGAGTGGAAAAAAGCTAGATAAACTCAGCTACTCTTCCTGACCAAAACTCCCTGTGTGGACATTTCAAAGATGGTGGTGTAGATATGAGAACAGCCCAATGGCAAAACAGTAGGACCTCCTCTCCTTTTTACAGTCTTTATTTTCAAGCACCCATTTAATCTGTGTCTGTAATACTGAAGTACGGAGGTCAGACAGGTGCGAGTCCACTGTGTACTTGTAACACGCAGTGTCACAGGTTTGAGTAAATCTTTGCTTTCACTTTGTGGCACGCTCTACATTTTTTCACAGTGTGCTGACATCATTCATGAGGTGAATGACATCACATTGTATAGAGTATTATCTCCCGCTACTGGACCGGGACGCTCATGCATCATTTGCTCATGCAAATACTAAAAATACCTCAATGACTACAAATATATATGACCTGATGATCATTAACCAGCATCTAATTCAAAATAAACACTAACTCTATCACACAAATGGAGGTCAGACGGCCTGCGAGTCTGTATTTCTAACATGTCAGCATCCTGGCTTTAAGGAAATCTTTGCTTTCGCTCTGCGGCACACTCTATACTTTGTCGCAGTGTGCTCACACAACTCTCCTCTTGAGATATTTTATGGAATACTGGCCTGGGATGCTCATGCGAGATTTTGTTTTAGTCATTTTTGCGTTTTCATGTGGACATACAGATCTGGCGTTGAAGAAAAGTGAAAAAACAATGTTTTAAAAATAGCCAGATAGGCCTGAATCCTGACGCTGTGATCGGAGGGTGTCCTTAATGCAGGTGGCTAAACCTGCTGCCCTGAACAAATTCACCAGGGCAGCCTCATTTCTTTAATACATGTTTGGCACTACAAATATAGTGTTAATGTAGAACATCAGCCAACCTGTTTAAAAGTTCAGCTGTGTTCACCTGAGGAAGTACTGCTAGTTTGCTATGGTTTGCATAAAAATAACGTTTAACCTAAATCTACCTTTGAGTAGTTAAGGTAAAGATGACGAGCTCTTTACAACAGATCTGAGGATGTGAGGTGAACAAGAGTGAACAGGGTGATGCTGTGTAGGAGCTGTATAGGGAGAGGGTGGCTGTTACCCAGTGTCCCAGTTCTCCTGCAGCAGGTTGATCAGAGTTTGTCTCTGCTGGAGTTTGATGTGGGAGGAAAGTTGATTGGCTGTGACCAGAGAGTGGAACTCCTCACACTGCTGATCCTCAATGACATAAACTCTGTCTGCAGGCTTTGGCCACAGCTCACCCTCCGCAGCCCACGGGCTAGAAGCCTGAGAGAGAGAGAGAGAGAGAGAGAGAGAGAGAGAGAGAGAGAGGCAGAGAGAGTTATCATTTATCATTTAACCCTCAGACGTCTCTAGCTTAGAATGGTTACTGCCAGTTTGCTACACTGTAAGAAAATACTGCAAAATGACAGTAATTAGTAATTTCCTGGCTGCAGTTGTTCTAACATGTTTATTTACAGTACTCATACTGTATTATAACATTACAAAAATACTTTTTTTCCTGCATCTCTGTACTTCTAAGGTACACTCATATGTGCCTTAATATATACTCACTGTTGAGATATCAGCGTAACTTAAAATCTGAGTTTTAGTTCTTAGTTCTGCATCTCATTTAGACAAATAATATATAATTAACATTTTTAAATAATTTATTTTACTTAATTTACCCTCTAGCTGGGACTCTTTGCAACGCACAGTCCCATCACTTATGGATGGCTATGGCATTGCTGGCCTGCTAGAGGGCTGCTTCTCTCTTTTGTCTCTCCGACATCCAATCCAGCATTTTCTTTTGTTATTGCCGTTGCGACTGACAGTTAATGCTGACCCGGTATTGCTTCGGCTTCACTCCAGAGTCTTAAGAACAACAAAAATGCTAACAAAAAACACTATTAACAATGATTCCTAGACTGCAGCTCCAGTTAAATCCAGCAGCGCTGGCATGGTTGCAGGATAAAGCGTGATCGGTAGTAGTGGGATTAAGGTGCCAAAGCAGTCTTAAATCCAGCTACTGCATAGTATAAGCTCCTCACTGCAAGCAGTGACCGTGCGCTGAGTAGCATGAAGATGAGAACGGAGGACACAGCCACTCCCAAAGCTCTTCTAACAGGACAAACAGCCTGATAAACACACTGTAGAAATGTGGGTCAAAACCTACAAGTGCTACAATTCCAGCAAATCTCTAAAACATTATTTCAGCCAGTATTTTTACTCTTTTGTCCCCTTATCACTAAAACCATAACAGTCCATGTACACAACCGCAGGCTTTACAACACTAGCTCATTCATTTGGTAACACAAATGCACACTGGGACAAAATGAGCTGCACACAGTGGGCAGTAATGAGCGGATTACGTGTGTGGTCATTGTCTGACACAGTTAATGCTGTTTTTGTGCCCCGGTTTGGCAGTGCTTTCAGTGTAACTAGTCACTGCTCTGGCTGTAATTACTCAGAACTGCGTGTGCTGTCCTATGATGTGTGACTCACGGCCATACATTTCACATTTCAAGTATTTATGTGAGCAAGTTTAACATCAAGGCCACCAGACGCTATCACTGTAAATGTCATTCTAGCCTTTCCACGTCCTCCATGACATACAGGCTTAGAAATGTCTCTTGGTACATTTTGTAGAATTATATTTCACTTGTAGGTCAGTGGAGCCAAAGTAGACATTCTGCCTGAAAGTGTGGATTCTAATGTCTTTACAAACATAAGAGGGGATACTGTAGATATCTGAAAAGTTTCTGCTGTGTGTCTAGTGGTGTTGTTTTGTTTACATATAAATAATTATGTAAAGAGAAATTGTTGGTTTTGGGAGATCAAAGAAATAGTGAATTCAAACCAATCTAGTTTTGCAGCTCAGTTTTCATATATGGACTGTACAGACTGAAGGTTGAACAGTAGGTATAGAGCCTTTAATAGTGTTTATACTGTATATTTAATAACTCTTTTATTTTAAAAAACAAGGTTTCAATTCAGTTTTCTAAGATACTGGCCCTTTACATCACACACCACTGCCAAAGATGTTATTTTAATGAACTGGACAAAACCTAAAGCACTGGCTGATGTTCTTTACACATCACTTTAGTCTAAAGGCTTATAGCAAAAAATCTCATTTAAGGCCTCTTGGCCACACGTTTTTTTACAATATATTGAAGACTAAATTGTCTGCCGCATGTAATTATGGTCACAGCATGCAATTAAAATGAACTGCTTTTAATATTTGCTATATCAGCCATAATGTGCTATAATCATACCACTGTTCTGTCTACTTCCACTGTTGTGCATAAAATGAAATTCAAACGACGGGCTGTGAATGAAAGACAGGGTGGTGATGTGGCCAAGTCATATAGGACTAGTTTACTATTAGGACAATCAACTGGCAGGAATGAAACTCGGTGGGTATGTTTGTTTCACGCTCTGCCTTATCGCTGTACCTGACTGACTATATAAGGTCGTGCCGTTGCGCATGCTTTCCATTCTGACTCTTGCTGATGTGTTGGTAGCATCCTTTGCAAGCGAAGTATGCCTCAGAGAAGAGTTCGAAAGCGCAGAGAGAGAGAGAACTGACAAACTGTCCAACATGCGCAGAGTGACCCAACAGCCACGACTGCGGACATTCAGTGAGCAGTGATGCCCTCCACGAGTCATCCTGTTAGTGCCAGCACCATTGGCAGACTGCAGCATGATGCAAGACTACATGCACACAGATCGTTACGATGGCTGCCCTTAACACCACGTCAACGTCACCAAAAACTGCAAGGGTGACGTGCCAGACTGTCATGGAGTGACTCAGAATGGTAGCGGGTTATCTTCAGTGACGAGTCCCGCTGTTTTCTTGGGTGGAGACAACCAATGAATCCACGTGTGGAGGCACCGTGGTCAGCACCAAGATGAACAGTTTGTTGTCACACGTCACATGTCCAGAAGGCCTGATGTCACTCCACCTCCACCCCTACCACACAATCTGCAGGAATTGTGTGAGAATATTCAAGTTGCATGGGATGGACAATCACAGGACACCATTAGGACACCATTGTGTTAGCAAACATGGCGGCCCAACGCCATTCTGAGAGACACTACTTCTGTATGTGTAGCTCAATAAATATTGTCCATATCAGTCTAAATTTATCATCATTTATTGATCCTGGTAACCTTTATCTTCCTTCCCAGTAGCACTGCAATCCCACACCTCCTTCTGGGTGCAACTGTTCTTCTGATGATGAGGTTAATAAAAAGAGAAAAAAAAAAGAAAAAGGAAAAAAAGACAATAATAACTCTACAAGAGTTCAAGGCTAAAGCAAGAAGTGTTCTGATTGGTCAGAGGAAGTCACTGTCACTGACATGATTGTCTAAAAGGGGTCTCCACCTCCCCCACTCAGCTGCTCTCAGAGCAGTAAAGTGTCAGAGAGGGAAAAGTGAACGCTGGCATGCTTCATTAGGCTTTGGCCCCTTCAGAACTCTAACTGACAAGTGAGGACCTGTCTGCCCCCCCCCTCCTCTCACACGCACACAAACATGCAGGACACATAGCCTCGGCATGCCAAAGTGGCCCGACCTCTGGTTCCTCCTGCCTAAGCTGCGGCATTATCTTACCAGCTCTGCAGCCGTGAGGGTGCGTCGCTCCTTCCTAAAGATGAGGAGGTCCCTCACCCCCAGCTCACTGAACAGCTCCCTCCAACCAGATACGTCTCCATCAGCCCGCAGGTAACACGGGTCCAGCAGCACCCATTTAACTCCTGGAAGAGACAAAGGAAGATAACAGAAAAGTTAAAAAACAAATCTGTGCTTCTGTAGCGTAATGCTAGTATTAGCTAGTCACTAGTATGGGCAGTGTCTGAAATCCTGGCCAGTAACAGCCAGGTCAGGACTGGTACGCTAGGTCAAGCATGCTAACACATTTTCCATCCCACATTCATGCTCAGTTCTTACATAACTCTATGTTTTAATACTCCATAATTTCATGCCTTGGCTCTGATGGAGGGGCCATCCCCCCTAACATTTAGGCCCAGTAAGAAGACCAACAGTAATCGAATATGTGGAACAGGGTGAACATGGACAGCACACGAAGGCTACAAGCACTGCTTACTCAGTCCTGATTTGCCCTGGGCTCAAGAGCTGCTGCTATTTCAGGCCAGCAGTTCTCCCAGTAAAGACGCAGGCTCGGTTCTGAACAGCTCTCGTCATGTTTATTTTTTCCCAGTGAGATGGACGCACCCACACTGCAGCCAGACATATATAAAGAGCTTCGTCCAGAGACAAGTAACACGCATGGTGAATCAGAGAGCAGGACTATTTGTGTTGCCATGTATATTGATCGAGTCACAGTCAGTTCCATTATGAACAGGATGCAAAACAATGAGTAGGAGTTTCTTTGTTTCCTGTGCACTGGATCAAAAAGAGGGAGCTGTGTTTACCAGGCAGTTTGGTGGGAAGGTCAATGTTGCCGTACTCTTTGGAGAACTGGACTTTGTTGTGGGCAGGGCAGAGGAAGCCCTTGTTGGTCAGGACGGGGATGGTGTCCCTCAGTGCCCTGTAGTCCTGCTCTTGGGAGTGCTGTTTGATAAACACCAGGTAGCTGACAGTGATGTCGTTTGACTTTGCCTGTGGAGGGAGAGAATTGTTGCCTTAGGAATTCAGATAGCCGTAAGGTCAGACGATGTTAATGTGGCCTCCACTGCATCCTGACTTGTGAAGGCGAATAAAGTTTAACCCCTTAAACTGCCGGCTTAGTGTTCAGTTATCCAGTAGCTTTCTCAATACCAAAATGCGGCACACGTTCCACTGTTATATCTTGCAGTCCTGTCAATGCTTTATTGAAACAGGCTAACATGACGTGGGCACTGTATTCTGCCTATAAGCACATCTGTGCGTGCAGAGGCTCATTATCATATGTAAAACATACAAATGAAGAGCTTTTTTTCTGCTATATAAAGTCATATGTGAAAGTCTAATTACATGTTTTATTGATTTTCAAAGTGAAAATAAGTTTATACATCTAAATTCACTTAAATACGGCACAGTCTGCTAATTACAGTGTAAAGTAATACATTATTTTGATTTATTTGCTGACTTCAACATTGATTTATTTATTCATTCTTTTATCTTCTATGCTGCTTCGCCTTTTGAATTGTGGGACATGCTAGAGCCTATCCCAGTACTCACTGGGCAGAAGGCAGGAAACACTCCGGACAGGACATCTAAGGGCGTGAGTTCAACATAATAGGGGGGGAAAAGCCTACCTATAAAATGGGCCATAATTTCTGTGCAGATCATAATTATTTTTCTCCCAGTATATTAAATAAATAAGTAAATTAACAGTAATTGTGCTTTTAAAATGTGGAAACGCGCGTTCTCTGTAGAGCAGTGGTCTCCAACCCTTTTCCTGGAAACAATTTACCAGCTAATCGGGCTCTTCCCAAGTCCCTGATTGGCTAGATGAACTACAGTTAAGTAAACGGCAGGGCAGGTTATTGGTTACAGGTAGGAGCTAAACTCTCCAGCACTAGGGTTGGAGACCACTGCTGTGGAATATCAACAAAACATGTCATTTTACTAGAGACACTCAAACTTCAGCATGTTCCTGTATGTGACCCGACACATCTAGAAACCATCACCATATGATCTGTTTTCTATTTGTTATAAATACTGTTATAAATGTTAGCATGTTCTGTATCTTTTCAGAATATGCTGAATGATGCCACGTTGAAATATGTATTAATGTATGTATTTAGATTTGTCTTGATGATCAGCTGTAATTAATATTTGTAAGGCTGGAGAAAATAATTTCAGCACTCGAGTATTTGATCCTAATGTTCACTTCTAAAAATAAAGGTGCCACAATGGCTTGTTTGAACGATGCCATCTCTGAAAAGAGACTGATGACAGTGAGAAACCATCACATAATGTCAAGGTTCTATACCAATTTAAGGGACCTTATTGAAACCATTCATAGGTTCTTTAACCTTTTTAAAAGGTTCTGCACACTCACACATCTCTTTTTTCAAAAATGGTTCTCTAACGGACCATCCAATGACAGGTTGGTTAGAGATACAAAAGTGGTTCTTCTGTGACAAGTGTCTACAAATCTGGACCTTGAATCCAGTTTCCAGTCCTGGACTGTGTAATCCTGGGTTGACGTGACACTATATGATGTGACCCATGAAATCACATGATGTGACATCACGTGATGAGAGTATGTGATAGAATTATGGAACCACTCAAATATTCACTCCCTGTTTGGCAGGATGAGACTGAGAACAGGGCTCTCTGCTTCTTTAACACCTACACGAACACAGCTACAGAACGTCCAAGACGTGTTCTGACCTTCCAGGCTGCGCTCTTCAGGACGGGGTAGATGTGCTGTTGCAGCACCTGCTGTGGCTCCAGCTCGTGCACCTGCAGTCTGCGGAGCAGCTCGCGCACCTGTGAGTTCCCCAGCTCATCCAGACAGGACAGTAGCCGGGGCTCCACAATGCTCAGATCTTTATACAGAGCCTCCAGACCTGCGGCAGAGCAGAGTTAACATAAGAGAGTTTTGAGGCACGTTAATACAAGATATAGGTCGCTCGTCTATTCATCATGAGATGGTCACACAGTGTGCACAGGGCAGCTGGTGCTTTTGCATGGTACAAAAAACAGGCTAAACAGGCGGCACCTCACTATAAGACTACTCTTGTAAAGGGTTTACAGTGGCTAGCGGCTTAAAGCTAGTTTATTAATGGTGAATAATTAGGTCATAAGCACATCACGAATCATCCACAAACTGTTATAACACATACATAAATAAGGCACCAGTGAACTGGTAATTCTAATGAGTGTCTGATGAAGCTGACAGGTATGATGCTGACTGACGTACACAACAAAGGGAAATAAGTAACCAGCAAGACCTGAGCTTGAACATGGGCTCACTTTTTTGCAAGCAACAGGTCACTCTTGCCCTTTTAATGTGTGTTATTTATTAGCTCATCAGAGAACTTTAATGTGTTTATCAAATTGATCAAATTAATAACAATTAATAAACTAATTTACACCAATCATAAACCTTTTATGTGGGTAGCCTTAAAACAGGACCATATGACGGTGACAAATCCACAGGTTTGCTGCCATTGCCCTTATCATAAGACAAAATATTACCTGCTAGGGTCCCGACATCACAGGTATAAAACATATTTAAAATTGTAATATAACGCGTCACTTTATGAATCCAGTCTACACTTGTTTTCAAACGCCTGGCAAATACGGAAACAAGCATGCATGTCTATGTATTCCAGTGACCACGCCTTTCCCTAGTGTGTGTGCATGTTTTTAGCGCACATGAGTGACTCTGACCCACATCCTCTGGCGCTTGTCTGATCTCTTTAGACCCCAACGCTGATGTTTAATTCATCCGACCTCCACTTAAGCCGAGCTTCTCAGCTTCTGCTGACACACAAGGCTAACGTTCTTCTATAGAACCTACTTTTTCGAAGTATTTTTTTCCCCACTCGCACGTGGAACCATCTCTCGTGTCTTATTTCACAGCTATGAGAACTAAAATCGAATTCTGCAAGCAGGGGCATAAATTAATCTGTGCCAAAAGACATGCTGTGCATACTCTATACATGTACTTGATAACATCAGTATTTATAAATGCACATATAACAGCTGCACATCTTTTATGATATGCTCATTCAGCTTTTACCTTGGCCCTACCTACTTTCTATTATTCTTCAGCAAGAATGATGTCCAATGCATGCTGCAGCATTACTCATACTGCTGATTCAGCGTTGCGTTTTGCTTGCAAATGATACTACAAACTCAATGTACTTCAGTGAAACACAGATTTGCGGCACTGAAGTAGCTGGAAATACCTATCAAGCGAGTAATCAATGAAGCTTGCCATTTAAAATCTATGTCTGAAAGAGAGGGTTTTAGTCACAGAGTCTGTCATAGCAACATACAGCGAGCAAGCAGCTGGATTCAGGATGGAACTACCGATGAGTCAAAGTGTCAAACTAGGAAAATGGATTAACAGTGCTACTATATAGTTAATGACGTTAATGCATTATTTATATTTTAACCATATATAATACTTTCTGATCACAACAGACATTACAAGTACATGATGTTTATGTTTCAGGAGATATTTCTTAGAAGATTAGCTTAAAATTAGCATAAAGAAGGCAAAAGTCACAGGAAAGCCAATAAAAAAAAGTTCAAAAACGCATTAAAAGAAAAGGAGAAAATGACCTGACACACCACCCAAACTGTCACCATCAGATAAACAGTACTTAATGCACTTCATCTTTGAGAGAACATCAAGCTCCACTCTCACTTCCTATCTGGAAATATCCATAGGTCTTTCTGTCCATCCTTCCACTGTGAGAAGACACCTCAACACTATAAGTCTGAAATAGCTGTTAAGAAGCTGCAACTGAGACGTGAGAAGCAGAAAATGCAACTTCTGGAGACGTGGAAACATGCAGAATTCTTTGAAAGCTAAAAACGTGTACGCGTATGCGTGTGAGCAGATGCATATGTACATATATATGTGTGTGTGTGTGTGTGTATGTCTGTGCATATATGTATGTAGGTATACATGCATACTTGAGTGTATTAATATGTTTGCTGTGCATATGCATGCATATCATTTCTGCATATATTATGTATTTTAACATTTCCTTTTTGGTTTTGGGGTTTTTTGGGCATATGTCTAAATTGGGTTGGGTGGGGTGGGTGGATTTAGGGGACTGGGATTATCTGAAAATCTTTAATAAAAAGACCTTGGTTAAAAAAATAAATAAATAAAAACTAAAAAAAAACCCAGATCTCCTGGAATGAACAGAAATCCATGATAAGACAAAGACATAATTCCACTGAATACTATATTTACTTGTTGAGGCTGTTTGATATTTTCTGTTAAATTGTTAAAGGGGTTGTGCATTCTTGAATATAGATACAGATACACATTAATTCTGATGGCGCTGATGCTGGAGCATGTACAAATATGTAGCACGAAACCTTTCAAAGGGTAGATGCATGCTTTATTCATGGCTTACATTCCATGGAAAAAATAAAAAACTGTACTTCGGTGAAAGTGATGACGCAGGTGGTGTTTTGCACTACTAGTGCCCCCAGTGACTCACTGCATTTATTCAGGAGAGGTGCTCAAAATGAGGACGAAGCGTCCTCTCTCTGCAGACGGGCCAGACAGAAGCTGCCTGCCCGAAAGGGCGACAGTAAAGCCAGTCACGAAACAAAGCAGCCCCTCTGACTTCCACACCCTGCAGGAACCGCTAATGTAAATGAAAAAGGCTGAGCTGAATGAAGTGTCTCAGGAAATGTGTTTCATCATACCTGTGTAGGTGCTCTTCTGGTCATTGAGAGGAAAGAACACCCCCTCTGCGCTGAGAGCCACCACCCGGCCGTCTGCAAGTGGGACCATAGGAACGTCCCTGAGGGTCTGCAGCAGATCATCCACCTCCCCATACTCCAACTCCAGGGCGCGGAAATTACATGCCAGCAGCTTGGCGAGTTTCTTCAGGCCGGAGTCTGGAACAGAAAGCGGGTGATCTAATGATGAAGGCGCGGTGAGGGCTGAATAAAACCCTCATGAGTCACAGTCCTGTAATAATCACCCACTCATATAACACTGTGGGAGTACATTTAAATTACAAACATGCACTGCCCAGCTTGACACCTAGCCTTTCAAAGTGTTTTTCATGCAAATGAGCACATTTTGTCTGGCTAACGTAACTTATTAACCCTTTAAGCTCCATACAAAAAAGGGCCTATTTCTGCCATTTTCTCTCATCTATTAATAAAGTAAGTTCTCAGTGCTGCTGTAGCAGCATAATCTAACAGTGGCAAAAACGTTGTTTTGCTTGTGTCACAAGCTATGAAGTATAAAAATACTTTACATTTCAAAGGCCTTTACTGTAAGTCTAGTTCAGAGAATGAATAACTGGCAATCACTGCTCTCAGTGTGTTCACATGCTTGCTTTGAAAACGTTGCATCCAACAAAAAGGCATCATTGTGCTTCTTTTATGCAGTGATAGAAAACAAAGTAGCAAACAAAAAAACTCCAGTTCCATGTTCTGATCCACTTTATATTTGCATATGGACATGCACACATTGTAACTATTCTCGTGGGGCATTTTCATGGGTTAATGCATTGCCAGCGAGAAGTTACATCTGAATCAGTAATAAAAAAAAAAATCATCTGAATTTAGGAGAAAGCAACTGCAATGACGTCACACATGCAAACTTGGAAAGAACAACTAATTTGGGTTTTAGACCAAATGCTTTCTATACAGGCTAATTTACAAAACTCTCTCAAGGGTGGCATTAGGCATCACTGTGCTAACACTATGTACTTGTATAGTGATGTTTGACAACACAGCCTGAACTACATCCTCCTAGAGCAAAATATCACCTAGCAAAGCAGGACGTTGTGTGCATAATAATGTAGTTGCAAGTTTGCAGCAGTTTAAAATTGTAAATGTGGTCTGTCATTGGTCCATTTAACTATTTGTTTTTCTTCAAAAAACTAAGTAAACAAACAAAGTTACGTAACTTAGCAATGTAATGTTTTAGATGCTTTTCTGGACTTACTTTTGGCATTTGTAAGTACCATTAGCTTAGCAGCTGTGGTTTTAAACTACAGAAGCAACATTTGTACACCAAACATGTCTTGGCTGATTAACTGCTTTTCAGCTAAGTGGAAAAATCATGCATATTAGATTTTTAGTTTTGCTTAAACCAAAAAAAAACCAAAAAAAAAAACCAAACAGAAACATAACGCAGGTAAAGCCTCTTCAGAACATGGATGACACTTTGATCACGAAGCTGTGTACTTCACAAGATAACCAAGTATTAGCACAGAGTGCAACAAAGCTTTCGCATGCATTATTTTTATTTAAATGAAAACATCAGCCTCACAGGGACCAGGTGTGATCTCGTAACAAGAGCACCAGGGGACAACCATGTGATATTCTGGCCTATATGTAGGCTGGAACAAAGACTTATTATAATAGGGCTGAAATGAGTGTGAATTAAAATTTCTTACCCAACTCAACACTTGTGAAGGCAAAGTAGGGGGTGGTGATGCACTTAGAGCAGGTTTTACAGGGGGTGTCCCTCAGTTTGCCACGGATTTTGCCACAGTCCACCATCAAAAGTTTAAATAATTATCCCCAGATGTTCTCGTTAAACAAGACTACGACTGGCCAAAAATGGAAGGTATCTTTAAGCTAGCTGTTTTACCTGATTGAAGGTCTCCATGCTGTGCAAGGCTCTTGGCCATAGCACAGATGACAGTGGTGATCTCAGGACCCCTGAGCCGGTGGATACCCAGAGCGGTGAGGAGGGACTGAGACAGAGTTGACTGCAGTATGGGGTGCAAGTAGGACAGGTTCAGGTGCTTACACAGCTCCTCTCCTCCAATCACCTCCTGGATCAGAGGGTCCTGACACACGGCCACCTGGGAAGGCAGCTTAAACTCCACCTTGCCCTCTGAAAAGACCATGTGTTCTTAGTGAGTAAAGATGCTCTTTAGCACAAACATGTGATTCAGCACACACACCAGAAAGAGAAGCGCTAAAAGCACACACATGGTGGTGATCAGTACTGGAGTAAAGCAGACTCACCGCTGTCCTCCTTGACTGGCAGGAAGGCTTTACCCTTCAGTAGCTGGATAATCTGATTAGCCACAGGGTTGAAGAAGTCCAGGATTTCACTGGGCTGAGGAATGAATTGCAGGAAGTGGCAGAGCCCACGCAGCCCACTGAACTCCGGGTGTTTCTGTAACATCACAGATGTGCTTTAGCATAAGATGAAGCTATCAGGAACATTTACAAGGTACGTTCAAATTCATGCATGTATGGTTTAGATTATTGTTCAATATATAAAAAGATCACTGATGTTCAAAACCACCATACTATTTTGTGAAAACTCACTACATCAAATGATACATGCCATGAGTGACCGTTTACTCAAAACAGTTAAGCTACTGATGTTCTTCATTACAAACTCTCAGTTGATGACAGCATGAACACCGGTATCAAAGAACACTGGTTAAAAAAATGGCTTCAAAGTGACCTGAATCACCCATTCCAAGAGAATCCAGTTCTGTGTTCAAACTGTTCAATGATACAACCAACGGTTTATTTTTATTGGAGTTCAGTTACAGGCTGAACTGGTAAATCTGAGCATAAAACAGCATCACGGTTAAAACTGCAAAACCCGTAACGTGTGAAGAATTTGCCTTTATATACAAACTCAAATTAACTTGATGACAGATATCAGTTACCAGCTGAATGAATTAGCAAACCTGGCTGAACACAATCACTTTAGTGTTCACTTTAGTATAACTGAAGTATAACTATAGCCATAAGTAAAAGCCTGAACACCCGGATCAAAAATGACATGTTTTGTTTATTTTTCCAATTGAAAATAAGTTTACACAACATGTACAGAGAACACACTTAAATATGTCATTTTTGTCAATTTCTATTTTTTTTATTCAAGGGGAAAAAAACTTGACATATAAAATGTACCATAACTTTTCCACAGGTAACACTGTGTATTACTTTTTCCCTCAGTACTCAGTGATGAATGTATTCTTTTCAAATACTAAATCAACAGAACATGGGCTGCCCAAACGACCGCATGTCAAGCTTTCTTAATGCTTTCTTTTTTTTTTAGTCCAGTGTTTGGGTTTGGCATTCAAACTCTTCATATCTCAGGATTTATCTTCTGTCTCATGACGGCTGGCGTTACTAGCACTGCCACCTTTTCTTGCTCACGCTTAGAGACAACTGCAACTGCAGACACCAATGCCACACACCTGCAATCAATTCTATAACCTTTATTATCTCTCTTGTTTGTGAATAAATTAGGGCTGGCATTATCAAATATACTAGCAACCACTGCCACTGTCCAGTTGTTTATAGCTCCCTCTGTAAACCTGTAGGAAAGGCATGTATCTGTTTCTACAACATATGCAAGTCTTTGCTTACACTGAAGACCTCCATGGCCTCCAAGAAGAGTTGAGGGATCTCAGAACGAAGCCACTGATTCCAAGAACTGTCTCTATCAACATCCTCTCTGGAAGAAGGAATGTCAAAATCTCCTGCAGGAAAAAGGTGAAAAAGCGACGACTTTAGAAACTATTGGCCACATTCCATTCGTTTACATCAATGATCCCCTACACACAGAAACCTACATCCACAGTAGCCTGAGTTTGGCAACAACTCAAAGACAAACAGAATCAATAACGATGATAATCCAAAATCCATGCTGAAATGATTTTTATAAAACAAGGATGTGTTCAGGACTGTACTAGACCCGCATCCACACCAGCAGATAATCAGAGAGCCTATTTACACTTTATGCATCAGGGATGGTCAATATCATGACATTTTAACTGACGATTAATTGCCATATGTGAATTTGCCATTTACACTTTAACTGTAAATTAAAAAAGGTTTAATCAAAGTTTTCATTCAATGCATAAAGTCACCTGTCCTAACAACTGCTAATATTAAACAGTGCTGATAACTGGGAGAGAGGATCATTAGTCATCATTAGCTTTGCTGGCAAGACAATAGCTCTGCACACCACAGTGCAGGTTTGATTCTGACTAACTGCTGCCCTGCTGAAACAAGTGTTGATGAGGAACACTAATGTCTCTGAGAGGAAAAGTCTAAGGTTGGAGTGACATTATGCCTAAACTGAACCTGCTCTGTGGTGTTTGTGGCTGTAGGATTTTGGCTGAACCAACAACAGCTTACCTAACAAGCCAAATATGACAAACATCATTGCATAGTTCCATCTAGTCAAGTGACCAGTGTGGGCATAAAGGCTGAAACCTGCTCTGAAACAGGCTCTGTGATGTGTGTAGCTCTAATCTGTCACTGAGCTACTACTGTGTTTAGTTTTCCAGCGATTGTTTGTGGTTCAGATTTCTCCCTATCAGTGAGCTTCCAAATCACCAGTCAGTGAACATATACAGTACATGGGTGGGATGTGTATATTTAGCTATCCAGACATGAAGTATACATTTTACATTTAATCGATTTTATAGTCAGTATGATAAATGGATTGCAACCCGATCACTCAGGAAATGGCTTTGTTGGAGGTGCACCTGAGTCAAGTGTATATGAATCTATTTCTTTAGCTGCACTTGTAGTTGTTACTCCTCCCTAAGTGAACACATTTTCATTACCGAAAATTAATCACACCATTAAAAAAAATCTTTGATCCTTGTAAATTGTATCACTTTTAGGAGATGGAAAAGAATTCCTTGAAATTACAAAACATCAGAGATGCATCTACATGGAAAGCGGATAAAACTACAATCTGGACGTCCAAACATAGTGAGTGAACACAAACCCTGTACGATGAAGCGGAAGCCGAAGCTTCGCAGCGGTAGGAAGGCAAAGACTGGCTGCTTTGGAGGCTGCACCTTCACATCACAGGCAGAGCCATCGCTGAGCTGGAAGGCAAGGGCAAGTTCCGTGGATTCCACATCCTCTTTAATCTATAAGCACATAGAGGAACAGCATTCAGCAACACATATATCTATACCCTGGGAAGAGTGAAGGAACAAAGCAAGTCAGTAAAATCACAACAGAGAAGTTCTAAAATCACTTTGAGGGAGAGTTCATAGCCCTTCCCACCACCTGCATTCCTAACAAGGGAGAAAGGAATGTGATAGAGGAAGGAGAAAGATTACAAAGGGAATAGGAAAACCAGTTGCATCAAGGAAGGAAACAGCAGGTAAGCTGCCTGTCTGTGAACATCCCCAAAGTTCATGAGGCAAAGGAAATGAATTCAGTTCACCTTGTTAAGCCCGCTCGCATGCCGTTTGAATGAGATGAGAAGAAGAAGCGTTTTTGTGTCCCTGGGGTGCAAGCTGTGGAACACTTACGCAACACAGACAGTGGCAAAACGCTGTGCGGTAAAGCCGGCAGGTTGGAAAGATGCATTTTTCAAAAGGCTGAATAAAAGCCAATTAAGGAAGCGGAAAAGTGGGCCAGGAAGACTCTGCAGGAACACAGGCTCAAACCTAAACACAGCTCAGACAGGCTCCTGTTAGTTATGCATAAAGAAATAAGTGGTGGCTGTAAGCGGGGATTGTGTAAGTCTGTGTGCTAGGCTAGCTAGCTAACCTTCTTAGGGTAAACCATTTTCTTCACCACCAGCCAACGCTCCATGCCGCCTGTATGGTCCACCTCCAGGATGTTGTGGCTCAGATCTCTTCGGGTCATGGACACCAATCTCTTTTCAGCCTGATACACAGAGAAAACACACAACTTGAGTGATCCTCTCTCTGAGTTCAATGTTCAAATGTTTGCAGCGGATGTTGCCGATAGGGCTGCACATAAGACAAGCAGACAAAAGATCATATGGTTGTTATACTGATACATATTATGCCTCCTATATATGCCCTACAGACATTTGCAAAAGTTTGAATACTCAAATGAAATCAAATTAATGGTTTTCTAACAGAAAGTGAGTTCATGCTCTACAAACAACCTCTACATGGGACACTCTGAAATATGGCACCATAACCTTGGCACAGGCAGCATATTGTACACATCTGATTTGTATATTGTCATAGGACAATACACCAGATGCCAGAGCCTCTTCACATTGGGTGTTTCATGGCATATGGACCAACAGGAACATGTGAAGAAAATCTCATTATATTAGCATTAAGTTAAAAATGCAGAAAATATACACGGGGTTGGGTTACTCAAATCATTCCCACTCCAACCCAAAGTCTGGTCTTCCCTTTTACTTTAAAGATGCTGTTCTGGAGACATGAGGTTTTATTACAACAACAGTGACATTAAAAATACAACGGTAAACAAAAAGCAAGACAGACTTAAAGATTGGCCTGCGTTACTTTGACCAATGTGGCTGCTGTTTTTGGTCAGGTAAAGGCTCTGATTCTTACAAACATCTGGAATGTCTGTGATACGTACAGCAGTGTTTGGTAGAAGAGTAATTTGTTTATTGCAGTGTAGCCCCTTAAGATTCAAGGTATTGGCCAAGACATTACAATATATACAAATCAGCAGTGACGAGCCCTCCATCTCCCACAAAAATCATCCAGGCTGCTCTTCTGCTGGAGATCGCAACCCTGAGTGAACACTGCTCACCTCGTTATAGATAGTGATAGAGCGCAAACGGTGGAGGAAGAGCAGGAGTGATGGGTGCACGTCATGGAAGAGGTTCTTAGTCTGGTAGCTCTCTGATCGTAGAGGCAGGAAGATTTTAGTGGTCCAGCTGTAAGGAAAGTAGAAGGCATTAGTCTGTCAAAGACAAACGTTCTCATTTTTGTGTGGGTGCAAGTGAGGTATAACAGCATAACAAGGGTTTATGGCTGATTTGGATATAAGCAAGCACACTTCTTCAGCAGCGGGTATAACATTCCAAATCCACCAGTGCAACAGCCTTTTCAATTCCATTTTGGACCAAAAACGTGCTTGAGCTACTGCCTACGCAGATTTACCATCATAGCAAACTCAAGCACAAAACACAAGTCTTTTCCTGTCTTCAAGCACAGGTTAAAGACAAGCCCAATTTTTCACTGCTACGTCACTATATATTATAATATTAAATTATAATATTATAATATGCATCTATATATATATATGTGTGTGTGTGTGTGTGTGTGTGTACATGGTCAGAGTCCACATTGCTGATATCCTGTTCTTTAGATTTTTCATTTTTCTTTACCTCTTCTCAGCTATCTCCTTGGCAACACAGTGCATGTGCTTCTCCTCCTCCACCCAGTGAGGGAGAATGTATCCCATGGGGCCGCTGGTCTTGTCGAATTGGATGTGGAAGTCGTTGGAGTGGATCTCAGGACAATCTGTGACTTTGAAAACCGATTTGAAGCCAATACCTTTCTGCCCTGCATTGAGAAAAGGAAAAAAAGTGACAGAAAGAAGAAAGAACTCTTGCTCCCAGACCAGAACTTCTCACCTAAGAAATTCAGCAAACATTAAAGTCTGGAATCACTGCTTGAAAACTTTAGATCACTGTTTAAAGCTTTAAATCCACGTTTTCAACAATATAAAATCAATCTGGTTGCAGATAGTGGTATAAAGATCTAATATGCTAGTCCTGTGTCACATCCCAGGCTTCAATTAACTAGCAGAAAGCTAGCTAATCTAGAAATGATGAATGGAGCTGTACACGATTTCTAAAAGACTAAGAAAGCTGAAGAACTTCAAGAAGGTATAAGTTATAATAAATATAACATCTAAAATGCCTCATATTTGAATTACATAAGCAGAATTACTTCACAACAAATACACAGTACATATGTAATTACAGTACATAATACACAGTATAACTCAGAGTCCTTGAAATATTGAACAAGACAACCAAAGCTTTTGTAATCTAGTTTATAAGCTCTGAAGATATTACAATATTCGAACAATACATCGATACATCATTAATATAAGATTCAAAACTTTTATAAACTTCTATATTCTAACCACATGACTACTTGGGTCACATTTATATAATAAATAATAAATATAATATATTTATAAATTTATATAATAAATAAACACTTATTATTGTCTATTACTAACGTAATGACAAAAAACTGAAAAGAGCAGGCTTCACTACATAATGAGTGTAATCTTTTCCAGAGATACTGGAAAGCTTCAGCTCTGCACTGCCAGCTTTACTAAAGCTACTTGTTCCATCTGTACTCCTGGTGCTGTGGTTCATGTGTGGAAATGTCTCAGATATTGTTAGATGTACTACATAAATCATATAATTCTCAAAGAAGTGAAAGTTCTCTCGGCATGGGATTCAAGTTGAGGTCACCCTCCAACTAATACGATGTTTTAATACAGTAAAAAAAAGACGGATGTTTTCCTGAATATCTGATGAATTCATGTTTTATTTTCCCAAAATAATGCTAAAATAAACATGTAATAAAAATGTTAAGACATAATAAGTAAAAGTTTTAACATGTACCAAAACCTTTTTTGTCCTAAATGGTGGAAACTGTTTTTTTTCTTTTTTTTTAAATACAAAAAGCACAAGTCAAACACATTGAGATAATATTGTGCTCATCACTCTGTATTCAGGGTTGGCATGGAGGTGAGATTTCACAGATCAGAATCATCATTCAAACTGCATTTTGGCTACAAAGTGGGAAAAAATAGGAATGCCTCTATGAAAGTGAGTATAGTTTGCAACATTACCTTCTTAAAACAGGAAACTGCTGCATTTGTATAATGACTGATCTAAAGCGTCCATTGCTTAAAAGTAGAGAAGTGATTCTTTATTAATATTGACTGTGTGAGCAGCAACAATGAGCTAACAACATACACCAACCTCGGAACTAAGGACAACTTCCTGAATGGCCAGGTGAGTGGTGCACTTTATTAGATTTTGCCTCTTTGGATGTGTGAAATTCTGAATAGTGAACTTGAGTCAGAGACAGCTTTAATTATGAGGCTGCACTTCATGTGCCTGGAAATTCTTAGTAGAAAACTAACTGGCCACAAATTTTTGACAGTCTGCCAGTAATTAGCACCGATTTTAGCAAATCTGTAGGTGTGGGACAGATATCACAGATGTCCAAAAAAAAAAAGAACCTAACATTTGCCAGAAGAACTTTTACTTTCAATGTAAGTTAATGTAAAAAGATTTTATTCAGACAATTCTGAAACATTTTTATTGGTCCATTCATCATGATAGCTGTTCTGTTCCAAAGATGTAGACAAAATGAAAAACACTTGGACAGAGGTAGTTATGTTGCTCACCTATGTAGCCACAGGTATGTTTTCCTTTGGTGCTCTTGCCCACATCACAGATGGCACGCACATTCTTTTCCTCGAAGCCGCACTCGTTGTTCAGGATGGTGATGCAGTCTCTCTGAACCACGAAGGCCAGAGAGGGCTGCTCCACGCCGTCCTGTGGGTAACTATTATCATCAGCATTCTGCACAGAAACAAGCAACACTGATTACAGACACTGCTTCGACGGACAGATTAACCGGTCAGTTCACCGGTTTGTGATTGATCAACTTCAATTCATAAATTACATTATGAGGTACAGCGTAATAAAAGCAATTCAAAATCGCATGGCTTATTTCCATTGTGGAAGCTGCATATCAGACAGGAAAAGGCAGGTGGGAAAAGACCTGCTAGTGCACTCTAATCACACATTAAAAACAATCTAACTTGACAGCTCCTGCTAAGAACTGTGAGCGTTCCAGCAGTGGAGGGCAGTGACCTGAATGAGCTCCAGCACAAAGTGTGTGTCTTTGCTGTAGAGTTCGGTGGAGAGGCGCTCCAGACTGCGGCCCAGCCTGGCCTGGTGCTTCCTCATCAGGTTCTGACCCTCTTCATTCAGCTCCACTCCAATACCAAACTCACTCTTCCTGCAGAGGACAGGACAGATTAAAACCATCATCAGAAGCTGCTTCACTGTATATACAGTCGTATGTAAGAGTTTGAAAACCACTGACCATGTTGCAGATTTACTGTGGGGACAAACTTAATCTCAGTTTCAATGTCATTTTTGTCATTTATTTGTTTTGAGTTTTAAATATTGAAAAATCTAAAAATTATAACACGTGCCATAAGGAGAATTTCCTGTAGACTGGGATTTTTGCCACTGCTGGAGACTAGTATGACCGTACGCTCCCACACACCTGCAAATTCAGCTACTTCCTTCACACTATGGTCTTTGGCACACCCAGTACAATCACTCCTTTTAGCCAATCATTAACATCTGCTTTGAGACCCATTTCCTACACATCAAACAAGACAATCACCGCACTGTACCACCTCTTCTCAATCTATGAATCCCGTCACACACCCCACAGGCATTTACAGGCCCATCATCCTCATGCGACGATCTGTAGGATCCTGAAGTTACTACCACATTAATCACGCAAGGTTTTGTCTGGCAAGCTTATTAACATGTAAAGAAGTGTGTTCCCTGTAGAGTATGTCATTTAAACAGGGGTGCCCAAACTTTGGTATGAGACTGTATATGACTTCCTTTTCTAGAAAACAATGTGTTGGTAATAAATCTACATTGACAACTTTTTGTAACTAATGTTGACCAGCACGAGGTCAGTTACAATCAGTAACTTTCAAATAAGATGAAAGAAGGGCAGTGTGAAACGTCCACTTGCAAAGCTGTGTATGTAGCTTTGACGGAAGGAGTTAAAACACAAAGACAGTGAGAGGCGGACGAACCTGATGTCCTCGACAATGGCCCTGCACTGACTGAAGCGCTCATTGGGCTCAGCTTCCTCAGCCTGATCAGGAGACTCTTCTACAGCTTCATCTTCCTCATCCTCCCCTTTACTCTCTGCACTGCTGTGGGCCTCCTCATTCTGCTCAGATACCAACTCAAACAGATCTTCATCTTCATCATCATTGTCATCACTCCTGGTACTGTCATTAATACCTGGATATACAGAGACCACAAGTTACACGAGTCACATGGACACTGAAGGTGGATTTAATTATGTACATCTCAACACGCCGGTTATAAAAAAATTTATATATATGAATATGAATGGTTAAGCAATCCAGAAATACAGGGTGAAAAGCTCACCGTGATTAGGAGCTTTAGCAGGGCTGGAGCAGCAGGAGCTGGAGACAGCGCTGAGCACAGACTCCTCCAACAAATCCTCACTGTCAGCCAGACTCAACACTGACGACCTGTCACTCATAGAGTCGACTGCTGTGTTCTGCGGATAAATACAACTCTTCAGTCTAGAGCTGAATAACATGAACTATTCTGCAACTATAATGTTATATGTTAAGATTGCAATATGCCTTGTGCTACATTAAAAAACAGTCAATAAGGAACATTTTAACCATGTGACCTGCACTGTTCCACAGTACAATCCTGAACATTGCTTAGTTAACAAAGTCCTTTACAAAGAAAAAAACAATATACACAATAAAAATGACTGGAATGTAAGAGGCAGAATTTTGTCTCGTCTCAACTTGTTTGCTGTGAGAACGGAGGTCACAGTAAATTAGAATTATCAGGCGAAAAGAGGTGAAAAATTCCTACAGTGGAGCTTGTAATACAGAAACATGCTGCGTCTACTTCATTGCTGAAGTTTCGGACTACACTATATGAAGAACGACACTCACAGTTCAACAACAAAACTAATAACAGGCATGACACGCTGGACATGCTACCAGAGTCAGTTGAAGGGAAGCCAGGCCGCTTCCTGTTTCTCCCATTATGTCCAAAACATGACTGCAAAATGCTAAATTTGTTTTGGGGATGCCTGAGAGTGAGGGGTGAACAGGGGTGGATCTAAACAGCTAAAAACAACAAAACAACAACAAAAAAAATCAAACATGTTTCTAATCATTTATGCTTATATAAATTCAGAAAGTATAAGGATTTATTGTTAGTCTGTAACCAACAGGTGTAAGGCAGTAGGACTCTAGCTTTACTGCTATTGACTGCTGATTAGTTGGGGAACTGATCAGCTCACCAGCTGAGTGAAGTGATTCCCCAGTTCAAAACCACTTAAAATATGACAGTGGTGCTTGAATAATTTATGATGTTTTATGTTTAGAATATACATATGTATAAAAGTGGACAAGCATTTACAAACTACCATTCTGTATAAAAGCTTCATAGACACCCGGAAGAAGAAACCCGGAAGAACATATTCTCGCTAGAAATCGTCCTTAACTGCAGCGTCCAAAAATTCAAAATCATTGTGTCTTTAATAAAGTTCTACATTCCAGTGCCGATACGGATTCTGCTATTGTTATAATGTCAAGCTTTTACCAACAGAAGAACCCTGTTTTAGCTTCAAAAACGTTCCTTATAGCACCATATGAAACACATTCTCTATCAATCTGAAAAGAACCATGTACGCATGAAATGGTTCTATATAGAAGTCATGGTTCAAAAAATAAAGGCACTCTCTTCACTAAATAACCCTAGAAGGAGCATCTTTTTGAGGAGTGTATCTCAGTGCCATGACACTGTAATGACAGAATTATGTATTTTTTCTCTGGCCCATTTTCATCATAAGATAAATCTCAGGACAATAAACCAAATTTAGCATAATGCAGTATATGAAATGTTCAATACAAATTATTGTATATAGTTTTTGACAGTTTGTTCTCAACGTGATCAAACGCCAGAAAATTATGCATATAATGTACGACGAAATTTTTTTTAAACTATCATAACATTACATTTTTGATGTACCGCCATTTTGTGTCATCTTTGGGAATTACTTGGGTTACAAATTGGGTCAGGAATAGAGGTTTTGGACTGTATTTTAAGAATTACATGTTAAATAGACATAATGGCACTACTGTCTGTCATAATAAGCTATCATTTTACACCACAAAGTGTTATGACACAACCTAATCTGAGCAAAAACCTTTATCACTTGACCTGAAAAAAAAAAACAGTCTTTATAACAACTGCATAGTAAAAACGTCTATAGAAATGTTTATCTAGGTTTACGTCAAATGTCAAGACAGGCTTATGTAACTGTCATGTTGCCTTATGAACATGACCTGCAATAAAGTCTTAGCCCTGTCTTAGAAGTGATTCGGTGTAATGATGGGGGTCTCCATACCATGGCCGTTTGCGAGGGCATCTCAGGTGGTGTTGGTAAGACCAGCTTGGTGTTGAAGTCCCTCACCCACTCAGTGATGCCCAGCAAAATACCCATCTGATGCAGCTTGTTGAGGTACCTTGTGTCAGACTTGGCTGCATCCAGGAGGACTGTTTTAGACTTGGCTTGGCCAAGCACTTTAGACAGAGGCTCCAGAAACACCTACACGGTAAAATGAAAGGAAAGTAATTAAAAGATGAGTTGAAGCTTTACAGTGAAGACCTGAATGCACAGTAAGGTAATAGCATGGCAAACGTCTGCGAAATCAAGCATCACATTAGTCAGCCAGCCGAGAAAAGAAGCCTCTGACTTTAATCTGAGTGCAGCGATGGCAGCTGTATAATGAGTGCAGAAAAGCAGCTCCCCAGGCGGCAGGCTAATGGTCTGACAGTAGAGTGATCTTCTGACCCTACCAACAACGCAACCGGCTAACTGACACTTTGGCAAGAGTTGTCATGCCAACAACCTAGTTACTGTCCTTTCTTTTTTATTTTCCCTGAAGATTCAGCCGCCCACCTGCTGTGTGTGTTTCACTCTTCTTCTTCATAGTACTACAACTATGTATGTATCACGGACAGCATTTGTTCCCAAGAGGCTCTATGCGAATCCCCAATAATTTGTCACAGTGGCAATTCCTGCCACTCAAAGTGAGATCACCTCTGCATATACACAAAAACCCTTTCTATCGCATTCAGTGGTTTTTGAACCTCACCTGCTGCAGTAGCTCTTTGCAGATTCTCGAAGGCATCTGAGTTATGCACTCGAGCACGAACTTGGCCACAGTGCTGAAGGAACCATTTTCATCATAAGATAAATCTGAGGACAAGAAACCAGAGTCAAGACAAGAAATTAACTCTTTAAAGTAACCACTGAGAACAAAAATGCGTCACATTATCGTTAAATCAACCAGGTCAAATCTGTTAAAAATGCAGATTCAGTTTTATTACAACTTGAATTTGATGATTTATTCAAAGTTACTGCAGAGTTTGTATGTACAGTCTTGTTTTCTTGCAAGAAAAAAGAAACATGCTTTGCAATATTGGCTTGTGTTTGTTTACCATTAAAACAATCTATTAATGAATGTATATCAAGTAAATATAATTAACTGAGTAACTTTCTATGCAATTAAATATATAATTATTAAAACAGACGTGCACAATAAAGCATATACAAAAGTATACAAAGATTTACAAGAGTAGTAAATCTTCACTTATAAGCGTTTGTACTACAGGCACATGTTTTCTCTGTTTCATTATAAACTGCCTGGGCAGTCGAGTAAGCTTCCTTTGAACTGCTTTGGACAGCATGCTAGCCTGCCTGCTCTCATCTACTCATTTACCTTTCATCATATACTCATTTATGCCAAGAAAGCAAAAGGAAACTAGTTTGCACTGGACGTATAGTCAAGTCCTGGAGTTAAAGACCAAGCAGACCAACCAGAACAACCACCAAAAAAAATAAAAAGATATGTGGAAACTTTAGACGCAGTCTCCGGAAAACGCTACCAGCTAGATTGGTGCAAGACTGGTGGGCTGCATCTGTATAGCCTGTATATCTCCAGAGTTCAGGTCATTCCAATGTGTGAGATTTTACAGAAACGAATGCAAGTGGCTACTAAACCCGCCAAAGCTCTTAAGTAATAAACTCACACATATGTATTTAAACCTGAAGTCAGCTTCTTATTATTCAGTGTCTTGAATTTTATGTTCCACCTTAAATGGTGCTGCAGTAACATTCAGGTGCCTTAAATGTAGAGTGAATTTCAAACAAGAAGCTGGAAAATGCAAAGCTGACATCACCTTTATTTCACCACAGTAATTCATTCATTTACCTCAATAAATGGCTCCTAATGAAGAAACTTTGGCTTGGAGAAGTGCAGTGTCCCAAACCACACACTTCAATACTTTACCGACTACACTAAAGAGTGCTCTTCTAATGGAAGTAATGTACCATTACTATTTAGAGTGCTAGTATGCGGTTTGGGACACAAGAATTATGCAGCAGGAAATCTCAACCATTTTGATTTCAGCTTCCATTTGTCATCGCTACATTCATTTGATATGTATCAGTTATGGTTGTATTATCTCATACACTGCCACTGCACTAATGCTCTAAATCAAGAGTGCCCAATCTTGGTCCTGGAGATCTACCTCTCTGCATAGTTTACCTCCAGCCCCTATCTAACACACCTGATTTCAGAGACATCAGAATATTACAGCCCAGTGTGTTGGATCTGAATTTTCCAGAGTTGTAGACCTCCAGTACCAGAACTGAGCACCCCTGCTCTAAGCGGTCCTGTATAAAATCATTTTGGTCACCATGTTCAACGTAAAATCAAACCAGCAGCAATTTTTGAGTTGCAAAATGAACACAAACCCACATGACCAACCCAATTAACACTGGTTGCTCATGAAAGTGCTGGACTAGGCACAGTGACTAAGGCCAGTAGGGCGATGTGAGAAAGCGTGATGACACTAGCTCATACCTTCTTGTGCCACTGCTGTTGCCAGGGAACTCTCCATGTGATTGGCCAGCAGAGCTGTGGGGGTGTTAGAAATCCCATAAGAAACCACAATAGAGACCAAGTGGCCGGCTGTACCAATGGGGTCCAGGGCCTGAGCTGCTTCAGAGAACAGTTTATCACTGGTGGCTGAGGTGACCCTCAGTAGTACTCCAGGAGAAACCTCCAAAGCCAGCAGGTCTGTGTTACCTGCAACAGACAAAGATCATTCTTGAAGACCTTTTGGGAGAACACAAGAACACATTTTGGGCCAAAACATCAGACTTTTCTGATCTTTAGCTTTTGTCATGTAAACTTAATAAGAAATACATCCAGAAGCTTTTTATTGGTGCGTGTTATGGTGAATTTAGCCCACAGAAACACACTTTTATCATCTGTTCATAAAACCAGATTGGAAGTTAAATACAAAAATTGATGTCATTTTGGTGTAAACTTAAATTACCTGTAAATAAGTAATTAGTGTTGTAGTTGATTGTAGTTGTGTATTGATTGTATAACAAAATGACAGTAATTACTGCAGATTTCTATGGGTTAACAGCTTCGGCCAGTCTCTTAGTCGTGTAATTGGTCATACCACAGTGTTTTTCGATGAAGTCTTTGAGTGGTCCGTGGTTGGGCTGAAACACCAGCTCCCATTGGCTCCACTCTCTCAGGTCCTGCAACAGCGGAGCGGTCAGCAAGCTTGCGATGGCCTGTTCACGGCTCACTTCTCCCAGCAAGCCCACTGTCTCCCCCAACCCGTCCCTGAGGTGACACACAGGACACACGCAGGCACAGATCAGACATAATGCCAAAGAACACAGAATCCCTAGAGCTTTGTTCTAAGTCTGGCTTTGGCTCAAGCCTATTCATTTATTTAACCCTGAGAAGCTGCAGTGTAATTCGATAGTAAATGTTTAGCTCATTAAAAGGCGTTTCAAGGAGTCAAAAGTGCAGAGTCTGATCTTTTTGTTTTTACAGTGGGAAAGCAATTTGAACTAATTCAGTAGAATGCTCCATGTAGAGTGTTTTACGGGAACATGCAGCCAGCATCGCACTCACTAAACACCGGTGCCAAAAAATGGAAATCACAGGGTCCATGTGAACTGAACATTCATGTGATTAAAATAACATTACTGAATTTCAGAAAGCAAACAATACATCATGATCAAGCTTATTTTCTTTACTCACAAAGCTGAAACAAAACACACCGCTTTGTAAATAGGACAAAATAGGACAAATACATCACTATTAAACGAAGGTGTGATTAATCACAGCTAATTATTTGAATCCACAGTAACTGAATAATTACTTTCAAATAATATTGGACAGAAATAACTCTAGAACTTTAGATCTAGACTCTAGATAACTATAGACTATAGAAGTGTCAATAGGTCAGGTCGTTTTTTTTGGATCCACACAGTCAAACCTAATCCATAGGCATGCTCAGGCTGGAGGCATATAACTGTCTGGCTGTCTGCTGTCCAGAGGCACGTCTGTGGTGGAAGCCTGTTTGGTGTGCGTGAGGAGATGGAGCCTCACCCTGGGTCTTTAGGCAGTAAGGGGCACTCGTAGCGGACAGCACTGCTGACGACCCCCCCGCTCAGCTCCCTCTGGCGCTTGGCAAAGTCTAGAAGTGTGCGGAGCTGCCCATAGCCCAGCTCTCTGCTGTCCCTGATCCTGTACTGACTCCTCAGTGCGGCTTCGATGAACGGGAGCTGCTCAAACACAACACACAGTGTGGTAAACTAAGGGTTCACAACTACGTTCTCTCTCTCTCTGCACATGAAAAGTTTGGGGACAGCTATGCACGTGTAGTTTTATATAGGAAAAGCATTTTACATGATAACTTTCCAACCTCTCTTTATCCACTGGATTAAACTGGCTACTTTTGTTCCTGTCCCTTATATATATATATATATGATCACTGTTGTGACAGGTGCTGGACTTAGCCTCATTTAAAAGCTTACCAAGCTGAAGCACGCCTTATAACAAGTGAATGGGCAAATGAGTGCACAAACAAAGCTAGAGTGATGTAGGTTAAACAGAAGGATCCATGTAAATGCATTAGTTTCTGAAGTCAAAAAAACAGTGAATTCAAAACACCTCACCCAGTGTGGCTTTAACTGAAAAATAATAGTGAAAATGTCCACATAGTTTTAGTAGCGTATGTCACCATGATTCAGAGATCAAACAGAATTCTGTCAGTGCTTCATGCAGCACAGATGCCTCAATTTACTATCAGAGATGTAACACATCTAACGTCCAACTACGAAAGACATCCCACTACAAGCAAGCAGACATGTCGGACTCACTCGTGCAGGATCTCCTTCCCCGCACTGCTTAATAAACTCATACACGTCCTGCTGGCTGGGTCTGAAGCCACATGCTCGGACGTCCTGGTTGCTGATTGCCACAGTCCCGCCAGCAGCGTCCTGTAGCACCTGCACAGGGAGACCACATATCAAGCACTGTTATCCTGCTAATACAGTGTAAAAAAACGGTGTTTCAATTCAGTAAAGCTACTGGGCTGCTTTAAACTTTTGAGTCTGCTGAACTTCAAATTAGAAGTCAAGAATAGAATTTAATACATACACACACTGATTAACTCTACTGATTAACTCTACTGATTAACTCAGAATAAAGCATTTCATTAAACTAACCAAAAAGAACAGTGGACTGCTATGAAAGGTATCATGGTGGTGGCAAGCGGTCAAGACAAACTAAACAAAGCATAACTGGTTTTGTCTGGAAGAACATCAGCAAGCACTCTATTACGTCTGCTTGTTTAGGGTCTTCAAAGGAGGCTGTATGTCGCATGTTAGAAAGTATGTCAAACTCAAAACCAGATGCAGAAGATACAAGTCCCTGACTCTTAAAGCCCCAGGGAACCTAAATTTATGCTTTCTTTCTAATTAAGTTAAGTCTAATTATGTCCCAAGCACAAGTTTAATAAATGTGAACTGGGTGATTCTAATCTTGGGTAATGTTTCCATAAGCAATCCCCTAACCGGTCCTCTGTGTTGAGAAACTAAAGAAAATAGATGCAAAATACTTTATAACAAGATTTCACAAAGTCTGGTATACTCTGATTACATGTGAAAAGAAATTGTCCTCCCAAGAACTTCTTTTATGGGCTAGTTATTGATCACTTTCTTATATATTAACACAATTATGATATGGATTACTTATTGGACTTGGGACTTAGACTTTTTATTCAACAAATTCTTCTTTAATTATGTATTTGTTTGTTTCGTTTCTTTGTTTATTTGTTTGTTTGTTTGTTTTTTCTGTCACATATCTGCTGTTATCGTTACTGTTTTACCTTTAGCTTTTCAGTTTGGTATAGTACGTTCTCCATTTTCCTTTAATCATATTTTGTTTCATTATATTTTCAGGCCGATTTGTCAATACTGTTTTATTCAGTATTTGTAAACTGCGGAATAAAACTTTTCTTTACGCTCAAATTCAGAACTCACAGGACATACATCATAACAATAACCTCTTGTTTCTCCAGACGTTCATAACACACAATATTTGTCTGTACTTGCCTGTGAGTTTTTGAGCAGGAACTCTAGAAAGGAGCCCTGCTGCAGCTGGTGGAACTCCTTGAACTTAAAATGGTCAGCCACCTTCTTCTCCAGTCTGCAGAGATAAGGCAGAGTGACCGTGCCAATGAAGTTGGACACACAGTCCTGGAAGTACTGCTTCACCGCAGCTGTGAAAATAAGACAAACAAAGTTGTATACAAATGTCCACACATATTATGAATTTGGTGCAAACTTATTGTTGAGTGTACAGTTTATTTTTTTTACTTTTACTTTTTCTTGTTTTTTTTTTGTTTTTTTTATCAAAACAATTAGCTTATTATGTTCTGTTTAAAAAATACTGTAAATTCTGAGCAGGATGGACAGTAATAATGAAACACACTGACACCTTCAGTAGGGGCCGCTGTGCTGGTCATCTCCTGGTGTGGTTTCTTATCCTGTGTTTGTTTTTGGGGTTTTTCTTTCGGTGCCAGGTCATTTGGGAGGGCGAGAGAGCCACCACAGATAGCCAGCTGTAACAGCGTCCGGGCCAGCCGGTCTCCTGATACACACATGAGGAAGTCCTGAACCCGCTAAAGATGCAAAACAAACACACATCCACACATACACACAGACATAAGGCTTTTAGCATCCTTGACAGAAGTCTTAAATAATAATACGATGGACAAATGTCTTTGGGAGATGAGGACTTCCAAGCAGTATACTGCCCACTACTATTGCCTACTCTGTAAATTTTGCAGTGAGCATTTTTATAGTGCTTGACAGCACACACTCTTGATAAGCTAAGTTAAGCTAACATAAGGTAACACTTTACTGATCCTGAAGGAAATTGATGCATGGCTTTCCATCCACTAGCATCCAGGTGCTTCATAGTCTCTGTACTCTCTATTGCCAATACTGATAGAGGCAGTATTGGTGCACACAGAGATACGATATCAGTACAACCTTAAATATAATAATATATAATAATAATAATAATAATAATAAATAAAACCGTAACAACAATGACAGCAAGAGACAGCAAACAGATGAGACATACAGACACATTAACAGCACACAAACAGAACAGACAGAACAGACTGAAAAATAAAAACACATAACAGGTCAACAGGCAGAACCTGCGTGTACATACATTCAGATGGATTGTAAAGGATACTGGATGTCATGCCATTTAAGTTTGAAAAAAAAAGGTGCTGTATTTGGGGGTGTGGTGTCTTTGTCAAGCTGTGACCATGGAAAGTTAAATGCCAAGTTTCATATATACATATATAATACGTAATAAAAATATATACAGTACATATATACATACATATATATATATAATTATTAAAATCTTTAAAATAAGCATGACATAAACCATTATAGACATACAGTATGTAACAACAGCACCTCTACAGATGCTTATTCAGTCCAGATGCAGAACAACACATACCAGTCTTGCCCAAAGGATGTCTGTGAAAGACTGCATTCATTTAACACACTTACTAGTATCTGATTAAAGCCAAAGCAGCATGGAAAGGGCATGCTCATTTCCTCCATTTGATGTATTGCAAGAAATTACCCAATAACTTCTTAAGCCCCACAGTCTTCAGAAGTTCAAAGAGGAAAAGCCTGAACACTGGGGGCGTAAGCAGAGCTGGTTAATGACCTTTCTATGAGTTCTGGCCCGGATTAATAGATTACAAGTGCGACATCATATTAACGAGGCAAGGACGTTCTGATCCCTCTCCACTGCTCATCTGCCACCCACTTACATCCTTACCAGAAGCTTAAAGGAATTACAGCAGAGGCTTTCATGGCAAAATAAAGCATGAAATAAAAAGCAGGCTTGTTAGGACATGTTTTTTTAATGTACCCAAATCCCTGACAAGCAGACACCCACCCATCTTGCAACAGCGACTTTGGCCTGGCGAAAACTTGTCACTCTTGAGCGAAAATGAGGCCAGAGTGGGATAGTAGGCAAATGAATAAGCTCTTAGAAACAGAACAGGGGTCGATGAAAACACCTCAAATTTAGTAAAAGAAAGAGGAATCTGTGACATGACGAGCTTCTAATCTGTCATGCTGCTGTAACGTCACTCTATATCAGACTATATCACTTCAATTTAACGGCTAAACTCCAGATTAAAGTCATATAGGAGAATGAGACTGTAAGCTTTCATCCGGCACTGCTAAGTACTGTATGTACTAGATAGGCGACACCACATGCAACCATATGCACTGGTTTCTCTGACCCACATATAAACCTTAATTCAGCCTAACATAAACTAAAATTGATGTTTGTTATAAAAGCACATTTTAGTCCAAGGCAGGTCGTACTGTACTGCTGAAAAATAGGCCTTAAAGAACTAATAATACAGAATCTAACTTATTACACCTTCTAGCTAAAGGAGAAGCTGTTCACCTTGGTCATCCTCTCGCTAAAAATGCCCATAGAGTTGGTGAAGACCTCCACAACGGCCTCAGCAGCAGTCAGGCTGGCGTACTTCTTCCTGAGCTCCAGGCTGCCAGCGGAGGAGTAGAGTGGCGCGCCCTGAGCTGACTCCAGCAAGCTCTTCTTAATTTTAAACAGCCTGGCCTGGACTTCTTCTTCAATCTCCTTCTGAATCACCTCTTTGGCTCTGTCCATACAGGCGCTCTCACAGTTATATGCTTTTGATAACGTCTAAAGGAAAAAAAACAGAAGAGAAAAAGTAATGATGGACAGAAATCATGGCTTTCTAGTGCATGCACAGTATCTCAGTCAGTTAGTCCTATGACTTAACAGCTTACCGTTATGGGCAGCCCAACACTCTGGATCCTAATACCCAGTTCATATGGTGAATCACAATTATACTGGTCCGCAAGGTACTGCATGAACTCGGCGAGGTCCACCCTAGGTCTGTTCCGCTTTCTCCTGAAGTTACGAAGACTCTACAAAAAGCAGAAACTGATTACATTCAGAACACAACTAAGAAGAAACTTACAGCTGTTCTGCTACGTGGGTCTTTGAGGTTGCAATTTCAAATGTTGTGATGTAATATATATGATTTATGCAAAAAGTGATACATGACATGTTCTACTAACTGAAAATAAGCACACATCCCAAACAGAGAGCACAGTGCTTACATGTTTTAATGCGCAATTTATTATTATTTTTTTTTAATAAACCTTAAACTGGGTCCTACATAAAAAAGATGGCTGATATTTGCATATCTTTTTTGTCTCAATATGTTTATCAATAGAAATAGAAACTGTGTGCAGACTGCCGGTATATACACACACAAAAACAAAGGATAAAAAATTATTCAAATTTGCGTGACCTGAGTGTAAGGCTGAAAGACTACAAATAAACACAATTTGCAAAACATTGTCCAATTGCAAAAGATACAATGCTCATAATAGATTACATTATCAAAAATGTTGCCTTAAGTTCTAAGCTGGGAAATTTAACCCAAAACCACAGAGCTTGTGGAATGCCAGGAGATGAGTTAGACCAGACAATCATATACCCATGCGCACCTATGCACTACCACAACTAACTGGCATTCTGGCACTATACATTTAGTGTTCAAGCCTCAAGTCATAAAAAAATCCATATGCTGGTCTATGTAGCCAAAAAAGCCCTCACCCTTAATGTATATAGCATAATTGCGATTAGATATCCTTCCCAAATAGTTCAGACAAGTCCAACCTCATTCCAGAAGTGTATTAGATGCTGATAATGACGAAATAGCTACCTAGTGCCAAAATGACTCACCCTAAGAATATCCACAGTTTCAATCTGCTGGATATCGTCATCTTTGGTAGTGCTGTCTATTTTGAAAAGCCGGTGAATGAGTGGGAACTTGCAGAGAGGGCCTAGGTGGAGCTCCTCGAAGCGCTTCTTGTTCTTGAGGCTGGCAATGGCCTGACCCAGCTCATACAGAGTGCAGATAGAAGAGACTGTCTCTACTGACTGGCATCACAGAGAAAACATACAGCAGGCAACACAGCAAGGAGAACATCAAGGTTAGAACAAAGGTTAAATTATTAGACAGAGGTATCCCTTCACAAGGCTTATCATGGCACACATCAGCAGCAGGCAGATTGAAAAGCTGCTCACCTGAATAAAGAGGTTGATCTCCTTAATGGTGCGTTTGAGTTCTTTCACAGCAGGCAGCTGCCAGTGAGGGTCGATCCTCACCGACTGCAAGGAGCTCACTTGCAGGAGGGTGCACACTTTGCTTATCACCTAATAAAACACGACAAGTCAACACTGTCGCAAATGTAAAGCACTTTGCCTGTCAAAAGTTTAGGGACGCTTCAGCGTTTCAGTGCATCGACTGTGCTTTATCATTACTTTGACTAACCAAAACCTTAATAAGCATTTACAGATCCGTATCGTGCTCTGAATGCACTTGCGTTCTCACTGTGAGGAAAAAAAACAATGCTGCATCCAACAATACCAGAAGCCTCATGCATCTTTTAAACAGTGATAGACACTGTGTAGCACACGGAAAGATCTGATCAACGAGACTTTCACTATCGCCCACATGAATATGCACACACTGTAACTTCGCTGGAGGTGGATTTAAGTAAGGAGCCAAATTCTCAGAACAGATCACCAGCAAGATGCTCCATTAGTACGGTGCATTCTTTTCCAAAACAAACTAGTTAATGAACTGATGTCACAAGCCTTTGATGGATGAGCAGAAATGGTATACTTGCACCAGTTTCTGTCATGTGTGTGTGTGCAAACAGGAGTTAAAATTAAATTTTAGTAATTGGGAACCTTTACAGATTTTTAATGTTACATAGAGTCACTTGTACATAATATAATTTATGGACTTGATCTCTACAGATCATTACGTGAATGTATCTAATATTTGAATAATGTGCTAGATCCATTAAAATAGGGTTTGGATCCAATATAGTAGATGTGCCCTAAACCCCTTGTCTACTATTGAAATTCTTTTTCTTCCTGTTACTTTACAAGTATTTAGAAATCTACCAGCAAAGTTATCGTTAGCTTTCAGCTACTACTGCTGATCTATAAATCACTTAATGGTGAAGGACCCGCATGTTTACTATGGTAGTGGGATATGAGCTGAGCAGAACTCTTATATCATTAGGAAGTAGTCTGTTAGTCCTGCCCAAGGTAAAGACTATGGAATAGCAGCATATACACTACGGAATCAGCAGACTGAGAGCATTAGAAGAACCCCGGCCCTTATAAACACTCCTACTTGAGCAGCTTTCAGCTCAGTTTAAAACCCTGTTAGCTCTACTGCACTTCTAAGCTGTAACAGCACTTTATTATCCTAATTCAGTTGGAATTAGACTTTTATTTTAACTTTCTATGTACTTCTTCTCTTTTAAATATACTGCTTTTAATTCAGGCCTGTCCAGGGTGTTCTTGCCTTTGCCTCGAACATTAAACAGCTATTTACTATATCTTCCTGCATGGAGAGTATTTTTTTTCCAAATAATGATTTGGGATTTTTCGTTTTCAAACTACTGCTAAAAGCGTACATTGGAAATGCCTACTCTAATCTGCACCAAAACCCTTTTGAAAACCTACGTAGGGAGGCCAGACTTATGATAGCTTCTGTATCCTTTGGTGCACACTTATAAAGACACGCACCTTCTCAACAGTGACATGCTCCCCCTCCACAGCAATAGCTCGGATGGCGTCCTCGACCAGACTGTTCACGTCGTCTGGGTTCATGACCTTTCTCCTGCGCCTGCCCATGCTCCCTTCATCCTCCTCCTCCTCCCCCAATGCCTCTACTGCCCGAACATTTGCTCCATGTACCTCCCTCAGCTGTGCATGGTGGGCATCATGGAACACTACAGCACTCGCGTCATGGTTATCCCTCAGCTTCCTCAGCTCAGATCTGGACAGTCTGGGTTGGAGCGTGGGGAAGTCCTCTAGAGATGCACTGGAAGAAGCCACTGGAGAAGCAGCAGGAGCAGCAGCAGCAGCAGTAGCAGCAGGAGCAGCAGCAGCAGCAGGAACCGCAGGCTTTAGCTGGCAAAGAGGAGACCCAGTCTTGGATCGGACCACTTCTTCAGCCAGGCCATTGGCCACCAGTGCAGGCTGTGGGCTAACAGAGGCCCTAGTGACTGGTGTCACCGGTGTTGCTGTGAGGTCAATAGAAACATGGGCAATTCAGTCGAAAATGGTAGCAAAGGCAGTAGTATTGATCCAACAGTTCATCCAATTACATTTATGCAATTTATCCCACACAGTAGCTACTTAATGGAATAAATGGAATACATTTAGATGGAAATGTGGTGGAAGCACTTTGGAATTTTGAGGTATGGATTATTTTGACAGAAGGAGGTTCTCTAATCACAGTAGCAACAAATATCATAATAAAATATTGGCATGCTGTCTACCTCAAACCATGTCAAGGCATTATCATGACCGGTCAAGCTGTTCATGTCAGGGATGCAGTTAACGTACCCGCAGAGCTTCCTGATTCCAGTTGTGCATTTAGGGCTTTGCTAGAAGGTGCCACCTGTCTGTTTGTATGACTGTCGTACAGCGACATGTACAGCTTCAGTGGCAGTATTGCGCCGAAATGAAGGAAGTAGCCATTCTGCAGCTGCGTAATGGATGTTCTTGCAGCTGGGTAGACTCTGATAACCTCCTTAACCTTCTCAAGCAGCTGCTCTTGGGTCAGCTCCTCTTGCTTCCGTGCCGAACTAGCACCAAAGGACAATCCAATGTTAGACATCAGAGGAGGCGGAGTTTCACTCACTGGTGCAGAGGGTCTAGGGGTTGCCCTGTGTGTCCTGTGGAAGACATTTTCATTTTCCACCAGCAAATCTTTCGATAAAGAGTCCACGAAAGCACTGACTGAGGAGAAGCCAAGCTCTGAGACAGTCAGGTTCCGCTTGTACTTCTGACTGTAGAATATAGCCAGTTTCTTCAGGGGAATGCCATTTGAGTGCTCCTTGACCAATTCCACAACGTCCTGAGAAACAACGTCCTTGTCTGCATCTGGAACAGATAGTATCGACCAACCATATTATTGTTTTCTTGTATTAAAAAAACAACAAATAAACACAGATTTGTTGTTTTACATAGTAGCTGATATCTTGCAATGCTGTTTAAAAGAACAAATGCTTGGTTCTAGATTTCTCCATGATGCCCTCAACCATCGCATTCATTTGTTTTCATTTATTCCATGTATTCAAAGCACTGACTGGTCAAACCAGGTCTTGGATGATATCCAAAATAATCCTCTTTTGCCAGAAGGAGAGGTTTGGAAACTGTTAACTGAACACAGTCATACATAAAATGACTAATTATTATATTGACGTTATATATATGAATTCTAATGTTACTTGCGTTCTGTGCAAATACACACTTACTACACAAATTATTTTCTAAAACTTTACGCAGGACTGTATTTAGACTTTTATAATCCAGCTGTCAGAAAACATGTCACATTTTTAAAACCCCTAGGTCCGGTTGTGCACTGCATTCACCTTCCCAGAAGAAAGAGACATAATTGTACTTGGTACTCATAACTTAATGTTTTTAAATAGGAAAACAAAATACATAGCCTGCACAAGCCTTTAAAAAGCCTGTAGTGTTTGTGTTTTGTGCAGTGCCATAACTTGGATCTTATGGGTCAGGTAGGAAATTACCTTCAAAATATACAGCACCAGTCAAAAGTTTAGAAAACCCCAACTAGATGGAAGTTTGGGATGGCTCTACAGGCTTACACTTAACAGTTCCAACTGATGAGATGTCAGAATAATAAATATCCTGACATACCACATACACTCTTGATGTATGACAATATTATATTTCTGCCATATCGCCTCTAATATATACATTTTTTGCACAATTTAAGAGCTCTAGTTACTCTTTCAATTTTGTGAATATGTATGACGGACAGACCAATAAAATACATCCAAAATTGCATAGAAAAATAAAAGATCAACCTCCACTGAAAGTTAAGAAAGGGTTTTAGGGTTTTTGGTGTGGACTGCATAATTCTACCAGCGCTATTTTATAGTTTGATGTCCTCACTTTCATTCTAAAGTAAATCATTAAGCTAAAAATGAGTAGCCATGTCTAAACTTTTGACTGGCAGTGTAGCAATAAAAAAGACAATGTCATTTGCTTGTTTACTCATTACTGGTAAGCCTCAGGTAGGCTGGTGCCATATTATAGGCTAATCGTTGATTAGGTTGATTGAGTATGCCATTAAATTATCCTATCCACTTTGAGAGATGGGTGCACATATTTATAAATATTCATAATTTTACAGATAAAAGGGGTCTGATAAAATGCTCAGGGGAACTGTCTCCACTGTCTGTCATTAAACAATACCATTTGCATTGACGGGGTCACTACCTGTCAGTTTGGTGTGGCTCCTGTGGTACACTACGTTATCCTTTACAAGCAGCTCTTTGTTTAAAGAGTCAATGAAAGTGGCCATGGTGGGAAATCCCAATGCTGACAAGCTGAAGTTTCTTTTGTATCTCTGACTGAAGGCCACTGCAAGCTTATTGAGTGGAACGCCTTCTGGACAGCTTTTAAGCAGATCCACCATGTCCTCACAGTCCTGGTTCTCTGTTTTGGGCTTCCTGTAGAAGACTGTTCCATCCTCCACCACCACATCTTCAGACAGAGAGGCAACTAAGTCGGAAATGGAGTTGAAGCCCAGGTCTGCCAAGGTCAGATTACGATGGTACTTCTGACTGTAGAACACAGCCAACTTTGAGAGAGGGATGCCTTCAGGGTGATCTTCTAGTAGACGGATGATGTTCTTGCAGATTTTAGCCATCGCTTTATCTGCAAGTATTCACATTCAGGACAAGAGAAAGTCAGAACAGAAACTGACTAGAAACCGAACAGAATAGAAACTGAACAGAATAGAAACTGAACAAATCAGAATAAAAACCAAGTACAGCACCACTGCATCTGACTTACAAACTGACAACATGGAAACAACAAAGATAATAATAGTAAACATATATAAATATACTGATTCTACTTAATTTAACGTATAATGTGTGACATGATGAAACAGAAGTTATGCAACCGTGAAAGGGAAATACAGAAAAGTACATGTTTGTTTTTTTTTTTGTGTGAAAAACGTTGGGGTTATTGGTTATATTATCGATTAATATGACACAAACAAAACGTGGCTGTCCAAAAACAAAAAACAAGCATCTCCAAAATGGCAGCTTTTGGAGGGCAAAAACCTAATTTAACTTTAATGTCTGTCAACGAAATCAGATTTCTTTTCAAGCAATTGTCCATTTCTATTGGTCCATTCTTCATGAAATGTAAAAATAATAAACAAAAATTGAGATACATCTTTTTCTATGGACAGCGACAAAAAGTAATTTGTGTGCTATTTGATCTGAAGGCATGGCCACATGCATTACATATTAAAGGTAACGTGAATAAGAAATATGAACATGTTTTCCCACTGTACCATGACGTATTTCAGTATCAGGTAGGGTCTCTAAGCTAGCCAAGCACCAAAGGTAGGGTTATTGGGATGGGGGAGCTGAAACATGATATTATTGTTCTGGTATATTTAATTTTTTATTACACATCAATCAGAGATCAGTGAAAAATAGAATAGAATTCTCCTTTAAATGTGCCTTGCACTCTGGGAAACCTGAAGCAGAGACGGTGAGGAATTGACAACAATTTTAATGCCTTGTAATAATTCACTGTATTTTATTTTTTATTCAGTTTTCATACCAGTTTGGACAGTTTAGTCCAATTTCCACAAACTACTTAGAGGTCTCCCTCTAACACATGATACCTCGAAGCTGGGGTAGTGTGAATACTGGCACTGGACAGCTTGGAGGAGAATGCTAACTACCAATTCTATTACTTCAACTGACAGACTCTTGGCTAGCATCACACTGACTGATGGAGGAACAGAGTAAAGCCAATTATGCTCTCTTGGACTCCCATCCATGAAAACTCACAACTCTTAGATGGCCACCTGAATACTGAATAACACATTACATGTACATGTTATTTAACATTACTTAGCAAGTTGTTTAAAATACTATTATTCCTCTCCAGTTCTCCATCAGTTCTCTTTCTCAACATGACACTAATCAGCACTGAAGCGTCAGCGTCATCATCTACATCTGATTACCTCACCCTATCAGCCAGGTGTAGATGCACAAACTACAACTCCCATGGACTACCAGGCAGACCCCGGAAGTTTAATACACCCTGCAATTACACACATGAGCAAATTACTGTCGATATAATGTTATTCCCACCCTTCTCAAACACGGAACAAAAGAAGACTCAGTTTTACTCATTTATCTTGAATGAGTCATGAATGACATGAATCGACAATAACCCATGCTAAACTGCCCACAGCGCACTTAACATTAGGTTTATGTTAGAATGGCCACATCCTCACCATAAATGACATAACTCCTTAAACAGCAGGCTCATTGTTCTGTCATTCATTTTACGATTTCATTATTCGGTAATGATTACAAATAACCCAGTAATTACTAAATATGTAGTTACAAGAGTGAGGAACTGAAGTGTGGATCCACATTCTTAGCGTTTAAGGCAGTAAGCATTCATTATCTTTCACCATGTCAAGATCAACACGACAACACTGTTCTGAACAGTGACACTCTGTGTTGACACATGAAACAACAGCAGAATCTTAAATAACTTAAAGGTTCCCACCCAGGTCCTGGGAGATATCTCTCCTGCACACATTACTGTCTTCCTTGCTCCCAACAAACTTGATCCAGCCAATCTGCCATGACTTAGTCTCAGTATCAGGCGTGCTGGAAGCAGGGAAAACACAACACTGTGCACGGAAGGGGGTCCTACAGGGCCAGGGTTGAGGACCACTGTCCTATGTAGTGCACTCTGTGTGAGCCAGGAAACTGTGGGTTTAAACCCAAAGCTCACTGTATTTCCAGGTGAGGGTCTGCACAGACACTGCTGAATCCCGAATGGCCCTTTGCTATACGTATGATGCATCGTTTGAAGGCAGGAGCCATCATTACATGACCATAGTGCACTAAAAGCCATTAGAGATCAGTCAATAACAGGGCAGATACAACCAAGACTGTCAGCTAGAGCGCATTTAGAAACAGCAGAGCCAAATCTAAAGCAGAATACAGCAGACTTACCATAGATGAGTGTTGAGAGCAATATTCGGAAAGGGTCTGCTGAAGTACTAAATGTGCCTCTTGTTGACCTACAACACCCTCCTCCCTCTGATTACTGTACACAGCCAATGAGAGCTGAGCTGTTCGTTATGTGGAAAAGAAACAGAAAGTACCACGCAGACGCACCAGCAGCCCTTAACTCTCAATTTCAGAGAAACAGAACACAGACAGAAACTAATCCGCCTCATGGAGTAATAAAGGCATTTTTTAAGATTGTGTTGTTGTTTTTCAAATTTCAGCATGGATTGATGTAGGTGTAGGTACGTGTGTGTGTGTGTGGGGGGGGGGGTGTTATGAAAACCCCCTGGCGTGGTAAAACGGGTTTAAGAAACGCAGCTCTAACGACTTTAGGTTTCACTTTCCTGCTCAGCTGATTCAATCCTGCCGCTGCCGGGGAAGTCACGTGACCTGCCCCCACCCCTCCTCAGAAGGAGCACAGGCTGTTCAGTCGCCGGCTGGAGCCTGAGAGCGCTTACAGTTCCTGAAATACGGAACTTAGACTGGTGTAACCGGTCCTCTGAGAACCAGTCCTACTGAGCATGTGCACACCGTTACTATCTGCTCGTTAAGTTTTATGTATTAGCCATTTCCGGATCCAAAGGCGCTACTGTATTAAACAAGGTTAAATTCGTTTTACTCCAATACGCTTGTTAACAGGTCCAGATCCAAACCTCTACTGAGCCACTGAGGGTCTTGTCTTTTCAGCATGCTGCGAGTCCTAAAAACGACTAAACTACTAAAAACTAATTATCATTCTACCGCTCCTCTTGTTTTGAGAAACAGAAGAGGAAATGGCTTTAGTTAATAAGATGAGTTACAGTTCTTAAACAAATGAAGAAAAACAAAGTTTGGTGCCACTGGGCTCCTAGCTAGCTAGCGAAGCTATATCTAACGTTAGATTTCCTTGATATAGTCTGTGGGATTTATAGAGTGTTTCTTTGTGTTGTGATTGTCAACCGTAGAAAAGACAGAGCCTTTGCTAGCATAACTCCGCCCTAGCTCACAAGCTAGCTATAGCTCCGCCTAGGGTGGCCGCGGTAACGTGCGGTTTTAGGCCGGACAGTCCGGTTTTTTAACTCCCAGTCCTCTGTCCGGTCCACTCCTCCCTCCGTCCGACGGACGGACGCCTATTAGTTCTCTTTTCGAGATGAACTATTTAAAATGTTTACTCGCGGACAATATCATGTGTGTCATTTGCCTAAGTCCATGTCCGTGTCAAAAGACATGCCTTGCATTTCATTGGTTTACCAAGGTCATGTGACTCGCCTACCTGCCAACCGTAGATCAGCACTCTAAATACTAGTCCATTAGTAAGCTCCCGTCAAACTACTCCATTCCACTCAATTAGGTGAGTAAAGCAATCATTTATGTGTTATATAGGTTAGGTTATGATTTTAATTCTGTTCTAGTATCGGGTCCAATCCTCCACCCTTTATGATGTCCTCCTTTTGGGGGTGGGATGGCCTCCTTTTTGGGGTTTTGAAAATGGCCACCCTAGCTCCGCCTTATCTAGCTGACTGACAAGCCTGACAATCGAAACACAAAGCTGTAGGTTAATCACAAGAAAGGCCTCTTAAAACCTTCAGACTATATCAAGGACCTCCACAAAGGGCCACTTTGGCTTTTGCAAAGGTTCGCTATCTAGTTAACATTAGAGCCCAGTGAAGGAGCATGGCTTTCCCTGCCAGCGCCCACTTGCAGCATAACTAGAATGTTAATTGGCTTTTTCTTGAAAGATGGGACTTTCTCCGTAAACAGATGCCTCGTTGAGTGTTACAAGCTTTTCCTTTCACATTTCAACCAGTGACTGGTCTCCTCATTTTTAACGTCTCAGACCATACCTGTCTAATAAAGCAAAACAACCCCAACAGCAGCCTGTAAGTAGCAGCCATGCTGTGTGATTTAGCACTGTTTGTAGACTGAAGCAGATCATCTTACAGTAGCTAGCATAGGTAACGTCAGCAGCTAGCAAGCCTCAAGTAACTAAAACTAGCATAGCTAACTAAATTGTCATACTATCCAGTTTATTTACATGGAGGTTCACTTTATTTCCCTGTCTGTTTCTGTGTTTACATGTTTCTTCTCTGTTATCATTGTGGTGTCTCACTGTAAACCAGTACATCAGACCAGAACTTAGCAAATTATTCATGAGCTCAGCAAAGAAGGGAGACGGGTTGTTTCATTCTAGGGCTGAATCATAGGGTGTAAATGGGTGTGCAAAACCACAACTGGACATTTTTCACATACCTTGTGTGTAGGCATTAGAGAACTGAAAATGCTGAAAACATACATTCTATTGCATCTTTATATAAATGCTGCAGACATCTGTACGTTTGTCTAGGATGCATTTCGGACCCAACTACTCTGACAGCATTTCAATGCATAAATTAGGAAACTTAGTGCAACTGCCCTTTAAACTCTGCAGGCCCCATATGAAGGCACACACTTGAGTCCCTCTCTCTCAAAACTACCTATGCAAGTTACACATTATGTACACATTAGTTACAGAATAGTTCATAATGTGGTCATAAGAGTAATAACTGAATAATGAGCCTAGAATTAGAACTGTTACATACAAGTAGATGTTGTGTTGTGCCTGATTATCTGTGTGGAGCTCCACTAACTGTCATGATGAGCGGAACAGGGAAGACTTGACCTTAAGTTAGATTCCTATTCGAACCTTCTGTTCCACCTTAAATGGTGGGGCAGTTACTGAGCTCGCATGTACCGGCGCGAGGGCTTAACTAACTACTGCACTGTTTAAGGTGGAACGGAACCGATAAAGCCAGCTTCAGGCTTGTATTATAAGGAAGGGGGTTATCTAGGACAGGGACAGATTTATGCGACGTGATGTACCTGGTGCTGTTGCACGATTTGAAAGCCCCCTCTGAGCTGAAGAACAAGCCAGCCGTTTGGGTAGTCGTTTGCCAGGCTGTCTGCACTCATCTTTCCCGAGCACCATGATTGTCTGCCTTTAAGCTCAGTAGGAGTCTCAAGTCCTGACGGCTGTGTGGGTTTGTGGTGATGCTTTTCTGCCCCCCTGTATCGCTGTTTGCCTTGTAGACACACACTCATGTAGGCTGAGGGCAGAAATGCAGACACAGTGGCTGCAGACAGTCTGCCGGATAAGGCTCATATTTCTGTTCATAAACAGCGGCTAGCTCATATTAGCACTGACCCGCCCGTGTATATGGAGGCGTGGGGAGAGACTTAACGCTAAAGGTGTGAAAGTTACTCAAGTCTTTCTTTCGGTGTAACTTAAAACCAGTCCAGAGTCCTCTCTTCCCCATCGAAGCTCTTTATTATTGTTCTGTTTCTCTCATGCCGCACATCTTTAGAGCGGCTTCGTCGGAAACGGTATTCATATCACTACTGGTGCTCAGTATCGCCCCCTACTGTGTTGGAGAAGAACGAAGCCCTCCAAAACTGAAGCTCATTAATACAGCTAAACAGTGTCATGATAAACTGTAGAAAGAAATTTCTTTTTAGTGCAATTCCAAGTAATACTGAGGCTGATACAGTCATGTGCAGAAGTTTGTGTGCTCCTGGTCAAATGACCTGTTGTTGATTTGATCTACTGAGATCCTATGCATGTTCTATTACACTATTACTACTTATTAACATTTACAATAAATAAAAAGAAAATAATATTAAACATGGCCTGTGCAAAAGTTATGGCACATTTTATTTATATTTATGTATTTTATTAATATTATTTTATGTTTTTCACCTTTAGAAAATATATATGAAAGTGTATTTTATATATTAAAAATGCATTTCAGTCTATATGAGTATATGTTCTAAACACTAAAATGTATTTCAGAATATATTGGTGTTGTACAAATAGATTGTAAAATATGTTGATTTTAAATATATATGGGGAAATATTACACATAGAAACGTACAGTATTTGTATATATGGCATATATGGATACCAAAATAAATGCATGTAAATTAATAAAATACATTTGAAAGTGTAAATGTATGAGAATTGTCAAAGTGCTTCTCTGATGTAGTTTACTGGAATACTTTTCCAAAAGGTTTGTAATATCTTATCAAATGAATTTGTGTTCCAGTAATCTTAATCTTTAATTTTTATTTTTTACACTGTAAAATGCAGTCTGTTGATTTGATGTGAATCACAGAAGTTCAGAAAACACAGAATCACTTATTAATGTATGTAGTTATATCTGTACCCTGTACCCCTAGTTAAAACTACATACAATTGAAAACATATAACAACAAATACATATAAATGCATTTGGAAAAAAATATACTATTTCGTTAAATACCATTTTTTTTGGCTATTTCAAATATATTTGATAAATATATATTTTTAAATAATGTAAAAAAAATTCCACATTAAAACAAATGTAACTCTTTTAAACTCTGTTATCTCAGCAAATTAATGCAAATCATGCACTAATATTTCCAGACTCTTCAGTTTATTCCCTGTAGAGGATGTGTTCACTTATTTTCACTTATTTCAGTAAATGCAGAAGTTTGACTGGGGTGTTTCAACTTTTGCATACCCTACTACCAATACCAATAATCTTACAAATAAAGAAAATAAAGTCTCCTCGTTTATATAACAATATGTATTATTATATAATTATATATTATATATTATTATATAACAATATGTATTACGAGACAGGACTGGTCGGGGTTAGCATGCTAACTTAAGTAAATATATTTAACATAGTGATAAATTTATTTCATTTTAATGAGCTCTTTGTAAATGAATTCTCTTCTTGTAGGCTGCCATGTATACATGCCTCGTTCCGTTAGCATTCCAGGCTGAAACACTATTTATAACTACCGGGTGAATGGGCACAGCTAGATTGCGGTAGGCTGAGTGGGTGGGGCAGATATCTGTAAATTATTTGTTTTGTCGTGACATCACTAAAACATTTTTGCAAGCTAGTCTTTCAAAGCACTTTCCATATATGGCACTGTATGGACCAAGGAGTGAACATTTAGAGGGTACATTTTTACAGTTACGTTTGGCTGATTAATGTTGTGCTTTCGTATTTCAGAAAACGATCTTGGATGAAAGAATGTATTTGAAATGCATCTCACATATTAAAAATGCATTCCTAAACAAACACAGGAACTCTGCTCTCATTTCTAGGTGCTTTATTGCCATGACAGGTCAATGGAACATTGGTACGTTGCCATCAAGGGAACATTGCCAACTCAGTATCAAATGCACTGAATGAAGAGTAGTGCGTCTGCGGAGAGCGACAGGGAGTCTGTAATGTCGACAGTATAACTTCATACAGTCTCTTTCCTTTCATCCATTTTTTGTACAACACAATACAAATTGTATGATATTATGTAGACCCAATAGATATAAATGGACAAACATGGAGGGAAAAGCTGTTCATCACTGTTGCAATGCATGGCTGCCATATTTAACAATAAACAGGTATGTACACTCAGAGAAAGTCCTCCGACTTCCGACATCTATCAGTGCTATCACATAAGTAGCAAGTTCCTCAACATGGAATGGCTCAGTTACAATGTTCAAGGACATGTTTTTTGAGTTTAGTTAAATAAAGTTCAAATGATCATAAAAAAATTCCCGGTACTTTGATCGGCATATCTCAAGAAAGGTAAGATCCATGACGTGATTTCTAAGTCCATTTATTACTTTAATATACAGTATGTACTAGTCTTAGGAACCTAAGGTAATTATTTAAAACCATGTATCTCTGCAGTGAGTGTGCCGTTACTTAAAAGTAACAAGAATATAATGTCTTAATGTCTCATGAGTTGACTAGAAGAACAAATTTCTCTTTAATATTCACTACACTGGCAAGTTCAGAGGCCCCATTTCATTTATTTCATTTCCAGTCAAAGTAGCTTTTAAAAATAGGCTATTCATCTTTAAGTGTCAGGCAAAATGCAATAATACTAATACTAATAATAATAATAATAATAATAATAAATAACAAATAATAATGCATGGATATTTTTTATGGATACATTTTTCAGATCCAATTAACCCTAAACACGTTTAGCGGTTGATGTTAAGGTCTGAACTGGGGTGACTCAAGGATGTAATTATGCACAAGAAATATGGCACTTTGAACGTACACGATCCAAATGTGTCAAGTGGTAAAGGAAAGATGGGGGACAACTAAATGTAAAAAAGCAGTGCTGCTTATGAAATATATTGTAGCGTCCCACTGTTGGCTCCTGTGACCGTGGATGTGCAAGGGCTCATGGAGAGTTAAGTCTTTGTTAAGACTGCTTGGTGAAAAGCCTGTCAAATGCCCATTACGTGATGTTGTCCTGTTCTTCTTCTGTGCTGATAATATTAGCAAGATGCAAAATACACTGGGGTCCTGGGGGGTGGGCTCAGGTTCTTCATAATTAACCTCTTTGACACTCTGAATATCACAACCTCAAAATCCTACGAGGTTCCTGCAAATAAGCTTGTTATGAAGTTAAGCTGTCCGCTACAGAAAAACTGATGTTCAAATACAAATTCAGGAAAGGTCATTGTTTAGCTGCTTCACCCACCAATCTGCAAGCTTCTGTCTTTGATGTTCCTAACTAACTGGTGATGCAGCACTGGACGTCCTCAGGGTGGCACTGTAGTAAATAGGTTCACCCAGTTGGTCCTTCATAGCTTAGCATCTGTAACTATACCCAGGATACCAAGGGCACAAGATAAGCTGTGTAAGATCTCAGTTAACGTCATGATCTCGTGCTTGGAGCACACTGCCAGCATTTCCAGCATTTCCAAACCTTTTCTTGCTATTACCTTGATGATCCAGTTCTACACAGTGACCATCGGGTCAGTCTTCACATCATCCATAACTATCTGGTTCGGTTCCTCCACCTTAAAAGAACGAGCCAAACTTCAGCACTTAATCAGGACACCAGAGAAGATCATTGGATGCAATCTCCCGAGCATTTACAGCAGCAGGGTGGTGAAGCGCACTGGCAAAGTTACAGCTGACTCCTCTCGTCCTGGACACCTCTTCCAGACACTTCCCTCTGGTAGGCAACCGGGGACCAGCAAAACTAGCACAATAAGACACACCAACAGCTTTCCCCCCAGAGCTGTAGCGCACTAACCACAGTGGACACCTCACAGGTTAAACCTGAACTGGCCCTGTACTGCAGTACCTCCTCTGTAACACAATGCTTATTAGCACAGCTGTATAGATGTTCAGGTTTATGAATGTTCATATCATTCTGTAAGCAATAGTTTCTACAATATATATGTCTACTCAGACTTGAACATTAATAGAATATTCATATATGTATAAGTACAGATATACAAATATCACTCTCAGCTCCTTCTGTATTATTCCTATTCTTTATTATATTTACTGTATTTTATTGTACTCATCTCTCAGTTGAATACTTGTTAACAATCTCCTGATTCTGATTAAAACTAGCATTTGCACTGCTATGACAAGTGAGTTAGCAGCCAGCCAGACCCTATAGTAGCTAGCCAGCATGGAACCCTAGAATACCAGGGGGTCATTTCACACACTGGCAAGGACTGCCTGATGAGGCTTGTCAGCAGAACCTGACTGGAGGGCCCCAAAAGAGGCAAAAGCAAAAAAAAGTTGCCGGCGAAGCAACACAGTAGCCTGGTGGCGATAAATACAACACATTGTCACATCAGCACAGAAGAAGAACTGAACAACATTGTGCATACGGGCAAATGGTCTTTAATAGAGAGGCACATCAAGGAGCAGTCTTAGCAAAGACGGCACAGTGCCACCCCAACACGAAACACGGGGAGGGTAGACAAACACATACAACATAATCCACTTTCGTTGGACACGACTAAACCAATAATCACAATAACATCTACAACCACAACACTGTCCTTTTAAAAGGGACTGTAGTGCATGCTCTTAGCTATTTTGCATACCCCCGAAGCGCTCCAGTGCAGGCCTCGTGGTGGACGACAGATCCTGTGAAATCCTGCAGTTTATAAAGTTGTGATGACACAGTGAAACAGCCTCAGAGATGAAACATCATGCTTCACAGGACCAACAACCACATCTACATGCAACAAATCATACTGTTAAACAAAGTGACAAAGTAGATTTATGCTGATCTGAAGGTTAATAAAGGCATATGCCCATTGTCAATTGCACAATAACTCATAAATGTTTACTGATCAGTGGCCATCACCCAGCATCACCTGGTTTCCCAGGCTCTTTACATTCGCACTGGAATTTCAGCCCTATGACTCCAGGGCACTGTGTTCTCACTTTTCCATTTTTTGAATAACTCAATATTTCCAGGGTCATATGTTCCCTCGTTAAATTCTTCTCTGGAAACCGTTTTAGTTTCCCCGTTTCTTTGGTAATTATATTTCCTCAACAAGAAAATAAGAGTCATTTTCTTATCTAGTATACTTACAAATATTTACATTTCCTCTGATATCAAAGTTAGCTCTAGTTACTCCCACCTTAAATTTGTTAGCCAAAGTTAGCTCTAGTTACTGCCACCTTAAATTTGTTAACCAAAGTTAGCTCTAGTTACTCCCACCTTAAATTTGTTAACCAAAGTTAGCTCTAGTTACTCCCACCTTAAATTTGTTAACCAAAGTTAGGGAAATAACCTTCATAATTTAGAGAAATACAGTTTTTCCTGTACAAACTGTCGGCCTGAGGGAAACATTTCTGGACATCTTAGTCTAGTTAGCTAGCCAGTGTTAGCCCTGCTTATAACAGTGGATTAAACTGTGTTTCCTTCAGTCATTGACTGATGTAAGCCTCTGGATTTTCATTTTCAGTTCGTTCATTGTGATTGTCTATGTATGAATGCTAGGTGTAATACACTCTTGTTTGTGTTTAGACTGTTGTGCTATGATGGGCTATAATGTGGCTTAGGTGCTATTATTACCTGGGTTTCACCGTCCAAGGGGCAACAGCCAAAATCTTACCTGCAGCATCACATTGGTCAGGAATGGTTCTAGTCTTGATACGTTTTTTAGGTGTCTTGAAAGATCTCAAATCACGTCATTCTATACTTTAAGCTTGACGTATGGCTTGTGCTTTGACCACTGCAATTAGGTAGGGAGGTACTAGTCTGTTTTTGGCTTTGTAAGCAAGCACTGAGATTTGAAATTTGATCCAGGTAGCTATAGGAGGTCAAGCCATGCTGCTAAATTCTGGATCAGCTGCAAGAGTTTGATGGCACACATAGGATGACCAGCCTGGAGTGTGAAGCAGTAAAAAACCCTTAAAATGGCAGGAGACTGGATAAGCACCTGTGTGGCCTCCCCAGTCGTAAAAGGTTGAAACCTGTTCAGACGAATCCTAGTGAATTCCTGTTGCACGTCAGTAACGTGTGATGAGGTAATGTTCGTAGTTGCATTCCATCATGTGAAAATACATGCGTGTTTGTACAACCAAACAACCAAGATATGATTTGACAGCAAAGTAAAACAGAATTTGATTTTATTACTCCTTTTGGGACCCACCAAACCTGCCTATCGAGAAGTGCATCTTGTTTTTGTTTTTTTCTTTTTTTTCTTCTTTAATTTTGTGAATGCTGAGAAGCAGATAGCCATATATTTAAACAAGCCTGAAGTAATAAAAAAGTTGTAAAATCTAAAAATAATTTACAGTCATACGGTTTGGGCATATGAAGTTAAACGTCTCCTGCAACAAAATATGGGTAGATCTCATGAAAATACATCGTCCCAGAACCACCCACCCTCAGCCAGCCAACACTGGATCCCCCAGATAACAGGGCAAATTTTGCACACTGCCCACTACCCAACAATCCAGTTATTGTGTTCAGAGTCAACGTAAGTTTTACAAGGTTAAACATTGTTTTATTAACAAAATTAAAGGGGACATATGATGCTCATTTTCAGCGTTCACATTTTTTATTTTTGGGGTCTACAAAATAATTGTACATGCTTCAGCGTTCCCATAACACAATACTTTTTTGATAAACCTCTATCTGACTATAAACCACATCTCCTGATGAGCTCGCTCTGTTCTGGCGCCAATGTGGATGTTCTCAATGATATGTTTTAACCAGAGTCCGACCCTGAAACTCAGGTAGAACAAGGCAGTAGACCTGATCCACCTTCACAAACTAGACTTTCAGCTCTCTGTGTGTTATGTTAGGGGGTGCTAAGTTATGTAGGTGGATAATACAGATTGTGTTACCAGGTGACCTTGTAAAACAGAAAAGAGTTGAATATTGAACAAGGTGTTTCAGGCAGCTGCAAAAAGTGGTTTCTGTGGGAGAGAGTTTCTCCCTCTGGTGAGTACGTTGGGCTTTCACTTTGCAGACCGTTTATATGCACAAGAAGCTCCATATCACACTAAAGGGCAAGAGAAAACTGGAAAAGCCCAATATGTCCTTTTTAAAACGAAGAGAATCATATGTGACAGCATGAATCCATATTTTGCGTGTGTGTGTGCTCATGTGTATGTGTTGCAATATGAGAGCTAAGCAGAATTACAGACTGTAATCTCTGACCTTTGACATGTGATAAGGAAATTGGTGACAACATGACCTTGTAAGCAGAACAAAAAAGGTGAAGGTGAGGCTGTAGTTGTGACTTTGCCTTCAGTCATTTCTTGACAAACATGCCTGCTAAACTTTCATGGCTAAATCAGAGTATGGGAGAATCTATGCTTCTTAAAAGGTGTGTGGTGGTTGGGGGTTCCCTCTGCTGCGTGTGTTAATCCACTGTTTGCTGGTTGAAGCAGATCATCTTAAACTGAAAGTTTCATGGAGAATTAACTTTATTTATTTTTAAAATGTATCTATTTACTTCGTGATGATGTTGGAGTTCATTTCATTTTCCTGCCCATGTCTGTTTTGACATGCTGATTCTAAACCAACCAATCAGAGCACAGCTCATCAAAAAAGACAGAGTGCATCATAAAAGACAAAGCAGCTCCTTTCATTCTAGGGCCAAATCATTGGGTTGCAAATGGTTGGTTGCAAGTTGGGATGGTTGGTTACACCACAACCAAAGTCATGTACCTTCCGTGTAGATCACCAGAGAACATTTTAAAATGCTCAGAAATGCATTGAAATGACACCTTTTACATCTGCACTTGCTGCAAATGTTTTATCTTCACAGAAGCTTTCAAACAGATACACGGAAACACAGAAACTAATTTCGGTTCATGGTGTTTTATTGCCATTACAGACAATGTACATCTGCACTGCTAGCACAATATTAGACATGTACTCATTCAGAGTAGCATTTCTGCGGTGAGTGTAACAGAGTGGCTCAGTTACAATATTCAAGGACATATTTTGTGATTTTAATTCATCCAAGTCCACATGACCAAAAGAAAAATAGACATTGTCAACATGAAAATACAAATATGCTGTTATTTTTTCGCTCATATCCTGTCTAATAATGCAATATGTATTTGCTATAAGCTTCCTCAGCTGTGTTACCAGTATGTGTACAATGCAAAAATGGTTACTATCCCACTCCCCACCAAACGCTCCTCCCGGTCCAGTTATAACATCATAATAGCTCTTAAGTCCTGCTTTATGGGTGCGGTGGGTTCAGTTAATCCCAGGCGAATTTGAACTTCACATCTTTCATTCTGTCTTTGTACACAGCATCAAATCGCTCTGCTTGGGCCTCCGTGAAAAGGTTCTTCCAGTCTCCAACAACTCCTGACCA
>CM067491.1:6928974-7021474 GCA_034552555.1 Semaprochilodus insignis
CCACAGCATTGGATGAAAGGACAGGTTGAATGATGGCTTGGACACAGGATGCAAGGTCTGGCCCCTCACAACGACCAGACATCTTCAAATAGCCAATTAATCTACTTTAAGCTGAGGACCCCTGATGACGGTGCCTCACCTCTGCAACAGTGCGTTCAAAATCTCGGTCACATGACCAAGAACTTTTTGACTGGTAGTTCTGAGCGTTCCTGAGCCAACCAAGAATCTGAGCTGCACGGACACATACAATGAACCGTCACACCATAAAGTTCTTCACGGCTGTATCATAATGTTTCCCACCGCAAAGATCTTCACAACAGTTTACCGAAGCTTCAGAAGATCCTGCCAACAAGAACCAGACTGAATAGTATGAATAAATAGCAACAGCATAGGCTCCAGTTTTGTCAGGATTAGTACTTGTTATTCTAGTTTTTACTCCTCGCATGGTGTGGCTAGCTTTGAGAATGTTAAACAATGAATGGAATTGTGGAATAACTGAAGTTTAAGAGGAGGGTCATGTCTGAAGCCCCCCCTTCCAAACCAACGTCTTATGAATTCACATCCTCTCCTTCCACTCCCATTACAAAGGTCTTGCAATCCCTACCTCCGCCCCCAACTCTGTTCCTCAGTCCTATATCAGGAACAGGAAGCTGATATATTATCTTGAATTTTCTTTCTTGTGAGGAATCAGTGTCTCGTATGGCAGTCGTCGTAACGGTCTGTGTGCATGTAGGCCTGCACTGTGCAGTCATCTGCCAATGGTACTGGCACTAAGAGGACTCATGGAGGGCATCACTGCTTGCTGAATATCCACAATCGTGGCTGTTGGGTTAGTCAGGTACAGTGATACAGTGACCCGTCCTTGCTTATGTCACATGCACGGCTGAGTGTGAAACTTGAATCATTTGCATGTCTCACAATGTCAAACCTACCCACCAAGTTTCATTCCTGTTGGTTGATTCTATTTTTGACACTGAATGTATAACTGTGCGGCTAAAAGTTACTTGCCTGCTGTCCCGGCCAGTTAGTTAGCAATGGGGGTGGTTTTGCTGCTATCGTTGATTAAAGACCATTTGCTTTTAAACTTATTTCCTGTCATCTTCGTTACTCATGCTACACTGTTATCAGGAGTATTGGTCCAGAGAGGAATGGTGCTACCATGCTCAAAGGTGACAGCAGACAGGGCAGAGTCTGGCCAAGGACTGCGAGGAAGGAGAGTTCACTGGTGTCCGAGGGGCAGTGGATGGTGAGCTGCTGCCATCACCTGCAATCGCACACAGGTTGACACCACAAACTGCGAGGAGTTCCACTGGGGAGGGAAGGAGGACTCGGCGCTCAGTCTCTCTGTTCCAGTGCCCTGAGGAAAAGGGCTCTTCCCAAAAAGTAAGCTGGAGGTGCACATGGCCGCATATTCATTTATTGGGATGGTGGACATTCCAAAACCCCCAAGTGGTTTTCACTTTACTCCCTCAGATGGAATCTACACTACAGCGCCAAATTCAGTTTCACTGTGTCTCAGCACTACCTATTATTAGAATGAGGAAAACATTATCACAGTGTTATTCAGATTGGTTTATTAATATTAAGTAATGTGTAATTGGCACATGCTGGGCATCTTGTGCAGGTGACAAAATTAACTCTACTTGGTGCCACCTGACAGGCATCATACGAACGTATACAACATTTTTATTATACATGTTCTGCTCTGAATGACGCTGGCATAGAAAATAATTTCTCTATATCAAAACCAAACTTTACCTCATACAGGTTCAACATATATCTAGTGGATTAGTAGAATACTGCACACTATTAAGAAAGTATACAATCATAGTACATCTCCATTGCTGACTCAATATCAGACATGTCCTGTACTAGCAGTAGGGCTTCATTGGTGAGTCTGAGATACTCGGGAATGTCAACAATATAAAACGACCAAGGGATTTACATGTACAAACATGCTGGGAAAAGCTGCACATTACTGTTGCCATGCATGACGGTCAAACGTAACAAAACCAGACATATACCAGCCAAGAGAGAAACTCAGCTCTTCCCGCGTCTTTCAGTACTATCAAACAAGCAGCAACTTGCTTAACATGGAATGGCTCAGTTAAACACTCAAGGACGCGTTTTCTCAGATGTGTTAACAGTTTTGAACAGTGTTTTCTTTTACAAACACTAATTACAAAAACTGCCTAAATATATAAACTCTGTTCCTTCTTTCACTTAAGTCCTGCTTTATGGGTGTGGTGGGTTCAGTTAATCCCAGGCGAATTTGAACTTCACATCTTTCATTCTGTCTTTGTACACAGCATCGAATCGCTCTGCTTGGGCCTCCGTGAAAAGGTTCTTCCAGTCTCCAGCAACTCCTGACCAACAACACAAAGTACGAGAGTAGTTAGAAGTTTGTGCCACAAACTCAACAGCTCCAGGAGTCATGATAAAGAAATGTGCTTTATTTCCTTTATTCCGTAGGGAACTTTACCTTTCCTGAGGAATTCTGATTTCTTCTGGTCCATGAACTCTTCTGGAACCAGAGAGAAGTTGGACATCTTGTTCTGCTTCATGTTTTTGAAAACGCAGTTGTCGGCTATTTTCTCAACCACTTCCGGACTCAGAGATCTTTCAAGGAACTGGCCAATTCTCGAGACAGATCCTTTCAAATCCTGCAGTTTATAAAGTTATGATGACACAAAACAGTATCAGAGATGTTATTCTAGGCTTTCAGGGGTGCAAAAAGCACTGAGAAATTGTACATGAAAAGTGAGTGTGTGTGTGTGTGTGTGTGTTGAAACATACACAAGTATGAAAATATTAATTAAATGTAAAATTAAACTAATTTTTTTTTTAAAAATGTGCTTGGAAATACAGTGTATGTTATGGCTGGATGCTTTAATAAATATTTTGTTATTTATTAGTATTTCGTTTCAGTAATGCTGAAATAAGGTTTTTTTTTTTTTTTTGAATAATTCTTTAGTACAGAAAGTAAATGAAAAGTATTTCCAGCCTTGAATGCTTTGAAGAGCCAACAATCAGGTCTACATGCAACAAACCATACTGCTGTTAAAATAAAAAATGACATGTATTTCTAGATAAATGTATACAGTGTAAACTCGCCTGTATCATTTCCTCATAAGCAATATAGAAAATGTTCTCTTGGTCTTTAACATTCAGCCATCCCTTCACATGGTCAAACCACGAACCAAACATTACTGTGAAGTTAGAAAATGTTAATATTAATGTTGAAACAGATACATACATTGAAGAAATCTGTTTACAGAATAAAGACTGGAACACAATGGGATGCAATTTTCATTCCAGTGGTCACCTTTCCTGTTCCAGGAGATCTGCTTTCCTGCAGACTTTAGCTCCAACACTAATTGATCCCTCCTGATCCTTCTATCAGGGGTCCTTAACTAATTGAATGAGGGGTGTTACAGGTGGGTTGAAGGTGAAGCCTGCAGTAAGGTAGATATCCAGGAGTAGGTTTGGTGACCACTGAATTAGAGCCTATATTTTATACTTCAACCTTTTGAGGTTTATGGGCCACATTCACCAATATCTTCTTAAGTCAAGGCCTAAGGAAAAAGTCTATGCCATGTTCATGACATGCTCTTAAACTTTGGAAATGTCAAATCCTAAATAAGAGAACACTGGTGAGCGTCAGAATCTTCATAAAAACTGCATGAGTGGGTATAACACTCACTACATGAGGCCCATTGTTTATACTGTGACCTGGGAAAGTTGGTGGTGCGACATGCAAGCTTACTTTTGCCGTTTAGAAACTTTTCCAGGAACTCGTCAGTAGTGCCTGGATTCACCAAGTAGGAAGCCATTCCATAGTAGTGGAAGGAAGATGTGAACACATCCTTGGGGTTCCGCATTACGTAAATGACCTGCAAAATGATTTAAGGTCTTGTTACTAGATGCTTTCTGTTTGAGCTGTAGGCCTATGTTGACTGATGTGGCCAAACGTTTAGTATCAGACTCTAAACATTCTGCATTGGAGGAAGTGAGTACAGGAAGAATCTGTCTCTCACCCACACCACAACCCACAAGCTTTCTGATCTTGGCTTCAGCGTAAGCTACGAGAGAATCCCATATAGTTAAATCATTGCTTTAGTAGCTTATTACATACACTTACAGTTCCTATTAGCACAAGGCCAACTATATAATGACTTCAAAGGTTGTTAGGGAGGGTCTCTGAGCTCGGACGATAGATAGTGGTGGGGCGGGGGTGCATGATATACTGGCTTATATTTCTAGATGGACAAAAATCATTACATTACAATCAGAGATGGAGAATTTGCGTATTTAAATGGTAGCTCATTTATGATTTCAGGTTGACTTTGACCTTCAGGTTTGGAAAAAGAAACTGAGAGCATGATCTGGGACATTAGAGGAGCAAACTGTAAGATGATGCATCCTGCTGAATTCATACTCCAAACAAATATGGTACACAATATCACCAGAAAGTTGTGGCGTCCACCTATCGCTTCTACCAGTCTAGTAATGTTGTGGGCTCAGCATTAAACTTCATCCCTTCACTTGCCAAGAGTGTCTCCACTGGTGGAAAGCAGTACCAATGTTAACTCATAATCTGCTTCTATTCATACCACTTCTTTTGTTTTCTGGAAAGAAACCATGTTAGCCAGCAGAATCCTGCAAATTTCTTTAGAGGCAACCTGTTCTTAACCGCTCTAACCTGGAGCAGAACCTTCAACATGATTGACAAGCCTAGAATACATCATTGGGGCAACGCTACTTCTTCACTCTCTCATTCTGGACTGATCTGACTCGACACTACAGAGACTCACTATCGCCTACTGAGGCACAAAGTGGTATGATCGGATGGTCCAGGCTAGCTGATTAGCATGGTACCTTCAGTAGCTATCCCTGCAACACTATACAAAGCATACATGCCAACACATCCAGAATTTCGCAGGAGTCTCCCTATTTCAACCCTTTTTAACCCTTGCAGTAGTCAATGGTGTACATACACAAATGTGCATCTGCCTGATGTGTGTCTGTTTTCACAATGAACATGATATGTGCTGCACTTGCTGGTTATGTCTACTGTAGGCTGCTTTTACACACACGCTCTCCAGGACAGCCCTGAAGATATTTGAACTCTATACGACCAAACACGCCTGTCGTGTCAGACTCTGTGTGCCATTGCACTCGCCACTGAACAACGTGCAGCAACAATACATGTCTGCATATCCCATTGATAGTAATGTGTTTGAAAGCGCAACAGTGAATTTTCATCTTCCATGTCTCTCCCTCACTGTGTTTCCACCGAGGTTTTTGTAACTTCAGAACACTAACAGGATGACTTATGGAGGGCATCATTGCTCGCTGAAACTTCAGAATCAGACTTTTTTTTAAAAATCAATCAATAAATAAAATACCAAGCCGGACTCTCCAGAATATATTTATTTTTTACAGGCTGTTCTGACAGATTTGGATTAAACTCAAATTTATACACCATTTCTGGTCCCGTCCGCCACTGCCGCTTCAACGCCATCCACCACTTTTTCAGAATTTTCCAGACGTGAGAAGCTCCTCCAATTCTGTTTCCCTGTATCCATCATTACCATACTCAAAAATGGTTCTGGTTCTAAGTACTCTGTACTACATACTACACACTCAAAAAGCAGTTAGTATTGGTATTAAGTGCACAACTGAGACACACCCATAGTCTCGCTTTGGTACCTTTCACCACTTAAGGTCCCAAAGAACCACCTACTTCTGTAGGAAAAGGAAATTTGACTGACAAGCAAAATTATCAGTCACAATCCCGGTATTTGGCATGACGTATAGAAGGAGTCACGACATAAACGGCCCCTCAGGAAACACAGAAGTATAGGACGGGCGGAGCATCTTGCGGCACTAAGTTGGGAGGCACAGCAATGTTGTATTTACTAGTGGGAAGCCCGGACTTTTCGAGGTCGGGGCGTGTCAGTAACAAAATGCCATGTCGGTATGGATGCTGCTCAGCAGACATTAAAAGTTCTGAGCTTATTAGAGGTAGTTTTGAAGGTTTTGAATGTTACAGTTTAAGCTCATGAACATTTGTATATATTTGGCTTATGTGATTTCATAATGCTAACGGGATAAATAAAAAAACTTAAGTAAACTTAAAAACCGACACGAATACACGGTACGGAAGTACTACTACGCGGAATGCAACTGGCAGAAGCCTGACAGTGTGGGCGGGTTAACGCTGTAAAGATATCAGACTCTCCGTATACGTGTGGGCGGAGCGTCTGTGGCTGAGACTAGGTATGACATAAAGGTCAGAAACTGATATTTTTTCACATTCTGTAATTTTGTAATGTTTTAAACTAACATTAAACATTACAATGTTTTAATGTCTAATCCTACAAATTTCTCCTTTGAATGTGTAACTTTCCCTCTTCAGTCACACCCTGAAAAACAAACCCGCATTTTCATGGATAAACGGAATCATAATTTGGGAGAGTCTATACTCAGAGGAGGTGGGGTGGTGGGGGTGGGGTCACTGCAGTCTACTGATAGCTCAACAACACAGTTACCTTTGGCTTCACTCTGAGGTACGACTCGTTCATCATATAATGGTGAAAGTGGGTGGCGAAGGCTCGAGATGAGGGTCTTTCCTCCAGGTTCAGCAAGATTGCTCGATGCTCTTCCAGCCAGGGCACCCTGTCCCAGTTTGGTAGAGTCCGAACAGAGGCGAGATCTCCCTGGCTTAGGACCAGTGGGACAATCTCCTGCATCCATGTCGTACCTGCATAACCAGAACAACCTCCTAGACTCACTCAGTAATGTGGTTCAAGTGGAGCTTACATTCATTTAAGGGCATCAGATGGTTTACTTTATGTATCAGCTGCAGTACAGAGTGAAACTGGCGTGTTGCCAGAAATGCCTCAGGCTACATTCCTGCACTGACTGAACCATCTGAATCGTTAGTGTAAATGTGCCGTTTGACCAGAAGTAAACAAGCCCAGAACTGATTCACAGTGCTAATCAAAACATTAGCCGTGTTTCACAGTCTTTAACTCCTAGCTGCCTGTTAAATGTCTTTACTGGAGCTGATTACTTACCGGACTTCGGGTAGGTCACTATAAGCACGTCGTCCTGCCGGAAAGTAAAGTCCTCATAGTATTTGAGGCTCTCAGGAGGGTGGAGGTGTTTGGGGACGTAAACCCCTTTATATTCATCATATAACTCCGCTTCTGTCATTTTCCTGCACTGAGAGGCGGACAGAGTTAATGTGCGCGACCTTTGGATGTTCCACTAACTTCTGTCTTGTTTGGTGAAGAAGTCAAAATCACCCTGTTCTCTGTAATTCTCCTCCCTCTCAGAGTCTTTAGCCTCTGTCTGATTTCCCCTCCCTCTAGGGGTGGGCGATACCACTCGAATATCAATGCCTGTTAAAGGGCAACTCCGCCTATGCTTCAAATTGACAGTCTAATTAAAATGGTTTGCATGTCAACAAAGTCATTCAGAGTGCTTTGGTGTGAAATCCCTTGTTTCAGAGAAACTTACCAAGTCAGAATTGTTCACAGTGGTGGCTGTAGGAACCGAACGTCTGAAGAGTTTAATGAGCTCCCTCTCAGAAAGTTATTGCATGAGAAGGATAGAAATATGGTGCCTTAAGTTTGGGATAATTGTAATGACATAATGTAATGACAGTTGTCCATTAAAAATCTTTGGCTTAAAATGCTTCGTAATCCATTAGCGGCGTAGGGGTACGTGCAGGTTGTTAGAAGGCAAAATAGTCCAGAAAGAAAAATAATTTCTCCAGATTTGGATAGTAAATAAAATTGCTGTATTTGTGAGTCCGTTGGGTTCTCTACAATGACACATTTCACATCAAACCACTCTGAATGAATCTGTTCACATCCCATGGACTTTATTCCTGTAGACATTTTGCAAGATATAAAAATTATTAATATATATATACAGCTCTGGAAATAAATAAGAGACCACTCCAGTTTCTTCTTAAATCAGTCATTAGTCATTTTCTAAATAAACAGATCTAAAATACAATATTTTATCTTTACATGTTACATGTTTGTTTAGTAGCGTAGCATATAGAATAAAACAGAACTGCTTGTTTTGGTCAAACACAAACCCAGAAACTGAGAAACTAGAGAAACTGATCATTTTGAGTTGGTCTCTTAAATTCTTCCAGAGCTGTATATATATGATAAATTTAGACTGATATGATCAATAATTATTGAGCTACACTTGCAGAAGTAGCGTCTCTCAGTGTGGCATCAGACAGACATGTTTGCTAATGCAACATGTCAGACATCTCGGCATGGAGTTGTAGAGGTTCCTAATGGTGTCCTGTGATAATCCATCGCATGCAGCTTGAATATTCTCACACAGTTCCTGCAGATTTTGCAGTAGGGGTGGAGGTGGAGTGACACCACCAAGTCTCCACCAAGACAAAAGCGGGACTCGTTACTGAAGATGACCTGCTGCCATTTAGAGTCACTCCATGACAGTCTGGCACGACACCATTGCAGTCTGTGGCATCATTGACGTGGTGTTAAGGGCAGTTCTCATAACATGTGTGCATGTCTGTGTGCCCTGTGTCGCGTAGCCGTCTGCCAAAACCTACCCACCAAGTTTCAATGGTGCTGGCACTAACAGGATGACTCATGGAAGCAATCATTGGCTGCTGAATGTCCACAAATGTGGCTGTTGGGTCAGTCAGGTACAGTGATAAGGCCTGCCCTTGCTTATGTCACATGCACGTCTCATGATGTACCCACCAACTTTCATTCCTGTTGGTTCATTCCTTCTGGGTGTAACTATTTGTGCAACTATTCTGTTGGTGATGGGTGTATATATAATGCAATAGTGGATAAATGCTCCAAAGATTCAGAGCTGCTGCTCAGAACTGTGTAGGAGTGTCAGAACACAAAATGATTGACAGTGATTTTGAAACTCAATTTTTCCTTTTTTTGACAGACATGTTGTGTCTGATTTATAAATGTTTGGGAACATTAATGTGATATTGTGTTTTCTGTACCTGCTCATTTCTTTTATGCCTCATTGTGCGCTAGTCCTGTGAAGTACAATTGTGGGGAAACACTCAAAGCCTTAATTTAAAAAAAAAAAAAGCTAAAATATATTGCTTTTTAATTCCTGTAGTTATGGTGAACCACTGTATATCTCACGGTCTTTATTCTTCTTTCTAGGTATCATTACTGACCCTTGTTCTGAAAGTGTCTGAGTGGAGTTTGGACTCATAAGCTATTTTGTACTAGTTAGGACACGTACTCTGACTGAACACACAGCACTTGTGCAATTTGCTCTGGATTAGAGCGCCTGCTAAATACTGTGAATGTAAAAACGTAAATATTCAGTTTACTGCTTAACAAAAGTCACTTTTTGGCAGGCATTGTATTAATGTAAGGCCTGCGGTTCATGTGCAACCCCCTGACACAACTGAATCATGTCAGTTTAAAACACCATTCTTTCAGTATACAGAAACAGCCATAACTAAATGGGGAAAGAAATATTAAACACGATATCAGACTCGTTCCAGTATTAGCTTACAGGAAACTTGATAAAATAAGGTATTCCGGGTTGGATCAGTTGACACTGGGACAACACTGAAGCAATTTCTAACAGGCTGGCTAAAAGATAATATGGCATAGATATTACAGAATGGTGAGGTTAGTGTGTGGCTGTTGGTGATGTATTGTGCCATATGGTTTAAGGCCTCCAGTTTATTTTTCCCTTTTCCCTTTGGCTGTTGGGTCAGTCAGGTACAGTGATAAGGCCTGTCCTTGCTTACATAACATGCGCAACTGACCGTGAAACCCGAGTCATTCTCATGTCTCACAATATCAGACCTACCCACCAAGTTTCAATACTGCCGGTTTACTCCTTCTGGGTGCAACTATTTTTTTGATGACGAGTGTATATGGAAACACAGCTAACATATCAGCCTGTTTGAATCACTTGTCAAAACAACCCACACACTTTTACAGATATCTACCTATTCAGTCTACAGGAGTTTGGCTCCCTCATTCATATAACTGTTATAAGAAGTGCAGAAGTGTCTGCAATGCTTTTTGAATGAGACACAACAGAGAGAATACTGGCATAAAAGTGAATAAAGATACAATGCTGTCTCAAGATGTGGGATTCGTAATGCTGTGAATACTGTGGCAAACACAAAACCGTGAACCGGTTAACAGTCTGGACCAATTAAACAACAGTTTAAACAATTTCTTACCGTGAACAAGTCAACAAAAAGTGCACTTTATGAAGAAAAGCGGGTCTTATGTTATCTTATGGTCTTATGTTAATCAGCATAGGCTTTTACTGAGCATGCGTAGGCATGTCTAATGTTTGCCATGTGCATGAAGCCTTTCAAAGACATTTTTCTGCAATATGTTTGTTTTGTGTTTAATGTTTGCTGCACTCCGCTGAACACAACATATACTGTTGGCCGTGTTGGCTCATAAAACCTGTCCAACGGGAATGGTTTAACTTAATTTGGTAAATTTAGTAAGCCTGGAAGAGCAAGCTGCCGTATTTAGATATTGCATTTCACAAAGCAGGATTTCTGAGTTAGTGAGATTAGCTGTGAAGCTTAGCTTTGTGAAAACAGCCCCAAGCTAAATAAGTGTTAAACATCTACAACCCCAATTCCAAAAAAAGCTGTGTAAAATGTAAATAAATACAGAATGCAATCTTTTGCAAATCTCATAGACCCGTATTTTATTCACAATAGAACATACAGCACATATCAGATGTTGAAAGTGAGACATTTTACTGTTTCATGAAAATGATTAACTCAAAAAAAACTGGCAAAGTAAGTGGTATTAATAAAAACAGCTGCAGGAGCAATTTTAAAGATGGGCAGAGGTTCACCAATCTGCAAAAGACTGTGTCTAAAAATTGTAACTGCATCTCTGAAGGTATGAGGTTCTATTAGTGCCTATGGCGTGGACAGCTTACACATCTGGAAAGGCACTATTAATACTGAACAGTATAAAGAGGTTTTAGAACAACATCTGCTCCCATTCAGACAGCGTCTCTTTCAGGAAGGCCTTGCATATTTCAGAAAGACAGTGCTAAACCACATACAGCATCCATCACAACAGCATGGCTTCACAGAGGAAGAGTCCAGGTGCTGAACAGGCCTACCTGCAGTCCAGACCTTTCACCAATAGAAAACATTCGGCATCATGAAATGAGAATCCGGCAAAGAAGACCCGGGACTGTCTAGCAGCTAGAATCCTTCATCAGACAAGAATGGGACAGCATTCCTGTTCCAAAACTCCGGCAGTTTGTCTCCTTAATTCCTTAAGGCTGTTGTTAAAAGAGGAGGGGATGCTACACAAGGGTAGACATGGCCCTGTCCCAACTTTTCTAAGATGCTGCCATCAAGTTCTAAATGAGTTAATCATTTTCATGAAATGGTAAAATGTCTCACTTTCAACATCTGATATGTGTTCTATATTCTACTGTGAATAAAATATGGGTCTATGAGATTTGCATATTATTGCATTCTGATTTATTTACATTTATTTACATTTATTACACAGCGTCCCAAATTTTGTGTAAAAGGAAGACACAGAAGAAGAAATAACAATGCCTGTTAGCATTTGCATAACAAAGAAAGCTTATTTAATAATAACAGTAATAACAGCATTGTTATTGTGTTAATGTGTTATTATTGTAGTTATTATTGTCCCTATTAAGGATATCATATCAGGGTCATCCAGTTTGGAGGAGTTCATATCGCTCACATCTAGGAACACTGTAGGACTGCCAATCAGACCAGAGGTCATTTACAATATATCAGTCTTAAAGGCACAGTAACGAACCAGACTGTTTAATTCTAAGGGGTAAACAGAGTCAAGTAAAGCTGAACATTAGACCTGTTTTGGTGCAAAATATAAAATATGGAAATAAGAAATAATGTAGAACATACAAAAGGTGTAGTATATGGCGAACCGTTCACTCTGTCCATCCTACACTGATACACTAAAGGTGTGCTCAATCTGAAAACCTCTGTGTCTTTCTGTCTTGAGTCAAAGCTGGTTCACAAGATGTTAAAGAGCATGTCTCTAAAAAAACACCAAACCTTTTAAGGTTACGCGACTCCTTTTTATTGCTTTGATGTTTCCACTTTATAGAGACTTCTGTCCTGAGGCACATAATGTGTTGAGCTGATTGATAATCTTTCATTATACATTATGGTCATGTTAGTCGTTGAACAGATTCTGGTATAAAAGGATCAGAGAATCAGATAAGAGGCATAAAGAAATGCAATACAAAAAAGCATTAAAAATCCAAAAATCAAATACATTAAAAAACTGCTCTTTATAATCTTTAGGCATAAATCACAGAGTGCAGACTTAAATTAGGACACTACATGCTGTGCATTATCCCAGTTCAGTTTCAAAGTGCACTTGTAAGGCAGGGGTGCTGTTCTGACACACTCAGTGTTTTGGCATACTGCCTTTGTGAATTGGTTCAGCTCGAGCAAGCAGTAACTGAGGCCTCTCCCCAGATTTTTGAATGAACTCCCTGCCACTAGAGAGAGAGAGAGAGAGAGTGAAGGAGAGGGAGAGAGAGAGAGAGAGAGAGAGAGAGAGAGAGAGAGAGAGAGAACCACAATAACTGGGTTAGTCTTTACTTTTAAAAGAACTTCTTGACTTCTTGTTGATGGATAAGTACATTTAGCATTGTGATCTTTAGTAAAAGTTTATTTACTCTGTTCACATTCAGAAGCTGCAGTAGGCAGCCACATTTATCATAACGTCATATCATTTCATTTGTGCAAGTGGAGAAATGAAGTGAAGAAGGTCCACCTACACCACCTTCAACTGGTACAGGTAGTAAAAGAGGAGCTATGTTTTTATGGTTTGAATTTGGTGAGCAAGTTCACATCACTTCACATCAAAACACATGAACGTGTGTAGACCCGTCTATACCTGTCCATTAAATCAACTGTACAAATAACTCACTCTTATATTAAGTGTATAATTACTTAATGACATGTATATAATTACTTAATGGCATTTATCAAAGGGCTAATTTTATTTAAAGTATGCTGTAATTTTGTAACAATGTTCATATAAGTCAGCTCACACATTGTAGTCCACTCCTACCAGCCTGTGGCCATTCACTGCTAGGATTTGATCGCCTGGTCTCAGCCTCTGGCTCAGAGCTGCCGGAGACCCTGGGATCACAGACTTGATGTAAATTCCACTCATTTGTAAAGGCGTCTCCTGTTAAACACGAACAAAGAGAAAATGATTTCACAACCGAGGCTACTTCACTGCACCGACACGTCATACTCTAACAGTACTCTAAGACAGGCTCCACGAAGGCAACAAACATTGGCAACTTGGCAGTTGTCACCCTGTTGTCTCCAGACCTCATGGTGCAATTACGCAGTCTTTAGATCTTAAAGGTGGTTTAGAATTAAGCAGCACGCTAGCCTTTTTAAACTAAACCCTTCCACTAGACGTCGTTGTATCTCAGGATTCAAGTTGGATCTGCTAAAGAAATGGTTTTACTGAGGCTAAAGGCAAAATTTGTATGTTGAAAGCGCATCATATTTTTTTGCGGACTTTGAGGCATGTTTTCATTTATGACAGTTATTTATGACTGCTATATTGCATTCAGTGAACACAATTCCCAAAATTCCTTAATTCTCTTCCCACTCTGTCTCAGCCTTTAACAGAGCTGTTTTTGTGTGTCTCAGTTTGCAAATGCTTGCATACGCTGCCAAAGAAATGTTAAACTTATTTCCAGAATTGAACACAAAAAGAAACCACATATCAGTTTGCTAAATCACAAATACTATCCTGGACAGTTAAATAAAAAGCCTGAATACTGATTATTAATTTCTATTTCTGTTAGTTTCTAAAATCTCATTTGTTCCTACACAATAAAGATATACCATTCTGTCCTGTAGTGTTTATTTGATATAATGAGCTGAACTCAATGCAATATTTCTGTCTGTAATTTACATATACTGTTTCAGAATGTTGGAGAGAAATTTTCATATTTCACTTTTAAAACTTTACAACTAATAAAAAATTTCTGTGTTGCATCCATAAATTGTGGCTTCCGTTTTCCAGTATCAATCTCTCTCAATACATTTTAGTATTCCTACTACATTCATCAGAAACAGTGATTCCAAATAAATCACTTGAAAAATATCAAATATCATGTCTTGGCAAACTGGCTAGACTCATCCCAGTGCAGTGACAAGCACCACCTTGTTTTACTTCGCTCTACCTTCTGGCATCATCTGCCATATCATTAACGCAGTGGATGACTTTTAAAGGGCACTAGCTTAGGCTGTAGACAGAACGTAAACAGAGGTCACTGTTAAACTTCTGGACCCAAAGATGAGACTGAGTTAGCCTTAATTAGAAACTGTACAGTTTGTGATGCCCTTTGCTGCTACCTGCCTTTGTGGAAAAAAGACTTCTCACTGCAATCAAAACCAAGTACCCCCTCAACCACATGGGGGAGCCATTTACCCAACAGAAGCATAACTCAGTAAGAGGAGCAAAAATGTCCATGAATTGTTGAATGGCAACTGAAACGAGGCCTATTCAGTATTATATCGCAATAGTATTGATTGGTAAGCATCTGCACACATTCAGCTAGGATAGAGTCAGGTGACAATCAGGATATCGCCCATTTTACACCTCTAAACGAAATAGATAACAAGAAGTACATAAACCCTGCAAGTGCCCAGATGCTCCGTTGAGAACAATCACTTACCATCCCATCAACCAGTGCCAGACCCAGTCCACCGGGGCCCCTCTGCAGTTCCACCACAAACACCTCGTCATCTCCTACTTCATGTTTCTCACTTTCACCTACAAAATCAAACACCCCACAGTCACAGTGAGAAAAAGACCAAAGTAAATCTAAAACAAACGATCAGCTTCTGGATTTCACTGTCTATACATCATATTAGAAGCACATACCTTACTGATAGCGTACCTATCTTACTGGTGCACACATGCATAGTTTGTGTTAGCTACCTTTAGCTCCTAATCAGTGGTCAGTTTCTTACCACAAAGCCAGTACTGGCTGGATATTTTTGGCAGGTGGACCACTCTCAACCTAGAAGCCACACTGACGTGCAAAAACCCACAGCAACTTGTAAAAGTGCTACACACACTCAGTGGCACTGCTGTGCTGAGGATGCCCCTTCACCTAAATAATCTCTGGTGAGGAGAAGGTCTGCGGTCTGAAACTAAACCATGATGAGAGGGTGCCTGACAAATTCTGAGTGACAGACAGTTTACACAGTCTTTGACTCTACACTTGCGCGCATCTTCTTTTGACAACACTCCGTAAGTGTTTGGGAACTGAGGAGACCCATTGTTGTTAGGAATTGCGCAACAGTTCAGGGTCTCTATTTTTGTTACCTATGATGGATCAAATGTTTAAAGTGGGTGACCAGTCTAGACTGCAGGCAGGCCAGTTTAGCACTCAGACTCTTTTACCACTGAGCCATGCTATTGTTATGGTTTTCAGAAGTGTCCCTGAGCCCATGCAGTCATTTCCACTACAGAACCATGTCTATGATGTAGTGTCGCTTAAGGGACATTACTTTCAATGGTATGATGTAGTGAAGACGATGAAACCTCAAGTTCTTTGCCGTTTTATGTTGAGAAATTATTCTTGAATTGTTGCTCTAATGGCCTGCAGTCTTTCACAGAGTGGTAAACACCCCTCTCCATCTTCTAAATAATCAATCATGTTACTCCCCTGTTCACAGGTAACTTTACTAGATGTTTTTAGGCATTACACAACTTTACCAGGCTTCTGTTGAACCATTACCAACTTTTTTTTTAAAACGTGCTGTTGGCATTACATTCAAAAGGTGAATATATTAAAAACAAATCTCATTGTCAATCTCATGATATGTTGTCTTTGTACTATTTTCAGTAATACAGTATATAGGGGTTAAATAGGGTGCTTTTATAAACAGAATTATAGGTAGACACCGCTAAGGAAGCTCTCCTTTTGCATTGCAGGCCAAACATTTTAGATCTTCCAGAATAATTACAAGTGACAAAAGAATCAAGCAATCATGAATCAGCTCACTATTAAAAAGTCTTTGTGAGGTAAATATTAAGTTAATATTTCTGTCACAGTCTTCAAATAAAACAGGGAATGTCTTTTAGAAGCTTAAACATGTCTGTGTTTAATCTAGAATGGCAAAAAAAAATTATGTTAATTGCTGTTAGCTTAGTGCTAACAATTTACTATAAACCCATAGAGATGCTAGCAGAAACCAGCATTATCATTCTCTTATCATCATTTGAAAATGTATGGTTATTCAAGGGCTCTTCACTCAAGACAGTGGTTCTGTATAGAACCTTGAACAACCAAAGAACCATCTGCATACTGCATGGTGACATGGTTCTTCAGAATGATGGGAAATGTGTTTCTATATGGTTCTATATAGATACAAGCTTGACATTGTTACACCAGTATAATGTTAAGTTTCAGCAGTCTTCATGCAAAAGATCACCTGCAGTATTATCTCATTACTATACAATTACCTTCTGCTTCCTTCAGTGTGTGACAGCACTCGACAGTCTGCTGGTTTGGATCCTGACACTCTGTTTCTGACTCCACTAAATCTACACTCTGTGGTGTGTTCGGAGGGGTCAGCAGACATGATGGGTCCAGTGCTAGGCGCTTATTACTGCCACTGTAGTTTGTCTGCTTGTTCTGAAGCTCTAGAGCCTTCAGCTTTTGGGTGAGAAGGGCCTCACAACTGCCTAGACGACTTGGCCGTGAAGAACATGCTGGGATACTGTCCTTGGGTAGCACTACCTCTGTGCGCCCCAGTTCCAGGTGAGCCTTTGGGAGAACTTCCATTTTGGTGCGTTTGGCTTCCAGTGGTACGGCAGATTCACCCTACGGAACAAACAGCATGCAATGAAAGGTGGGCTACACAACATATCAGAGATGGTAACTGACTGACTAGCGACTTAAATCTTGAGTCGGGCCAGGGGTGATTCAGAGTCAAGACTTGTGAAATTTAAATCCGAGAAAAATATGAACCAAACTTATTACATTAGAAGTGCCAATGTTAATGCACGGTAAACGAATTAAACCTGCCTGTAAATTTTGCTACTGTCAAACACAATGCAATGATGTTCTCATGCAGTTCGCCCCAGCAGGATTACCTACCGCATGTAAAGGAAAAAGCGACTTGAAACGACTGGCCAACATGTAGGAGGTGCTATAGCTAGCAAGATAGCTAATTCAGCTGAAGTTGTTAGCAATGCTGCATTTGAGTGATGTTGGAAACTGGAAAATAATGATTTTCCAACATGTAGATTGCGCTCAAAAAATTGACAAAGTTGAATTTACAACTGGCAAACTTTGATATGCGATCAAAGTTTAGATGATATATGAGTTTAAGAGATGTGACATTAAAATAACCTTTAACCTTTGACACGAGTGAATAATGCCAAGCTTTCAATGTGAATCATATATACTGATGTGCTTCTATTAGATATTTGTGCTTTTTAATCGTTTATTCCATGCAATGGGCGAAGCTACAAACAAGCACCCAAAGTCGTATATATTAATTAACCATTTGGTATAGACAGGTCACAGTTACACATTACATTCCTTTAACATTTAACAAAACATTAGCTGGATTAGCTATCATGCTATATATATAGTGTTCGCCAGCTGTTTCAAGCTGTTTTGCCTCTGTTTGCCTCTGTTTTATTACATGCAGCCCTTCAGTTCTGTCGTTTAAACTCGTTCGGTTCTTCTTTGTTATTTAAGGCAGTATTGAACCTAACAGGTTTTAGTAGGAATGGGATTTACTCCTGTACAATGCAGTGTTTCAACTAAAACTCTCTACTAAAGCTCGAAGCCACTTGTGACTGAAATCATATATTTTCTGTCACAGTTCCAGATGAGTGTCTCTGGGGGTGAACCCCCCCCCCCCACACACACTTACCTGAGAAGTCTGCTTGGTGTTTGCACTTGGTTCTGGGTCATTCAGCTTCTTGATAATGGCTTGAAGTTTACCGAGCTGTTGTACAAGGGCTGTCTCTCCAATGAGCCTTTTTAAGTCCAGCAGAAAGCCGTCGATGGGCAGGATGAGAGGAGGGTGGTCATCAAAGCTCAACAGAATATCAGCTAGGAAGGCAGAAAAAAAGGGGCATTGTGTGTCAAAATACAGTCACTCCACGCACCCACACACAGATGTCTGGACACAAAGAGAAACTGGTCCAGCCAAACTGGACTGGATATGTGGCTTTCACAGCTTAGAGTCAGTGGATGCATGGCGTCCAGCCGGAATAGGCCAAGTGCCGTCCAGAATTACTGGTGGGCACAAAAGACCATGCAGAATGTGTTTATTTATCAGCTTTATCTCGCCATGAAAATACTACAGAGACCTAAAAGAGTAAACCAAAGAACTTCCACTTCGGTTCTTGGCTGTCATTTCTGCATAACTTGAAAGGTTTCAGAGTACTGACTGAATACTTTTTAGTAGCTAGTGAGCAGCTACTTAGGAGTCTTAAATAACAAGCATAATATTTAGTGGGGATTTTAAATTAATTACACCTTTGAATACTCATACTTTCAGTGTAACATCAATAAGATAAGCTCACTGGAAATATGAGTCACCTGTGACTGAAATGTACCTAATAACGTGTAATACCTCCACAAGCATGAATAACAGCTGTGGTTCATTTTGGCATGTACTTTACAAGTTTCTGGATGTAGGCCACATCAAATGTTCAGAAACTCTTGCATTAAGGATTGTACAGTTGGACCAGATTTGATGGATGCCTCCCTGCCACAGTTCTGAGGAAAGTTTCCTGTAGACTGGGATTTTTGCCACTGCTGGTAGACCCGTATTACCGTACGCTTCCATACACCTGCAGATTCAGCTACTTCCTTCACACTACGGCCTTTAGCACACCCAACTGCAGTCACTCCTTTTAGCAAATCATTAACATCTGCTTTGGAGGCATTTACCACACATGGAACGAGACATTCACTGCACTGTACCGCCTCTTCTCAATCTACGAATCCCATCACACACCCTGCAGGTATTTATAGCCTGATCATCCTTGTGCAGCGCCATCTGCAGGAGCCTGAAGTTACTACCAACATAAACTTACAAGTTGACTAATTTTTCGTCTGGTGAGCTTGAAATCAAAGGCATGTCTCATAGATTTTTGCTCAGTAATGGTGCCAATGTGATGATGTAATATATTTTATTCATGTGGAAACGATGTTGACAAACTTGACTTTTGAATCAAGTTAATTAAATTCTTCATTCTGTGTAAGCCTTCATGTGTCATTCTGAGCTCTAACTTGGCCTCTGCTGCTGTAGAATTATATTTCTGTTTTTCGCTCACCAGTGCGGAGGGCTTCACTGGCCTCATCATTGGACGGAGTCCAGGTGGATGGACAGGGCCGGCGTGGGCTGTATTCTCTTAGCATGTGGTGCAACTGGGCGGGGCTTAGTGCAGCAAATTCCACCCGCAAAGAAGGCCAAGATGACTGTGGAGACACACACAAAGTTGTATCAGTGACTAACTGCATCAGTTATGGCAATCCTGCATAGTGGCTGTCTGTCAGTGTGGTCTATCACATGAAATAGTTACACTGATTTCAGGAAGACTGTATTAAGAATGACGTACATATCCATTACACTGCTGTACATGAGCTGCGCTAGTCTTTAAGCACTCCGGCCCAACTTAACCACCAGCTACATCCAAAGACTCTGCAGGCTGAATGCTTCCCAAATTATGTATGGTATGCCATTTTCTACTACTGAGTCATCAGATCACGACACCACAGTCCCAGCTTATAGCGTAGCACACGAAACTTAAGCGAGAAAAGTACTATTTTTGTGCTCTCAAGGATGCCAGGACTGGCACAATCTGCAGCCTTTAGAATGAAGAAATGAATGGGATGAATGGTTACATTCACATTAGAACAATGCCGCCATACTACACAGCAGAAATCTCCCAGCTTTACACATGTAGACAAGGCTTATCCTCCTCGTCATCTTTATCTGCTGGAATGAACGAGACTTTGTGTTCATGAGTCTTAATCCTTTAATGATTAATACTTCCTGTTAATCATTTCTGAAGACTACACTAATTCCTGATGTCTGTTCAGATAATGCTGAAAGAAGGTCAATCTGAACTTGTAATTGGATGTGGACAATGCAGGATGGAACACTGCAGCAGTCATCCGCACCTCCATTACATTTCAAATTTGTGTTTCTTATTACCAGTCCCTTTGCAATTACAGTTACCTGTGAAACTCGACTAAAACTTGACTAAAAACAGCATTGGAATTAGAGCTAGGTTAGGACTTCTACGCTGAGGTAAGGTTTCTGTTAGGCTTAAGTTTGGTGTTAGATAATATAATCTATTCCCTTCAACATAAAGTTAACTTGCAATTATCACATTTTTATTTGAATGTAAGTTAAGGCCCAGGAGGCCAAGGACATAATTTGCATATGTAGCGAACAGACGATGTTTGTGTTTAATATATTAAAACAAATGATTTTTTTTATCACTACCAAAACAGTCATAACACTACCAAAACTTTACCAAGTGTTTCAGAAGTGACCATTTTAGCTAATTTTAAGCAGAACTCAAAACACTAGCCAGTACATAACCAGCAAACGCGGCTTTGAACAGTCATACACACATAATATTAATATTTTTATTAAAACACCTGAAAAAAAGGTTTATTTAACTACAGAAAGATATTTGTTTAGGTACTGCCAGTTCTTTATGTGAATGATTTTCAGACTTTTTTTGATTTTTGATTTTCAGACATTTACTTCCAGCCAATGAGATCTAACTACTTCCCATGTCTCACTTCCTGCTCTAAAATGCAGTGGTGTGGCTACAATAAGACTCTGTCTACAGACTAACACTCTTTGTGTTGTGGCAGTGACATGCACGTGGGACATTTTTTTTTAATTTAAAAAAGTTTTTTTTATTAATTTAATGATGAAACTAATGATAAATACAAATCCTTCAGCTTCATTTCAAAATAGATAATGAAAAAAATGAAATATGTATTTTACGGATGCACTAATCTGATACTCTGTATCGGATCGTAACCGATACTGACCTAAAAGGTCAGGGCTGCACTTCACCTGCAGCGTGTCATTCTAGAACATGATATATATCATTACTCTTTGTTTTAATTAACAGATCAGAAAGTGTACTGTAATTATGCTTGATCATATTACAAGCAACTTACAGGGAACTTCTCCTTTAGCTTCATGAGTGAAAAACTATTTCATACTTTTCCATTTTTAAATTTCATGTAGGCTAAAAGTTATGCTTAAATTAAATAAGAAGAATGTGTGTATATATGACACAAATAAAATTAAATTAAATGAACTGCAATTCATGTTTTTTGAATGTTTAGATTTTACAATTATGTTGCTGCACTGGAGTTATACTGGAGTTATACTGGAGTTATATTATCATTGTGCTAGACACAGTGAGGTATACAGATAAACAGAACTTAAATCAAATAAATCCAGCACTGATATTCGATCAGTGCTCCATACAGGCTGATACCCAGAGTTCAGCTGTCAGAATCTGTATCAGAGAAAAACTGGGATCAGTGCATCTCTAATATATTAATCTCATTACTATCTCAGTTAATGCCTGGGAATAAACAGATCATAACTAATCCTTGTACATATCTGAGGTCTGCATACTTTGTTCGGTAGAGTGATCTGCAGCCCATGGGGACCCTGACCATATTCCCATACAGAGCAACATCAAGGGTTTCTGACCTGTAGCAGGTTTTCCTTGGGTGTGGCCAGCAGATTGACAGCCGAGGAGATTTTAAGCAGGTAGCTTTGTGCCAGCTCCCCCAGCCCGGCCGCGTAAGCCCAGTCCATCAGTAGGTCCAAATTAGCCCGGATCTGAACCCCACATGACCAGTGGTAAAATCTCCCCCCTGATCCTGCAAATGAGCATCATGTGAGGGAGTCCATTAACAAATCTTACACAATCAGCTTTTTCTGTACAGCTGAGTAAAAGAATTCATTCATTCAGGTATGGATCTGTCACCTCTTTCCATGAGCAGGTTGAAGAGGAAGGCGTTGATGAAGAAGAAGAGGTAGGTGAAGAGTTGTAAGGAGATTTCAGGGTGCACGTGGAAGTCTTTGACTAGATGCAGCGTTTTTGTGAGGATGCTCAACACGCTGCCGACGTCATCAGGTATTTGCACCTGTCCGTTCTCTGAGAAAGGGTTGCTGTCTAACAGGCCTGGCAGTACTGGGTACAGGAGCTGTGAGAGAAATCAGACAAAACAAAACAGAAGTGAAAACAGTGGACTTTAATATAAAAATGAAATACAAGATCTCTATTGGAAAGTCACTGTTGAATTGTGTTTGAATGGCTCAGGTAAGACACATTTGTTGTTTTTAATTCTTTGAAGTTTTCCTCGTAGTTGACTTGCCAAGACGTGTCCAAAGTTTGCTTTCTTAGTGGCTACCAAATTATGGAGGCTTTACTCCACCTGTTAGCATTATGCTAGCGGAATATCAGACTGACACTAGACTTGTTTATGTTTCTGACGTCTAAAAAAATGGACAAAAATATGTAGCATGGCTAAAAACAGCAGCAATGCCAGCGCTGGTTACAGGGAGGGGTGGGGAATTCTCGATGGGCTAGTAATGGTTTGGGCTGGATATTGTGTACTATCAACATATAAGTAAATGTCTGCATGTAAACACAACAATGCAGAAACTGTAAAGAGGATGCAGATTAGCCTATCAAATCCTGCAGCTGTATGAATCCGGAGCTGGTAGAGTGCAGTATTCAGATTTTTGTTATAGTAAACAATATATCATTTTCATATCTTCACTCTGACATGCAGTTAATGTAGTGCTAATAGGTGGAGTAAACTTTCATTACTTGCTATCTATGTTAGCCATGTAGCTCCATTGAAAACCAAAGAAGCAAACTATGGAAACCAAAAAAGTCTTGGGTCACATGAAGATGGACAACTGCAAAAAAACTGTAAAACAAACAAACAAATAAATAAAATAGTTGATGAGATGGCAAGAATCATTTGTTGCGTATAGCAAAGTGCTTTAAATCTGAGCAAATCTGAAATGCTTCGTCACACTTTCTTCAGCTGTCATTTTATCACTAGCTGACCAGGTTGATAAGTTCACTATTGCTAAGAAGAGTAAGCAAAGAAGATGAAAATGACCAGATTGCAGAATTCTGTACACTTCCGTGTTTACGTACACCTCCAGCCCCATTTGTATAATAGAAAACACTTCCAGCTCATGTAACTATGTGTTTGAGTAATTGTCATTGGAATCCATGTATCCATTAAAGCAGTTAGCAATGCCATCTAGTCCATTTCAATAGTGACAGTCCCCCAGCACGACATCAAATGGCTGGTGGGGAAGCGGGAGGTGGAGATGAGTGGGTGTAGAAAACTTTCATGGCCATGTAATTTACACCACTTTAACATCACGCTTGGATACATTAAACAATAGATTAGCACCATAAATCACAATATGCTTCACACTGAGTTGTTATGAGTTGTTTCATTTTGTTTTTCTTTCTTTCTTTTTTTTTTTTTTTACTGTTTTTCATTTTGTTTCAGCAGTGTCAACATAAGTGAGTTTCTCTGTGGAAACTGACCTTTTCTGTGGCGCCTGAGACTGTAGTGTTTTGGCTAAGCGAGCAAGAGGCCAATTGTGGCACCCACCACAGCACAGGTTTGGTTTCAGTGTTGCTAAAATGACACCCGTTTAGAGGATATCTGAGAGAGCAGAGGTGAGGGATCGGTGTTAGAGTGACAAAGCCAGAATTGATCATGTTCTGTAGTGTATGTAGTTCCTAGCTGTTGCTAAACTATTCGTATTTTTATGGTCTACGATCGACCTGTCCAGGGTGTTTCCTGTCTTTCGCCCAGTAAACTCTGGGAAAGGCTCCAGCATCCCCCGTGACCCAGCAGGATAAGCAACTTAGAAGATGAATCAATGAATGAGTTTTTCTGTGTTCTTTCCTGGCACTGTTTTTCTCACCTATCAGGATCCTCCACACCACCAGTCAACAAGCTCTTCTAAAATATAAATGGATGGAATATGGTTATTCAGCCATTCGGACATGGAACAGAAGTTTGATTGGTTGTATTCTTGAAATATTATCATCATTTTTAAAATTCAGCCATTCTTTGTTATGCTTTGCCTCATTAACCACATTTGGGCTAACAGGAATCGATTATTCTCAGAACCGTTGCTTTAAAAGGAAATGCTGTCACCAAAAGCAGAGGGGATATCTAATCCTTATCAATACACAGCAAGAGTGACCCTGCGGAACATGAGGATACAGCTTCTCTTGCCGAGTCTGACGGTCCTCTGTGTGTTAGTCAAAGCACATTACAGGAAAGTGTGTGATAAGCCTGCTCTAGATACTGACCCTCACAAACAGGTTGACCAGAGAAGCCCCCCCCCCCCCCCACCCGACCACACGTATGACAAAACAATGCACATTCCTGGGTTTCACTGGTCATCTTTCCTTCCCTCTGTCCTCTTCTTCTCTTCCGTGTCCTGAGATATGCCAAAGAAGTGGATGTGTAGGTAATAAAACCCATCTGTTAGCCATTCATCTCAGCAATAAAACAAGGACAGGAGGAGAGGGTTAACATCATGACTGTGAAATCAATGATCAATGACCTCAACTGGCTCTACACAGCTGTTTCGCAAAGTGAGGAAAAAGGGGGAGCCAACGAAACCCTGAATGCTTCAAATACATTTTTAATTGTTTCCATTTTGCTAAAAACAGTAGTTCCAGAAACATTGCTGATGTTTAGCAGCCGATGCCCAGCAGAATGATACAGATATAATAAGAATGTGCTGTGATTATTGTTCTAACACTGAAAGAATGGTTTTCAGACCGTGTGGTCAGAACTAACTGTAGTGTAAATGTACATACACGCTAACACCCTTACTACCATGTCATCCTACTCATTTAAGAAGGGTGTGCATCTGGCCAGCGGTCGTGTAAGGGAATCCCTGAAGAGGAGACAGATTGCTGGAGGAACGTCTGGCCGCAAGGCGGCCAACCAGCAGAAGCGGGTCAGAAAGAAGGGCCTTGTGTATGTGAGAGATCATCTCCTCTGGCCTTTGCGCTGCCCCCACTTTCTCCGGCTCAACGCTCCTTTATGTTCCGTGTGCCAGGGCTCGACAACGCTGCCTTTGTTCGGCCCGTGGACAGCTGCGGCCAGTCCGCTTTTGGCAGCCGCAACCCAGTCCGTCATATATACACCATACATTCTCAAAAAGCTGCTTCGCTCGTGCATGAACGCGTTCTTGGCAACCGCTGCTTGCTTTGGCAACTTGCTCTCATTGAAAATATCATGCGTATCATTCATCTCACAGCGCAAAATGGAGAGAGAAGAAAAAGAAGGGTGAAAACTCAACAATATCTCCCGACTTAAAAGTGCATGCCAAGAATGAGTAAAGCTGCTTTTTGCTGGTTATGCATCTACTGCGTGTGAGTTATTACAGCATATTTACACTGCCTGTCAAAAGTTTGGAGACACCTAGTGTTCCACATGTCTGACATCTGTTATCAGATTAACTAGGACAGTGTGGGCTCTCTGTGTGTGAAAGATGTGACTTTGTGTTGAGCTAAAAATGGGTGAGGTGAGATAAAACAGACAGCACACTTCAGCTTTCTTCATACAAAACATATCAAGATGCCACAATAAAACACGCCATTGCTAAAAGATTTATTGTTAGTAAGATAGTAACTGGGCTGTCTTAAAATTCAAGATAATTATTTCTTGAATTTAACTTCTTTTAAACTCAGCAGAAATCGTACATTCTGCCAACTTACTGTTTTAAAATCCAGTTATTTTCAAAGTTTGATGAAATCAAAACCGTAAGACATTAAGTTAAAACACAGTAAATTTTACAGTGTAAGAACACTTTTAGAAATGTTGACTTGCTTTCTCAGCTATTAATGCGAATATCTAGCTTGTTTATAGCTTTGTACGTTATACCCATTTTTCCATCAACATATAAAAAGGCATAGTGTAACCAAGGAGGGTCCTCAAAAATAGGCAGAAACTCTGTTTTATGACTGTGAAAAACGTTTTCTTTGTTGGTTAAAAATAACATTGTATTACATAGAAGTCTTTTTAGATTTCTGATGATTTTCTGAAGGAAAACCTGACAAAAGCACTGCAGTAAGAGTAATGCAATGTCGCACACATAAGCTCACAGGACAAAAAATGAGCTACCTTCCTTGTTTAAGGTGGTTATACAGGTCTATCAGCAGTGGCATAAATCCCAGTCTACAGGAAATTCTCCTCAGGATTGTGCCAGCGAAGGCATCCACAAAATCCATCCCAACTGTACAATTCTTTGATGCAAGAGTGTCTGAACACTGATGTTACCTACATCCGGAAACTTGTCCAGTCCATGCCAAATCCAATCACAGCTGTTATTCATGCTTGTGGAGGTGCTACACGCTATAAGGCACATTTCAGTCACATGTGGCTAATTTTTTGTCTGGTGAGCTTCGTATACTTTTTGTTGTGATCATGGGACTTTTCAGTACTTAAACCAGCAGTTTAACAGCAGTTTTCTTAACAACTCTTCATATCAAGTAAAATGCTTTGAAGAACATGAATATAAATAGATCCAGCATGTGAGTAGCAGTCAGTAGTAGTACTGAGAAGTTATACTGAAGTGAAGAAGGTGCGCTTGAAACCTGACAGGCAGATTATACATTTGAAAACACACACTGGGCTGAATGTTTTTTTAATCCATATTATTTATGACGATCTCAGAAGCACCAAATTAGTGTGTGTTTGCCTCGGGGAATCACGAACCCACAAAACACACCATGCTTTTATTTTTCTAAGACTGCTAGCAGCAGCTGCTTCCTTTTCTGCTGGATAGAATGGCATAGCAGGCCTAAAAACAAGAGAGATGGAAGCTCCAAATATGTTATTCTAGCTGTAAAACCTCTGTTGCCTTTCCTAGCAACCGTGTTTGCATTTAGTTAAACTTTCCTATTAAAAATATTGACCATAGCTAATATGTGACTGGCACTGTATGCAATGTGTGGTATTTTCAACATAATTGTGGAAATAGAGGGTGTAATATGGGAAAACTAAAGGGACAGATAGAAGTAGGAACATGGGAAGAAAAATGCTCCCCTTGAGAACTCTGTGAGTTTAGCATTTACAGGATTATGATGCATAAAGCTACGCACAGTTAAAGGAAATAAGCTGGAACAGCAGATAGTTATATGTTTTATTGCACAAAAAAAGAAATGCTAAAAAGGGGCATCTTGCCCTACCAACAGCTTTTTTGGTGCCTAGGGTAAAATCCCTGCTGGTAAATCCTGCATCAGTTTGCAGCACTATTAAACTAAGCACAGCGCAAAGAATATAGTCTCCATCATCTCCAGCATTAGGGCTGAAAATGTTGCCAGCTCTAGCTGTACAATCGCTATGTAGCTGTATGCCAAAGTTTGAGGCCAACTGGCAAAAGACCATATTTTGTTGATGTATGAAGTGAAAAGTAACCATGACCTCTCCATCAAACAATTTTAAAAGTAAAACAAATCAATAGTAAGTTTGCATAGCCTTTCAGATATGGAATCTTAGAAATAAACAAATCCTTTAGGTCTTAACTGGTTAGGCAGGTCAGGAGTCATCAGATGACAGTCGGATGACAGTTTCTGAGCGTAATAAATTTTTGAACCTTATGCTAACTGTCACACCCTGCCATGTCTTGTTCTTGTTTGTCTGTTTTTTCTGGTTTTCAGTTTTCTGTTTGTCTTGTCATTGCCATGTGCAATGACAAGATTCTCCGCCCTCTTGTCAAGCCCCTCACCTGTCCCTCGTTTGTAGCTCCGCCCCTTCCCAGGTGTTCCTTGTTAGTCTTGTTTGCTTGGCGTTTTGTTTGCTTGGTGTTTGTTCCCCTGCCGTTGTTCTGTCTCCCTGCCGGTCATTTGTCTTTGTTAGTTGTTTCTTTTGATGTTTTGTTTTGTTTGTTCTGCTAATTAAACCCTTGCGTTTATATCCTGCCTCCTCATCCCTGGCCTCCACGTGACACTAACATGTATACATGCTAACCAGGGCCTATTCTACGCAACTGACTGGGAATTTTACAATGAGTTGCCTGATGCCTACAAAGCAGAAAAAGAAATAAAAATGATCAAAGCCCTTCCAGCTGTTTCCACTGGAAGATTTCCACTGAATAAAACGTCATCAAGAAATGACAGTTCAGCGGAACTGTGTATCTCAAGATCTGGAAGGACAAGGAATCTCTCTGATAGAACTGTTTGAATGCTGACCAGAAAGGCAAAGCAAAATCCCCATATGGCTGCAAAGGACCAGCAAGATAAAATGTTGCCTAAATAATAATAAAAATGAATATATGGAAATCAGCTGCCCCCAAAAGTTCCCAGAGGAATAAATCCCAGGAATGCAGTGATCCGGATCAAATTTCAGAATTAATCAGACCTTAGCAATTCAAATGTATGTGTCGAGACTAGGTGTGACACCTGATCAGGAAAGAAAATAAGGACGTTAAAGGCATATTACCTTGGGAGGCTTCTTTCGCCAAGTTACCCTACTAATTCAGTACTTAGAGAACCAGCAAGCTTAAAAAAGAAAGAAGAACTCAGTCCCATATGCCACAGACATACTAAGCACAAGTCATCATGCATTTTAAAGCAGAGATAAATTCAGAAACACTGTTTCTGAAACAAGTGTTAATTGGCTAAACTGAATCGTTCTTTTTGTTTACTCCATCCATGTGGGCTAAAGCTAAAAATACTGCCGAGTCCATGATTTAGTGGTTTGTATTCTTTCAAGCAACCACATTTGCCACATCCGTTCTACTAAGCCTGATGACAGCTACGTTCTAATCACAAACCTGTCAAACGCTCAAACGCCATTTTCCCCAGGCAAAGCATGTCCACATTCTGGGCCCTAAAATCCCTCAATTCAACCTACGCCCATGGAAATCGTTTCTTCCCATGACAAACGGTCTCTCCAACCAAAGACGAATTGAAATTTCCCAGAGACCAGACGCCTCGAGGAACTTCACAGGAACGGAAAATGGATCAGACCCAAATCCAGGCTCTATGAAATTACGTCTGAATGATTGGGAGACAGGGGAGGGTGGGGTTGGAGGAAAAAAATCCGGGTCTACTCCTGTGAGCAACGAACACGCAGACATTCACCAGAAAACATCTCCTCTTACCCCAGAAACTCTCCTTTCATGCCACTGTTTCTTGTGGTTTGAAGATCCAACAGAGACTTATTCGGCCTCTATATTTCATGATGGCACAGAAAGGCCGGAGCTAAAGCACTTTCCTTCAGACTGTGGTTTTCTGAGCCATTCTTCTGGGGAGTTAAACTTGTGGGTTAGGCCACTGTCAGACCAGATTCCTCACATTGTTTCAGCCAGCATGGCTGTCAGAGGAGCTACAAGAGACGGCAACCGTCTATAACAGACGCAAACAGGAGACAGAAAGATTGTGAGAACTGAGCATTAACCAGAAATCTTTGCATGTGCCACACCTCAAGGTTGGATGGAGGTTAGAAAGTTGGAAACTCTACTGGCCACAAAGAACAGTTACAATTAAATTCCTGAAGCAGACAAAAACAAAAGCTTATGGCTCTGTGTAGGACACAGTTCCACAGAATTTGCTCATTCTGTATGGCCACAGGGCCATGGACTCCTGCACAGCCGTTATCTATTTACACATGTGTGCAGATCTCGTAGTGAAGGGCAGTTATCATTAGAAAACACTTGCTTCACCTCTGTGCTAAGGGGAAAGGAAACTGTGATAAGTGCTGACCAACAACTCATGGAATAACCTCCATCAAACTGAGCAGTGCAGTCAGTACTTCCATTCCAAACTCCAGTCTGTAGACCATAACAATGGCCACTGAAACGCCTAGTGATTCAAGCCTCAAGAACTTTAAATATATGGCCATGGCTGACCTTTTTCCAGGTCAAGAGATAAAGCTAGGGTGCCTTCCTTCTCCGTATAAAGCTGCTTGTGTCTAACAAGCAGAGTAAAGCAGAGATATGATATTAATTCTTTGAGGTTTAATGATAAAGCTACTACTGGTACGTGCAATTACAGGGGTTGGACAATGAAACTGAAACACCTGGTTTTAGACCACAATCATTTATTAGTATGGTGTAGGGCCTCCTCCTCCTTTTGCGGCCAATACAGCGTCAGTTCGTCTTGGGAATGACATATACAAGTCCTGCACAGTGGTCAGAGGGATTTTAAGCCATTCTTCTTGCAGGATAGTGGCCAGGTCACTACGTGATGCTGGTGGAGGAAAACGTCCTTCTTGGTGGTATGCTGACATTACCCTGGATACCGTGGCTCTTGATACATCACAAAGACTTGCTGTCTTGGTCACAGATGCGCCAGCAAGACGTGCACCAACAATTTGTCCTCTTTTGAACTCTGGTATGTCACCCATAATGTTGTGTGCATTGCAATATTTTGAGCAAAACTGTAAAACTGTGCTCTTACCTGCTAATTGAACCTTCACACTCTGCTCTTACTGGTGCAATGTGCAATTAATGAAGATTGGCCACCAGGCTGGTCCAATTTAGCCATGAAACCTCCCACACTAAAATGACAGGTGTTTCAGTTTCATTGTCCAACCCCTGTACATAATTACATAATGAGTTATATCTGAATTGCATCTGATTCACATTCTGTACTGATAAGTTTGCATCTACATGGGCTGCTTTTCACTGTTTGCCACAATGTGAAAAAATAAAACACACTCAGCTAGCTCAGAGACCCTACTCATAACATACAAGGAAACACACTGGACAGAACAACGCATTCAAGAGGACCCCTGGAGGCACAAATATGTTTTCAAGACAAAGCTCGGGTGCAAAAAAGAGTCAAGCTGTCAGAAATAGATTGAATATGCTAATTTACTTCCGACTTGACCTTTCAGTTCATAGGAATAAAGTCATATGCTGTCTATTTATTGTCTGGCTACCTGGCTCTGTATCAGTATGGCTTGGGTGTATAGGTCATTAAGAACCTGATTGAGAACCTGTTTACACTTACATTAACGTGTGTTTCGTGTCCAGGTTGTATATGGATAAACTCATATACTCATAAACTCATACAATCTCATATTCCAGTTCCACTTTGTATCGAAATGTGTCTCCAGTGTGGCCAGATTAGATCTAAATGTACTTTTCCCATATATACTGCACATCAACAGATACATCGTGAATAAGCTTGGCATGGACAATTTCCTTGGCCTGGAATCTCTTGGCTTGCAGCCAACTTCTGTTTTACGGATCCTCTGTCTTTCAGTTAGCTGTTTATCCTCTTATCTGCTAGTCAGTATGCAGCAGACACATTCTGATCATGTAATTTTATATAAATACATATTCCATTTACACTTGTGTTAAATGCAGTCCATCTCTGACTAACTGTGGTTGAGTGATCAGATCGAATTTGCTCACAATGCACCCTCGGGTGTTTATACCTGGCTTTTCACTCCAAAAATTAAATCCAAACACGATCTGATCACCAGTCAGAATCAGGTTTACTGTCCAAGTATGTTGACACACACAAGGAATTTGGTTTCGGCAGTTTGTGTCTCTCTAGTACTGTACCAATATACACATAACTTACTGACAGTCCACAATATTAACAATGGATACAATGGATAGGACCAATGGATAGGAAAGGTCCTATCGCTTGGCTGAGGAGATCATTGCTTAAGTTGGCAGTACTATGGAAGTGTTTTGTGATAACCTGAATGTTCATTTAAATGAGTGTAAATTTTAAATATATTTTAACTGCTGTAGAATACAAGGATAGGATATTCCATCTGATGTCTTTGGTCTGTTTAGACTTGCTGTACCTTATTTTTGCTGAATGAGATTAAAATCTTTAGTCTGAAGTAGACTGGGAAAGCCTACAGAACAATACAGTTCAGGGGTTCATGGCCAAGATGGCTATACTTATGATTACCAACTCATCTTCATTTTGAAATAAAATATGACATGTTTTTGTCATCAGTGATTAACGCCACCTCTAAGAATTCTACAGTTTGATTTTTATTGTTTTTTTGGTCTTTCATTTAGGCCAACACTTGTGCACCACTTAAAGCCTGTGGCCAACAGACTTGTACATAAAACATATGCAGAGGTGTTGAGGATATACAGTGGAGCCCAAACGAGCCTAAAAGCCCAAAAGAGCTCAAAAACACATTCTTTTCTAATATAATACAGCATTTTCATTTCAAATCATACTGTCAGAAAAACAATTTCAGAGACCATTAAGAGACTACATGAATTTCAGTGAGGTCTTAGTATTTGTCATTTCCCGCTTTTGCTTTGTTTGTAGCGTGCACTCCAAGTTGGCTTAGACTCCACAAGTTTGTACAAATGTCTCTGATGAGTAGATCAAATGTCTGAACACATGAACAAATAAGACTGAAAAGGAAATCTGGCCTTTCTGTACAAAAACCCTTAAGAGTCACACATTTGCTTCAGTTTGTATAGCCAACTAAAGGTCTTCAGTGTTTCTTCTTCATTTTACTTTTCTATGTTTTAATTTCTTTGGAATTCTAAAACTTTACACTCTAAAACTAAGTTTAAACAAAAAGTAACATGGTTTAAGGCTTTTGGACCCCACTGTATGTGGTAAAGAGGACCTAGGAGTGCTGGAAAGTGGTGAAAAAAGGTTTATAAGATCTGAATAACATTAGTTCTCATAATTCTGACGGATCTCTCTATATAGCGGCCAAAGGCATCTTTATATGTTTAGCACTTAGCACTACATAAACACTCCTTATTTACTAGACACACAATGCAACTGCTATGTAGCTGCGGCCCACTGAGCTGATCTTAGTTTTCCTGATAATGTCTCATTCATTGCAGCCGCTACGATTCAAAACAAGCTCACATGGCTCACTGTGGTAAGGTTAGCCCAGGATTATTTTTCTTACTCAACTTCCATCCCTAAAAAAACAACAGGCCCTATGTGACGAAATAAGCAGCCGTTTTTAGCAAGCAGCCTTAAGTAAGCGCTGGCGTTTGTTTTTTTAACCTTCATGCAAAAGCAGAAAGAGCGCAACACCACTGACCTTAGTAAGGTAATATACACACTGCTGGAAGGTGAACATAATGACCTCCTCCAGGACAGTCATGGCCTCCTCGCTGGCTGGCCGTGCAGTGGACAAACGCAACTCCAGCACAGCTTCCAACCCAACACCCATGAGGAACGTATGAGGAGAGACAACATTGGGAATGGGGTCAGTGTAATAAAGAGCATGGTAAACATTCTGTAAACAAGTAGTTGCGGAACAATTTACTGTGGGTCAAGTAATTACCCATGCAATCTTCTTCCTCTTCCTCTTCCTCTCGTGAGATCCCATGCAGTAAGTGAGGCACTTCTTGATGGATAAAATGGAGGAGCTCGATAGAGTTTGCCATCCACAGAACAAGCGGCTGTAGGCCTCCAAGGAGCTTCTCGGTGTTCCCCACTTCCACAGGCTCCACTTCACCTCCACTACCATAAACAAGCTCACAGCGGTTAGACGCCCAGGTATGCAGATAAACAGCGTCAGTGTCAGTGTGTTTTTACATGATTTAGAAAAATGTCTTTCACATTGTGTGAACATTTCATAATGAATGGACCTGTCCATATCAAAGAATATAATAAGATACATTAATGTATGTTAAATTTAGGATTTTTTTTCCTGCTCCTGTAAAGTGTTCTGTTGGTCCAACCTAAAAATTTGTTACAAGTAAATGAATTGTGTTTATTCAACCTAAAAAAAGACTTTGAGTGAACGATTCTTTCAATCTAAGTCATTTTTTGAGTTGAATAAAACTTATTCATTTGCTTGTAACAAATTAGAATATCTTTTTTAGATTGCACTTTTTACTGTGCACCAATACCCTCAATACCCCCTCAAATCTGTTTGATATCAAATCATATTAATAACTCCTGTTACTTTAGAGTTGCAAAACATATGTGATATTCTAATATTCTATTAGATCCTTAAAATATTAACAAACAAACAAATGTTTGTTTATCAGGCCCAGTATTAGCTTGTCACTAGTAGCACGTAGTTGCCAGCTCAGCACACCAGCCTCACTGGAGAGTGTGATTCGGCACAAACTGAGAGACTGAACTTGCAACGTGAGGTAACAGTAGAGTCACCTTGTGCAGTCCAAATTGTTCTTGCTTGTTTCTCACCTCTGGAAAAAGATTTTGTCCCAAAATGCATTGTCTAAAATCTGTTCATGGTGGAGAGGTAAAGACAGGGTGTTGTAAAGTAAAATAATTTTATAATTAACTGTTAACTAAGAATTATAATCTTACCATTACATTAGCATTACATACTTTAATAGTAAATAAAATCTATATATCTGTCTAGACATTACTGTAGCCTATTACTATAAAGAAATCGAGCCAGCAAGTTTCTCTACAAAGAACCACTTCACATCAAACCACTCTGAATGACACGCCAACATCCCAACATCCCAACAGCTCAGTACATAGAACTGACATACTATGAAACTCAAACACTGTTTTTTCTCCCACCAGGGCAGTAAAACAAGTTGATTCCAAACTTCTGAACTGCTACGTCACATTCTTGACTCCACCAAAATGATGCTCCCAAAATAAGCATAGATCAGAGTACGTTCCAGCTTATTAGGAAACAACAACAACAGAACAACTGCAATGGCACACTGTACATGTAGAAACGTTCCTTCCCAGACTCTGAAGAGGATGTTGTCATTCTTTATACACTTCCTAAGAAACCATCAACAGGCATGGCTGATCTTCATTTTTAAAACAGGCTGAAGTTGTCTTCCTATTCGCTAGCTTCTTAAATGCATTAAATTCTACAGCTTGTTTAGGCACCAGAATAGAGCTGTATCACCAAGTTGATATGGAAAATGAACAAAACAAGCTGGCAAACGGGAAGCCGCACATCTTTAACAAGGTCCCAGGCAACTTTAATTCCAAGTTTGTACTCCGGACAGTTTCTCAAACCTTGGATAATATCCAGACTTCATGCAGCACAGAGAAGGGAAGAGAGGAACAGTTCCACCTTAACTGCCATCGCAACCCCAACAGCAAAGTGTAAGTAGCAGCCATACTGTGTGACTGTACCTGCTGTTTGCTGGTTGAAGCAGATCATCTAACACTGACAGTTTCATAGTGAGACACAACTTTAACTTTTTTACTTTGTGTTGTTGTCAAGGTTCATTTTATTCTCCTGCCTGTGTCAGTTTCAACATGTGTCTTCTGTGTGATCACTGCGATGTCTCGCTGTAGCTAAAGAGAACAGAGCTCATCAAATTATTCATGAGCTCAGCAAAAAAAGGGAAAGCAGCTCGTTTCATCCTAGGTACAAATCATAGGCTGAAAATGGGAGTGTAAAATCACATGAGGCCATTTTTTCACCCCGACCATACCTTCAAACACTCTCAATGTAGACATTAGAGGACTGTTTAAAATGCTGAATAAAAGGACCCTATGGCACTAAGATGCATGGGTGCTGGATTAACTCTACTAATTGCATGTAATTGTATGTAATTAAAGTACTACCAATATTATCAGTGCAACCCAAATATGTTGTTATGTTCTGATTGGATGATAAATGTATGAGAACTTACGTTTCAGGCTGAATTGCTGCAAGATCCTTTGCCTTTTCCTACACAAGCATAAAAAAACATACAAGTGAGGCCTTTAAAAAACACTCACGGACAGAAGAAAGCTTAGATGTGCTGTCACTTAAAACTGAAAGCTTACCCAAACAGCCATCTGAACCTCACTGGCTATCTGTAGGAGAAGTCGTCTCAGGTCAGCCATGGGGAAATGTGTGGCTGACCGCTGGAGGCATAAGCATAGCAGGAATGATGGGGTTAGTTTGTGTGTTCCGTCATGGCAGTCCACTCTTGTGAATATCTCCTTCAGGATGCATTCTTCATGTTCCACATCATAGGTGAGGACGAGTTCTCTCCCACTCGCATCCCTCAAACAAGGCAGCGTGTTCAGAGGGCCTTTTGACACGGATAGCGCACACGACTTACACAGGGGAGGTGGTGGCCTGGTTGACTCAGTCAGCCGTGACAGGGTCACAGCAGGACAGTCACTTTTCATCCCCTCAGCGACAGGGTCCTTGAACATGAAGAGGTAATGCTCACCCAGGCCTATAACATCTCCCGAATGCAGCTCTGTCTCTTCACTGACGCTGACTCCGTTCCTCTTGACCATAGCCCCATGCAGGGGCTTCAGCACTGCGACCCCCACAGCTCTTCTGACTTCCTGCCCAGGCTCTGAGGCTGAACCGGCCTCAAGTTGCCGCACACAGCAATGCTGCTCCTTGATGTCAGGGGCCCAGAGCTTCACATCTACAGCGGGCTGCTCTTTCTCCCAGTCAGACCCCTCAGGGTCACGGCCGAAAACTGTGCTGCTCCTGTTCAGAGAGTAGACGATGAAATCCTGAAGATAGGATGAGATGATGGAGTATCAGTTTTGGGTGATGCTAATGTATTACCATCACAACAGTTATCCACATAATAGACCATACAGACTTCTACATCTTAAGAATAACTTAGCAACAAGTAGGGCTGCACAATAAATCATATCTATTGTTATCATGATATCGGTTTCCATGATAATCACATGATTAAGCACTGTGATGACAGATCACATCAAATCGTCTCATGTTCGCAGGGCCAGAGAGACACCAATACAGCACAATGCAGCACAAACCATTAGAAGCATAATGAGCGCTTCTCTGCGCTGGGCTGGAACCTGTGCTCCTGATGTTTTGCACATTTCATATTTCCTGTACTGCACTGGAATAAATCCAACAAAACTGGGCTAATTATGTTGTCTTTTTAATAATGCAGGCTCTTGGTCAGTGTTCTTTAAGTACTAGCGATGCCCATGATATGCACAGAGAAGCATAATACTTTTCATGATAGCAATAAAATATTGTCATATTGTCCATATCTACCACGAAAACATGTCTGGTGTCTAAAGTCTGCTTCTTAAGTTTTGCACTGGACATATAAGGGTATCACAACCTATACCTCATTAATTAGCACCGCATAACAACCTGCATTCATTACAAATCATCATATACACTAAACAATAACAGATGTTTATTTATCTCAGAAAGGCTGTTTCTGTGGTATAATTCAATGAGCTCTGTTCTGACTGGCTGTGTTGGGCACCACTCAAAAGTAGTCAGGGCTGAAACACTGCTTTGAACGTAAGTGTGACAGGGCGGGGCTAAACTGAGTCTCATGTTGTCATGACAGAAACATTTAATTCAAAATGGGCTATTTTTCTGTGTAATATCCATATACGGAATGCACGGCATGGGTAGTGATTGGTACATGCTAAAACGTAACCATGTTTCCTTATTACTTCTGGCCAATTAGAACAGAATAAGTGAGCTGACCAATTAGAGCACACTGGGCTCACTGGAAGGCGGGACTTCAAGACACAGGAGCTCTAACAGAGTGTTTCAGACACAGGGTGAACACAGATGTACAGTATGAGAAAAATATTGTGTTGTGGGAACACTGAAGTATGTAAATCTATTCCAGTAGACCCCAAAAATGAACATGATGGACAGCTGAAAATGAGATGGATAATATAATAGGTTTCCTGTAACATTTTGCTGTTTGAACATAAGCATGTGATGATTTGTTTGCATGATGCTGATTGGTGGCTTGCATTAACCCTGTAGCTCCAGTGTATGACTAAACAAGCAACCTTGGGACATTAAACATGTCTTAGCTGATTAACTGTATTTCGGGTAAGGGAAGGAAATGGGTCACATTTTGGTAATTTGATGTGAGTTTTCTTGTACACTACACACAAACAAATAAAAAAGAAAGGAGTTTATTTCCCTACGCCAGTTCCTCAGCAATTCCTATAAAGAGCTTTAGCCACTAAACACTGTATTAGAACCTAGTCTGATTCGGAGCCTGCTTTAGAGTATAAAGACTCCAGTTAAATATAGTGACGCGTTGGTGCTAATTCCGTCACAAACCTCTCACAGTACCATGGTGCAAGAGCTGTAAACAATAAGCAATCTCCCAAATCTGTTTTTGAAACATGCAGGTAGCCACAGCACAGCAGGCAGGACGTAAGTGCTCTGACAGCAGCTCTCTGCTGTCCTCAGATGAAACTCTATGTAAATGTGCGAGACTGGGAGGTAGATCACTAGGGAACAAGACAGCAGCCAAGAGTCAGACATAACGATGTGTATGCAGACTTAAACTTGTGTCCTGCTGTGACGCAGTCAATGCAAGCTCGAGCTGAGGCAGCATTGCTCCGAATGGAGCGAAGACTGAATGCCGCTAATGAGCCCACAGTGGCTGCTGTGTATGTCAGTCACCAACTTAGTGGGACACAGTTATAAGTAAACAATTTTTTTCATCTTTGCTGCGCTCAGTGAGTTCGTATTATGTCATCAGTTTATAAATAACCTGCTAGGACTCAAGTTTCACTGCTTAAAGTGGTTAAATTAAGAAAACAGGCCAGAAGATTAATGATAACCTTCATCAGTCGACCTTAAGATCAGGGCTGTTCCGCTCCAACCCTGGGTTGCTGGTGTCTGGCACTAGCTAAACCTGGCAACCCAACAAATGGGCTGTAACAGGTGTGCTTGGTTTGCTGGCCATGGACCCTCCAGGACCAAAGTTGTTCTTCAAAGTGCACTTGAAGTTATAGTTCCCCCAAAATCTGTTGAACAATTTCACCCTTACCTCACATGCATTTGACCTGCCTAAACGTGTCTAGAGCTTCTTTAGTTTTGCCCTGCTGCTGTGAGGCTAACGGAGCTAACATGCAATGCAGGACAGAGCTGTTGGATATCATGATGACGATATGTCATATAAAATAAATTCCGATTACAATAGTATGCCTCTGATTGGATGTGCTTCAAGGACTGATTTTTAACCTCCCCTTTAAGCAAACAGCAAAAGACACATTGACAAAAGCACATTCACTACTGTTAATAATATTGATCAATATTGTCACCATTAAAATACTAATGATAATCATACATGACACTTATAAAGCACTTTTTAAGAACCCAAAGAGGCTTACAATTATATCAATGCACAGAATACCCCAAACAACAGACAACAAAACACGGTAACACTGAGAAAGACAGCAGGAAGCCTGGAATAAAGAGTAGTTTAGGATTGGGGAGCTTTGTAGGCGAGAGAAAAAAATGGGTAGATCTGAATGTGAACAGGGAATCAGGAAGAGAGAGAGAAATAGGGAGCAGATCTAGAGAATGCCTGGTCTCCGAACCTAAGGAAGTACCATGAAGGAATGGTGAGTAGCCCAGCTGGGGAGGACCTTAGAGTGCGAGTGGGGTTGTAGGGGAAAGCAGATCAGACAGATAAGACAGAGTGAGGTTGTTAATAGCTTTGAATTGTATACAGCACTTTACTGGAAGCCAGTGGAGACGTAGTAACTTGCATCAGAACCACAAGCACAGTTTTTATCATTGAAAGACTGAGATACGGTCCGCACATACAGGAACATACAGGCTTGTTCAAACTGCATGCTTAAATTATCACAGTGTTGCCTTATAGAGTTTCTGACACTATTGCTTTAGGTATGGTACTGTGAGTCATTACTATATTATATCCCCACCTTTGTTTTTATACATTATTCCTTTTAAATTGCACTTAAATATGAAATAATTGCTTCACATGGCTGCTGCACATCTCTGACCAACATCATCCATCTTTTTCCACTATGTGTGTGTGTGTGTGTGTACTTGTGTGGTGCTGATCACTCAGCAGGCAAAGCTAATCTGTCAGGAAATGTGTCCACCCTCTGGACACCCTGCATTAGAAACACCACTTCCTGTGCTGTGTTTATATCCAGCTGATTTTTGCACACATGGCTGTTTTTCAGGGGATTTTCCCCTCTGCCTGGCACTCATGATCTCTCAGTGTTCTTTTCCAAAGGGATACGGGTGTTATGGAATAAAGCTTTGTTCCATGGCACACTGACGTCACATCGGCTGTACTGACCCAAAGCTACAATGTCAAACCCGCCCCCCCCCGCCATGAGGCCAGATATACAGATTATCAAATGCCATTACAGCAACATAGTGCTGTGTACTGTACTTGTTATAGATGGAGCCCTGCAAAAGTTATGCACTCAATGCATCTGATCCAATTATGTGCATAATTCTACATGATTAAAATGTACTGCACTGACACATACCAAAAGCAAGTAAACTGCAAGACAATAATCAATTGTCTTTACATGGTTTACTTATATAGGAATAACTCACTCATTTGAGTCAAGTACATTCAGTCACTTTTTGCAGTGTGCACTGATATGATGAGCAATGATCATGCCAAAAATCAAACAAACAAAGGAACATTCCATAAACAACAAGGAATTCCAGAAAACCAGTAGCAGTGGTATTTGATGAGGCAGGGGCGAAATCAGCGGGAAGTGTGTGTGTGTGTGTGTGTGGTTTAGGGGGGGTGTTCTGTACTACCTGTGTGTAACTGAAGCCCTGCAGTAGCAGGAAGTAGGGGAAATGCTGGGGTGGGTGAATGGAATACTGTGTGTGGTTGTCATCGCTGCTCTCTGTCTCTTCTTTTTCACCGGCTGGACAGTGCGGCGCTGTGCACGCGTCAGATTTCTCCCCCTGAGATCGGTCCTTAAGGCTGTTCTGGGGCTCAGGAGAAGACCCCTGCTGGCTTTGGCTCTCTGCTCTTAGGTCCGCTTCACTACGGCTCCTCCAGAGACCACCGTCTGTCACACCTCCACACACACCTGCAACCAACGCCATGGACTTCCCCCGCGAGCGCGTCTTCTGCAGTTTACGGGCCTGAGCATTGATCCCTGCGGAACACCGCACAGAAATAAACGCATTAGATGTCACTAATTGTCACTAATGATATTTTCAGTAATCACCTTTTTTTTTTAAGGTAAATAAACAACAGTGCGTTTTGCAAAACATTTTAAAGGTATTTCAATAAAATTCTGCAGCAAAATTGCATAGAAGTGTGTGTCCAACAGGCTCCGCTTCTTTATGTGAACGAGACCATTAATATGACAATTAAACAGATTTTATGTGCACTGAATGGCTGAAAAACAGTCAGTGTTACCTCAACAGCTTTTTCTATAATATATGTTTTTTTATATATGTTTTAGTTATTAAATACCATATATATGACGTGATTAGCCATCACTGCCTCGTACACTCAAAACACAATACTCTGTGTGGTGTGAGAACAATCGCTTGTTTAATGTGTTTTTCCAGGCTTGTAGTTCAGGATGGAGAAGTTTTTGACCTTGGCACATGTGAGCCTGGTATTTGGCCCTTTAGCCGAATGCCCCCCATGTGGGAGAGCAGGGTTCAGTCCCACTGTAGAAAAGCACTCATTAAACTTCTAACGGTTTGTGCTGCCAATAATATGATGTGTTTCTGGTGCTTTGTATATTCATCTGCCATCATAGTGAAAATCCATATGACGATAAAATATCACGCAGCATCATGCATATATTATTGCACCATCGTGTCCTACCCTGACGTTTTCTTTGTCTGTTTCTTCACTCTGGTTTACCTTCCCTCGTGTCTCTGGCCATGTGCTTCTGTGTGCTATGGTTTCCTCACTCCTATACTGGGATCACACTTCTCAAACACTCTTTTGCCCTGACTGTAATCACAAGAGTACATCATATGGGTACTGATGGCGTCACATGACCCACTTCAGATTACACTTCGGGATGCCAAAATCAATCCGGCACTATTTCAGGTTAGACTGTGACAGAATTAGACTCAGACTTCCTTTTTTCTGTTTTCATATCTGGTCCAGCATATTTAGCAGATATTAGCTCATTACAGATACCTGGATTTGGATTTGATACCTATCAAAGATCTGGAGAAACCTGGACTTCCCCAAAAGAATTTAATACAAATTCCTATAATAACTGCTAAGAACTTACTATCCTTTAAAGGCTAATGTGTTTCTGCCTCTTAATCTCCTCTTTTCTGTTCATCCCATGACGCTTTCAGTGCAGTTCAACACCAGTTCTACTTGCTCAATCACCCCACATTGTTTAGCCCATCGCTTCTGAAGAAGTCCACTTTGTTTTCATGGCAGCATACATGAATGGTCAGTCTTCTGGGGTTAGGGAACCAGAGTGGTTCTGTTTACTCTCCCCTACAAGGAACCACCTGACTCGATTTGTTGCATCACAAAGCGCTCTGTACACCAGCTGGAGCTAAAGTGTGAATAACTGTAATATCTTCCAGATTCCAGCAGTGTGTGATGGTGGTTGTGCAGGTATATGGAATGACAAAGCTGAAATTGGCTTCTTCTTCTTGCAGGCACTATTTAAGGTGGACATGTGCCAGAATGCACATGTGCCAGAACGTAACTGTGGAAAATTCAAATAAAAAAAACTACACTTTTGTAGAAATTATAACTTAAAATAACTTTTAGCATCACTTTTGCCAGTGTTGTGTTCCTGTGGGGGTCTTGAGCGCTGAAGAACAGGGTAAAAGGGGACTAATAATGTATACAGAGAATTGGACCGATTACAATCTGTGGATCTTAAGTATTAAGTATTAAGATTAAGTATTCTGCTATTGCTGTGTATATGTATAATATAATATATATTATATATTCATATATTTATTCTCAATTTTTGTCAAATTTGACTTTTAGACACCATTTGATTACAAGAATGACCACATGTATGTATATGTATATATATTTATATATGTATAGCGATCATATATATAGTGTTGTTGTCCAAAAAACTCAGTAGCTGTCTTTATATTGTATGTACATTTTGTGATGACTGGACCAATAGAAATGCTCCAAACCGGCCTTAGAATAAAATCTCTTTACCTTAACTTACAATAAAAGTTATCAAAGTTTTGCCTTCTCCTGTAAAATGACCATTTTAGTTTTTTTTTTTCTTTAAAGAGCGACAATATCTAAAAATAAGCTACATAAAGTATCTTAATAAATGTGTTCCACACAGAGACAGTGAGTATACTGTCCACACTCATACTGTACACTCAGTTTAAAACTAATTACCAAAGAATTTAGACAGACGGCAAACTGTCCCCAAAGTTCTGACTGGCCGTGTATGCTGACGTAGAGAGGAGCCTGAAGTGGCATCTTGTGCATGAGCCAGGGTCATTAGGAACGTGTAATGGACTGTGTGCAGGAAGCCAGCTGAACTCGGGGAGCAAAAATAAATAAATAACTAAACACAAATTAACAGTGGGCAGAGTAATTGGTTGCCTGGAAACAGAGAGATATATATAATGGTCTCTCAGAAAGACGGACTAGAAGTAGTCGTAAACATTGCCTGCTGGTGAAGCTCACTGTGGTGGTACTGGGTGTCGGGGGATTCTCACTGAATGGGTTTAAAATGAGATACCGGCGGTTACTGTGTCCTTGTCTCTGGAGCTCTTCTCCTCCACGCTGGCTCTGTGATGGATCTCAAAGCGCCGTGCATAGCCTTCTCTGGGCTTCCAGAGTGACTGCAGGAGGAGCGGTCGCTCGTTGTCCCCAACAACCCTCACGCACTCTGTCCTCCACTCCTGCTCTACGATGCAGCCGATGACATCACACAACACGTAGGCATCAGCCTCAGTTTTGCTCAGAGAGTATCTGTGAAAACACATGAAACGGTCTCTCAGCCATTCTGCAGTAAATTACTCGCAGCGTTTCACTCAAAGGGTTGTTTGTAGTGTTAGAAGTCGGTCAGTATAGTCTGCTCAGATCAGATTCAGAGTTGTATGAAATCAATACAAGACAAGTGAATCTCTTAAAATCTAAGGCATTACAGGGAACCTTGCACACCTACAGGAGTTGCATCTATCGTTATTGTTATTGATGGGAATAAAGATACCATGAAGCACTTTCTGACATACATACATACATACAAACACGCTGCATGAGCCCCAGCTGACAGTGTGGGATTTCAAGATGAATGAAAATTATTACGGAAAAGTCTGTAACTGCCGTGTTTTGAAGGGAATGGAATAGTGGGGACTAGTTTCACCAGTATGCCACAAATATTCCAGATAACACCTCATACATACAGTACGAAGCATGCAAACAATAGGCTGTTAATGTTACTTCAATGGCTGTGCCAGGCCTCTTTCAGTAATCACTCATCTCCCGCTGTGTAGGCACTTACAGTCCGGGTTAATGTTAGTCCAGGTTGCTACTGAGGGACCAAACATTAGAGAGATATATATAGAAAAGCCAACATCTTGAAGTAATGATAGCCTTTAGCGTTGCAGTCCGCTAGTCTTGCCTGCAGTGCGCCTTGGTTGATCATGTACAGTTATAGGTCTCTCGGCCTAAGAGTGACAAATCCACTGAAAACAGGTATTCCCAATAGCATCAATGGCTTTAATATTTCCAGAATTCCAGAGCCAGAAATGTGAGTGCGAGTGTACAGGATGAACATGACTGCATCTGTATGTGAAACAGCATTTAGCATCTAGGGCTGTGTAAGTTGGTGTCACAATATGTACCATGATACAATTCAATACTGTAAGTGAGGACACACGTTGCATTTTTTAGATGATCTTAGGAGAACTCTCATAGTACAAAAGAACACACCACCATATGTCAACAGTGTGCTCTTACACTGAACGCAGCACAAAATGACCCGCAGTCTGCCTCAAATCTTTGACTGCAAATAATTGATTTAAAATCAATACTGTGTTTTTGAGAATCATTACAGTATTCTAAAATACAGAATATTTTCTAAATCACTTTATCGTTCAGGGTCGAGGGGGGTGCTGGAGCCAGTCCCAGCATACAATGCGCGGAAAGCAGGAAACACCCTGTACAGGCTCCCAATCCATTGCAGGGCAGACATACATATTCACACCTAGAGCATCACCAGTTCACCTGACTGTATGTCTTTGGACTGTGGGAGGAAACCAGAGCACCCAAAGAGGACCCATGCAGACACACAGAAAGGACCCCAGACTCCCTGGCCAGGAATTGAATCCAGGCCCTTCTTACTGCGAGCCAACACCACTGCCCACTGTGCCACCCTGCCACCCTTGTGATACTGAATACTCCTGTAAGCATCGTAAGCTGTTGTGTGCTTACATGTGTGCACTCACGTACATCTATATATATACTGTTATCCCATACTGTTTACTTTTGTACTTGCACAGCGCACTTTACACATGCATATGCACTTTACACACAACTTGCACATGCATCCATACAGTACTGTACTTTCACTTCTTTTTTACTTAGTGTTTTTCTTTACTCAGTCGTACGTGTATTCTTATTTTTCTCTCCTTTTTATATTGATATTTATTTATTTTTTAAGAATGTCGAAAACGGTGGAACTGCAAAGTAAGAATTTCATTGTACAATGTAACTGCTTGTTATGCTGTGCATATGACAATAAAACTCTTGAATCTTGAATCTTGAATCTATATATTGTTCAGTTCGTTTTTTGTGCAATACAAATATTTTACATTTACTTTATTAAATGTAAAATAAAGTAAAATCCAACAAGTAAATGGCACTCATTCATGCTTGGTATGTTCTATGTGTACCACAGCACACGGTTTTTACAAAAATATAAGAAGGGGATTATCAAGATTTATAAGCTAGTTACATTAGCCAGAGTTAGTATACTATATATTCGCTACTTAAGGATCGGACATCAGTATCTATAAAGGGAAAATGGTATCAGTGGTATCAGTGCATCTCTGACACTTGTTTGGTGGGGCCAATCAAACAGTTGTGAACATTCCACCTGTGCTGGAGTCCACACCAAACGACTGAACTGTGGTACGGCACAAAACATGTGCCCTAGATGGCTTTCATGTTCACGTCCTGCTTAAAGTGTGTTTAAATTTAAGTGTGTCTTTAAGTGTGGTTTAAATTTAACGTTTTGATACACTTAGACACACATTCATATCAGTAATATTTTAAGGGAAAGGTTCGTTTTTATACAGTAATAGTGAAAGTTAAAGGGTTTTCTTTCCTCTATTGGAAGCAAATGTGAAAATAAATTTCTTGTTTCATTTCCAGATGCATAACCAAACTACAGAAGTAAACAGCCTGAAGGCCATTTGTGGTTCCTCACTCTACATAACATAATACTAGTTACATTTTTCAGTTTTAAGAATTATAACTCAACAATAATATGTTTTGGGTTTAAGAACTTTACTCTTGTAAGAAGGTCACGTATGCTTCTATCAGAAAGCTGTGTTCATATGCAGTTAAGAAAAAGTAAAAAAAGCAACAGAAAGAAAAACAGACACCCACACAAACACACTCTCAGCTACATGCGCTCCAAATATGTCTGGTTGTGGAAAATGCAAAAACTGAAAGAAATCCAGTTTCTAAAAGATCAGAGTCAGCATCTTGGTGGTTTGCATTCACCGAGGAATTCGCTTCAGCTAGAATTTCCCACATCTCCAAAGCAAACGAGACTTTCGCTGTAACTTTAACAGACATCTACTCGTGCACAATGGCTGCTTTTTCAACTGGAAATCAGTGGTATTCATCTAGAACTCCTCAGGAACGTTCATTCATATCCAGCAGCTATGAACTGCACAGTGAGGTAAGTCTTACAAAGCCACTCTACGGACAATAATCAAATCATTCTCCACTTTTTCATAATGAGCTTATATCGCTCACCTTTTTAAAACATCAAGTACAGAGAGCTTCATGGTACTGTAGGGAAAGGGATGTTTGAGGTGAACTCTTATGCATTTCCATTCAGCCTGTGGTTCCATTTCAACCTTGTTTAAACTTAAATTCCATTCCATTGGTTATACTGTCATTGCTGAATCTGTCATAGTTTACCCTAGATAATATGGCATTGAGATGAATAAATATTTGGAATAATAAGACTATAAGCCTGCAGTTTAACGGTGTCTGCAGTGGGGATACTGATACCTATGACTGACAACACAAAGCAGTTTCCAACATGTACCAGCGCTGGTGCAAGCATATGTACCAGAAAGCAGAGCTTAACAACACGTTGGTGGCATGAGATCACAAGCAGCAGTAAAAATGCTCATGGCTAAATCTGTAACAGCAGTATATCGTGGGGATTCTCTCTGTAATCACTCATCTGCTGCTGTGTAGTCACTTACAGTCTGAGTTAATGTTAGTCTAGATAGTTATTGCGGGAGTGGCATAATGATAGCCTTTAGCCTTGATTTAGCCTTTGGCACAGCAGCCCACTAGCCTGGCTTGTGTGTCCGGCAGCTCTGTCTGGGTGTTTGCCACCCTCGGGCAGCTGTATTACCAGCAGCGGGGTCTTGTGGCCCTGTGCTTCTACCAAGCTGGAAAATACACTAAAAGTCGCTGCCACTGACAGTGTGAACTCAGAGTCTGACATCAGAGATGTAGCGTGAATGAGCGAGAGGCATATATAAGACCAATGGCTGAGCCAGAGAAGCTGCTGGGTGCTTACATGTACACGCCACAGCTATGTCTATATATAGTTCAGCTCTGTTTCTGACTAACTTTTACATTTACCAAAGTTAAATATGATCCCTATTATTAATTATACTGTATAATAATAAATAAGAAATAGTAAATAAAAAATAGTTTTTCTTAAGCATCTAATTTAGGTAATCCAAAAAAAAGTTTTATGTGGGACACAGAACATAAACTTTAAACGCCCCCCCACCCAAAAAAATGTTAAAAATGTAATTGTATAATTGTGTAAATATCAGGACTTGTAAGCTAGTGAGGGTAGACAGAGTTAGCATCAGTATCAGGACTTGGTATCAGTATGTATTTACGAATCAGGTATCCGTATCAGCATAGGAAGGTAAAAAGTGGTCCTAATCCATCTTTCTCAGCCTCTGTTTATATGTTAGAATTCAACTGGCTTTTTTGTTACTGTGCCTTTAAGAGTAACATATGTTAAAAAAAAAAAAAAAAGAAAAAGAAAAAAAAGCAGACCAGGCAGAAATACTCCTTATAACATCAACGTGAATGGGCGGAGCTAAAATGCTGTTGGCTGAATAAGTAGGTATATGTAAACGTGATACGTACATCGCAAAAACAATGAAACAAAAACAGGCCACTTGGTGCTTGGTTTCCATATCCAAGGATGGCATGGACTTGAATGGTTTGTTTGGAAACTTTAACAATGTTTACACACTATATCAAGCTCTTTTATTCCTAATAAGACATTTGGTTATCCATAACATGGGTATTTACAATAATAACTTAACAGTGTAAAACATTTTACACAATTTTATTTTCGCTACAAAATGTAATCAGCCTTCATAGATATGAACTGAATCTTCAAAAGTTACTTCATAAGGATTCCACTGGAGTTACAAGACTAATGTAGATAATGTAGATCACACCCAAAAAATTACATTAATTAAAGCACGGAAAAATCCCAGATGTCCAGAAGGCCATGTTATACCTGTGTACGTGTGGTGTGTGCTTTTGTCCATTATAGCAAACAGATAGTCATACAGCATTTGAGACCACATACAGAACCAGTCAAAAGTTTAGACACTGCTAACTAAATGGATGTTTCTGGTTATCTTGAAGACTCTACAGGCTTACACTTATATTACATAATAACATAAATATCCTGATATACCACATATACTCTTGATAAATCACAGTAATATATTTTCCCATATCGCCTCAAATATATATTTTGTTGCACAAAAAACACAGCTGCACAGTTTTAAGCTGTAGTTCCCCTTTCAATTTAGTGAATATTGGGCAGACTAATAGAATTCAGGCAAAGCTGCTTAGAAAAAAAGGGTTTTTGAGGTGGACTGCGTAATTCCATCAGTGCTATTTCACAGCTAAAAATAAGGAAACCTTTTTATGAGCAGCCCTGTCTAAACTTTTGACTGGTACTGTAAGTGGCTGAAAGCATCAATTACTGAGCAGCTAGATTAGCTCAGTAGCTCCAAAGAAAACTGAGAACATATGTCAAACACTAACTGAAACATAAGTAACTGAATGTGAGCGTGCTGTCAAAGACACATTGTTACAGACATGACTGGGGAAGCAGTAAGCACATGGCTAACCCTCGTGCAGGACTCTAGCTCATGTTTGCTGGCTCTGGAAACACTAGAAATATATCTTCTCTGACTAACATGCCGGCACATCCTCCACTGAGGGGAAAAGACTTTACATAGAAGACGGTGGGTCCTCATCAGCACTGTAGTGGTCAGTATTACTTCATCAGCTAGTCTAAAAAGGCAGCTGCTGATACTCCTCCAACACGAAAATCTACTGAATTCTACTTCTGAAATAATGTTTTCAAATTTTACCCTCCAATGTGACCATCTAAAAAGGAGGTCTAAAGCTAGTTTTGGCTATAATCCGCTGTGGCTGGGTTAATTGGGCTACTCCTAAATACCTACATGTTTTAAAGGAGACATGTGTCACCGTAAAGCTAACACCAACACATTCAGGATAACACAGGGACACATGACAAGTCCAGCGTAAGGGTGCCCTCACCTCTCTAACGCCTCTTTGACCAGTTCTTTGGCGCTGGAGTGCGTTGTGGCCAGGACACTTTTGTAGTTGGCACCTTCGCAGATCTCGTTCCCGAATATCTTCAGAATGCCAGGCGCCGTGATGTGATTGGACAGTTCGGAGGGGTCGTCTGTCACCGCCGACTCTTCTCCCGCTGAGGCCATCTCTCCACGAGCCCTGAGCACGCTTCGGGTGAACACGGAGGACAGGCGGTGCTGGTGCCGGCGGATCCTGCTCTTGGCCGGCTGTCTGATACCCACGCTCTCCACTGATCTGGCTGTGCCACTGGAAGAGCTGGAACTAGGCAAAAGAGGGCAAGAGTGACGGAACAATGTTGGTAGCACAAAAGTACAGAACCACATCTGCTTCTGCAATCTCAGAACCGCATCGTCCTCCCTGTTGATCCACAATGGGACCTCCACTTTGGTGCCCTTCCTCTGCTGAATAGAAAGAGTCTAGCTTCTGCTGGTGGTTCAGGTTGGAATGCCGTACCTTGCACCACTCTACCCCTGAACAAATCAAAGAACAGTCTGTAGATTACGACTGATCCTGTAATCTGCTTAGGTGAGAAGCATGAGGGTCTCAGTGTTTGGTCCTAGGGACTGCATCAACACCATATATAAATCATACGCTGCATGTTTCCTTCCATTCCTTCCTATTCAAGAACACTACTCAGCGTACAGCTCTTCAAATTAAAGGGGTGTTATTTTTTCTACATGATTAAACTGCTGTGAGGTAAGAAAAGTCATTCAGAGTGGATTGGTGTTAAGTTCTCCATTCCAGAGGAACTTTTGAGTCAGAATTGTTCACAGTGGTGCTGATTGGAACCAGACGTCTGGAGAGTTTAATCCCTCTCAAAGCTCCCTCACAGAAAGTTATTACATGGGACTGATGTGAATACGCTGCCTAATGGCCGAGACATGGTTTCAGGATTGTTTTGAGGTCAGGCATTGACCTAAAACAAATTTTTGAAATACATTCATGGTAGAAAGGTACATGCAGGGTGCTGTATGGCAAAATAGCCCCTGTAGATAATGTATTCTTTTAAACGTACCATATAAAAATACTGCATATAAAACCCAGACGAATAAAAATGTCTTTCTTCAGATTGTCTCAAAGAAGTAGGTGGGGCTGAACGATTTGGGAGGAATATCTAATCGCGATTGTTCTGATCAGTATTGCCACTGCAATTTAAATTGTAAATATTTCCTGAGAACTGAAGTCCAAGCCTGTTATTTGGTCAGTAAGACCAGAGTACCCCATTTCCCAGTTAGCTGTGGTTATGATGTCACAGCATTTAGTTGTTTGATTGCCTCTGATTAGTGTAACTCACCTACAGGCAGTTTACAAGCTCTGATATTACGTTAATGTTCCCCGCTTAAAACAAGGATTTGATATAAATAGTCTATAATTAAAATAGCAGGTCTTGTGATTTGAATATTGCACTCTTTTAAATTGTGATTTTGTTCTAAAATCGACTTTTCTTTCAGCCCTATAAACAGATTAACATCAGCATTTCACTGAAAGAAGTTCTGGTGATGAATGCAGAAAGCATGAGTTCTCCTTCTACACTGATAGCCTGCTGAAAGAGTTCAGTGATATACACTCATCATCATAAAAAAATAGCTGCACCCAGAAGTAATGAAATTTGGTGCGTAGGTTTGACATCGTGACACAGGCAAATGATTCAAGTTTCATGTTCGGCTGTGCATGTGATGTGAGCAAGGACAGGCCTTAGACCCTGCTGTACCTGACTGACTCAACAGTCACGACTGCAAACAGTGTAGAGTCCCGCTTTTGTCTTGATGGAAACAACCAATGAATCGGTGTGTGGAGCCTCCGTAGTCAGCACATTTGGCAGACCTATGCCTGATTAAAAAGTGTGTGGGGTGCTATTGGACGCTCTATCAACACTCCACCCCTACCGCAAAATCTGCAGGAACTGTGTGAGAATATTCAAGCTGCATGGAATGGATTATCACAGGACATCATTAGGAACCTCTACAACTCCATGCCGAGACGTCTTGTATATTGCATTAGCAAACATGGCGGCCCAGCGCCATGCTGAGAGACCCTACTTCTGTATGTGTAGCTCAATAAATATTCACCATATCAGTCTAAATTTATCATAATTTATTGGTCCTGGTAACCTTTATCTTCCTTCCCAATAGGACTGCAATCCCACACTTCCTTCTGAGTCCAGCTATTCTTTTGACAATAAGTGTATAATAGAGATAGGATAAGATCTTAAACAACTTTACTTATGGAAATCTGATTCAGCTAAGACCCGTCTGAGATGAGTCCGACACTTGTGAGGGTTTCTTCTCACAAGACATATTTAAGAAACAGGAGGAAACTAGTTAAATCTCACTCTGGTTGGAAATTAGCCTTAGCCATGTCTAGGAGAAGTACCAGAGATCAGGATGAGCTCTCATTTAGAATATTTCTTTCCTCTAGGAAGTATGTTTACTGGTGATACTGAACAGTGAATAAAAGGATTACATATGTGTTGTAGACATCATGACCTCTGGTTCCAATCACTACCACTGTAAAGAAGTGGACAATGCACAATTCCATATCTGAAACTGACTTTGTTTAGATTTCAGTGATTGAATCATATAGAAATATGGGAAAAACATCTGTGGACATTTTTCACATACATATTTCATTTATCTAGTCAAGTAATTTACATTGGCTAGAGTTATTAAATGTAGGGATTTTCTAAAGAGAGTAAGCTGTGTAAAAATGTCAGTGTGGACAAAATGAAACAGCCTTGTTTGAGAGACTTTCTGTCGCATTGGACAGAGAGAGAGAGAGAGAGAGAGAAAGAGAGAGAGAGAGACTTGCAGTGATTTACATGATTTCTGCATGAATAAAATATATCACCACACTCTTGTGTAATAAACGCTGTTTTATTAAAGGCAATCGCTCTGAACAGACCCAGAAGTTCTATATAGAACCTTTTCAGGGTTTTATGGTTCTGTGCATTGTGAAGTGATTCTTCTGATGGTCGGATATGGTTGTATATGGTTCTATACAGACGCTTATTGAAAATGGTTCTATATAGCACCGAAAATGCTTCTCTTATTGTTACAATGTCAAACCACACAAAGACTCTTTTATTTGTTTATTAACTTTTTAATATTAATTAGTAGTAGTTACTAGTCATTAATAGTAGTTTATAGTCTAGGCCGAAGTCGTTAAACCTCTAATTCTCATTAGCCTGGAAGAAGCGGAGACACCGACCAATTAACCTCTAGGTAAATAAGAGAAACGACTGTCTGTCAGAATAATACAGAGCAGGATAACAGAGTTGAACAGCTGCTGATATTAAAAGGGGAATTTGCATAATTAAATGGTGAGCAAGGTAACAGAGTCATGCCGGTTGGTCTGATGTGAAATGCTTTGTTCTAGAGAAACTTACAGAGTCAGAGCTGTTCACAGTGGTGGTGACAGGAACAGAAAGTTATTAGATTAAATGCTCAGATTTAGGCCTACACAGTATATCGTTTCAGTATCATCATTGCAATTTGAGGATGCGCAATACTCACATCGTAGGATGTGAAAAACATCATGCTACAACTTTTTTGCTGCTTGATGCAACAGAAACAGGTCCTCGAGCATGGTAAAGATGGACACTGTTGTCCCACAATGCAACGGGAAACAGAAAGGGAGGAGCTTCATACATCTGGAAATTTCAGTAAAAATGATGGGATGCGACGGTGGCTGTGGTGGTGGCAGGACCAGAAATGGTGTATAAATGTGAGTTTGACCCAAATCTGTCAGAACAGGCTGTAAACATAAATGTACTGCAGTAAATAATGGGTTTATTTGTTTGTCTCCACCAAAGCAGCCTTCAGAACTCAGCTTGGTATGCTATAAGCTTCATCACTTCCTGTTAGTAAGAAATGATGTAGTATGCTAATATTCTGTGTACTAGTCTGCAGAACTCATACTATTAAGAATAGTTCACAGCATATACTGTTTAGTGTTAGTGTGCAGGTGAGCAGGTGAGTGCTGTGCTGTGCTCTGGATGCTATGATATATGTAATCTTATTCTATCCCAGGTATATACCCTATATATCTTTTATCTACCTTGCATCTCCCCAAACTGCATATACAGTATACAGGGATGTGTACTGTTATATAAACTGTATATTTGGCTTAACAGAGCTATTCTGGTGTTTAGTACTGTGTATATTTATTGTCTAGTGTGTATTTTGTATTTAAGTCACCTGCTTTTGTGTTTGGTGCACTGAAACCGATTATAGAACATTACAGCTCCAGCAAAGATGGTTTACTCTCACAATTAGTGTTAATAAGATATCTCTCAGCTTTATTGTCACCTCAATCATTTTACAGTTAATAATGTTAAATACTGATGCTCCAGTCATATGGTGAACACTCTCTGAACATTATTTCATATTGCAGTATATATATATATATATATATATATATATATATATATATATATATATCTCACAGGGCGGAAATTGCAATGGCATTTTTTCTGATATCGTGCAGACCTAGTTAGACATGTGCTGCCTTAAGTCTGCTACATTGTTTAATGATAGTTTGTGATAAAGTTATTTTGCCTTAAAATGTATTTAAATCTGTATTTGTTAATTCAGTCATGGTGGAGGGATACATGCAGGACGTCATAAGACAAATTAGTCCCCAGATAAAGCTTTTTTTTTCAGATTTATGACTATTTTACCATCAATAACAATAAATATAGAAACTCAGAAAGCATGTGTAGCTTCACTCAAGGTTTTAGACGGTAATCAAAGTGGCTATGTGTGTCTTGCAGACATGGGGACCCCTCGTTCCCATCACCACCACATTAAAGAAATCAAAAGTCTATAAGTTACTCTACAATTACCCACTTCACCTGAAACCACTGTGAATGACTCTGTTTGCATCTCAGGTGCTGAGCTAAATACTAATATAAGTACAAAATTTGGTGGAGTTCCCCTTTAAGGTTGGAAGTGAATCAGCGCGTGTTAACTGTGTCCACACAGGAATGAAGTCAGTTCAGAATAATTCACTTACTGGACGGATCCATTGCTCTGCTTCCTCGTGGCCTTTGAGAAGGGCCTCCTGGGTGCTGAGGTGAGGGGTGAGATGTCCGCAGGTGACGGAGGAGGGAGACCCCTCTGATGCGTTAAAATCCGCTCACTCGATATCATGGTGTCTCTAAAGCCCCCCTAAAGGCAGTGCGACCCTGTTAGACTGAGCAGCGAGCGTCCTTTAATGGCTAACATCCTCTAAACAACAGAGACGCGAAGTCTGAGCGAGTCCACTCCAACAAGCCCTCATGACCGGACAGAGAGCGTTCAGCAGCCTTCACCCCAGAAAAGTGGCGCGGGTGAAAAGTGGGCCAGTCATGTTCACGGCGGCGCCAACTTCCCTCTCTCTCTCTCTCTCTCTCTCTCTCTCTCTCTCTCCCTCTCTCTCTCTTTCTGTTTCTCTCTGTAGTATCTGTAGTGAAGTTCTACTCAGTCTGTCTGAATCGGCTTGTTCCTCTCAGCGCTGCTGTGTGTGTACAGGGGGGTGTGATGCTATGGCTGAAGGGAGGGTCTGTGAGCGACCCACTCTCCCCTCACTCCACCTCATCTGAGAGACTTCAGACCCTCCTCATTCATTCCTATACTGAATTCTGGCCGATAAGATCCGGAGGGGGTTGAGCGGGTCTGCTGCCCATATGCAGGCATATCCAACATTTCGGAATAATTCAGTCCCTGAGTTGTGAACGGATGCATTTAGAGGGGTTTGCGGTGAAATGGTTCATTGTAGAGACGCGCAGTGGTGGTGATAGGAACCAGACACAGAACGTACAGGTCTCCTCTGAGTGTTATATGTAATGTTGATGGTGGTAAAATAGTAATAAATCTAAGGGAAAAGGTTTTCTTAAGGGAGTATTTGTTGTCATATCTGCTCTCACAGCTGCCGAGCGGGAGGAGGTTCAGAAGCAAGTCCAGAATCAGCCGGTTCTGGTTTCTACCCCCACGCCATCAGGCTGCTGAACAGCCAGTAGTGCTGGTGCATTGGTCAACGGGATCGTCACTATACATCTTACCTAAATCATTTCAATGATCTCCATGGACAGTCCACACCATTACTCTCACCATCACTCTGCACTTTACATGTAGCATATCTACACCTGCACATATAGACTGACATCTCGCTTATCTTCTATGCAATACTATGATGTATGTAATCTTATTCTATCCCAGGTATATACCCTGTACATCTTTTATCTACCTTGCATCTCCCCTGCAACTGCACATGCAGTATACAGGGATGTGTACTGCCATATAAACTGTATATTTAGCTTAACAGAGCTATTTCTGGTGTTTAGTACTGTGTATATTTATTGTCTAGTGTGTATTTTGTATTTAAGTACTGTGAGGGACTACACACCTAAGATTTTTACTCACCTTCACACCTGTGTAATGTGATGTGACAATAACTTTGATTTGATTAGATATTTGGCTTATTAACAGCCTGCATGTATCCCTCCACCATGACTGGATTACAATAAATTGATTCAAATACATTTGAAGCCAAAACTTAGACTTAAAACTAAAAACTGAAAATATCTAATAATATAGCTTTCCGTGAAGGAGCATTTAGTGGCAGGCATCTGGTTCCTATTATCACCACCGCAATCAATTCTTACTCTGAAGGTTTGTCTAGAACAAAGCATTTCACACCAATCCAAATGTCAAACTTTTATTATGTAGAAATTTGGTGGAGTTACACTTTAAAATGGTAACATTAGTTTCCTCCTCCTATATACACTGAATATATATAAGTGAATGTCTGCTGGATAACAGTGTTGAACAGCTACTGATATTAATCTAGGAAGTGGATCAGCACCAAATACTAAACATCAGCATGAACATACAACTATGAACACCACCTCATCCTCAACCAATACAAATACTGTAGAAGATCAACATTTTAACAGTGAATTTGGTTCTTGTTGCAGTGGAATCACTGAAAAGCCTGATCAGTGCTGACTCTGAGGCCGAGGTCATTATTAAAGACCTGATTAAAATTTTCCTAGAAGATGCTGAACATTCCAAGCGGTAGGCGAGGCAAGAAATCAGTAATTGGAGTCATAAAAATGAGCCAGCTGGAAAACTGACCGTATTGAATACAGTAATGTTAGTTTCCTCTCACTGTAACAGACACTGGACAAGAGGGAAACACAAAGGACCTCAGTGCTAGTCCAGGACTGTCAGTTTGTGTCTGCTGAACAGTGAAGTCATTTTTTGGCCATGTATGATGTCTGAATAAAACTGTCAGTATCTAACTATAATTAATCTTTAATTAATCATTGCTGGTCTTTTTGTTGTTGTTGTTTTGTCAGTTCTGTTTGGCAAGTCTGCCATTGGCTTTTTACTCTTAAGCACCTTAAGAGCACCCCCAACTGGTCACTGCCTGACCCTGCACTGACCAAACTCATGCTGGATACATGGCCATCCGCAGCCTTATTACACCTACCTTGTACTTCCTCTCAGTTCTACCTACTTTACAGTGTCAGTTACTGACTGTAGCCCTTCTGGTGTTTCTCTGCCCCCCTGCTAAGAGTGAGTGATTCAACAAATATCAAAATATCATATTCAGATTTCTTTATGGGCTTTGTGTTAGCCCTACTCCACCATACACTCACATGCAACATTACGGGTGGGTTACTAATGTACAGCCCGGCCTGGAGGATTCCAGTCAACTTCAACCAGATGTCTAAAGAGTTTCATGCTCTGAACACTACATACCTAAAATAGATGCTTCTTCAAGGGTTCTTTAGATAATGCAGTGGTTCTAATTTAATGCTTAAATGGTTTTGTGCATGGCAAAATGGTTCTTCAGATTAAAGGAGAATGTGTTGTAAATGGTTCCACATAGAACCATTTTTGAAAAAAAAAAAAAAGGGTTCTGCTATTGTTATGACATCAAGCTTGTGACAATAGAATAATTATTTCTGTTGTGTATTAATGTGATTATTGTTAATTAGTAACAGATAAAAAGTAAGAAGTGTTAATAATAGTTCATAGTTAAGGCCAAAGCCATTGAACAGCTTATGTTCAGAGACCTGGGGGATGCAGAGACACCAATTCATCCAACAGAAATTCAAATAACAGAAATAGATGTCCGAATGCCAGAATGCAAAGGAATAACAGTATTGAAAAGCTACTGATTAATGATGGAAGTGATTCAGCTCAGCAACAAATAACAAACATTTCTATGCTGAAACAACAGAAACTACTTGCTTACTCATCTTCTAAATCTGGGTTCTGGGTTGGGGGGGTGATGGAGAAAAACCCAGTGTCAATGGGCAGAAGGCAAGAAACACCCTAGACAGGCTGCCAGTCCATCACAGGGCATATACACAGACATACACACTCACACCTATGAGAGCATATGTTTGAACTGTGGCAGGAAACCCATGCAGAATATACCAACTCCACACAGAAAGGACCCCAGACACCCCGGCCAAACCAAGTCCCTCTTGCTGTGAGGCAACAGCGCTAACCACTGTGGCACTGCGCCACCGTGCCACCCACACAACAGAAACCAGAGTAAACAAAAATCATTTTCAGAATGAAATACTACATTCAGAATATCACGTGAAACATGTACGTACAATCAAATCAATAAATCTTTGTCAATTTGTATTGACCACCTTGTTACACCAAATAATTATCCAATTCTTTTTCCATATATAACCACTGCCCTGATTTTAACCACATACATTTACACCTGGTAGTCAAAGCATCTCCAGTCAGTCTTGCTGAAATCTCTTTGCTGTATTTGATGGAATAACTGCTGCAAACTACTGTAAACCAGCCTTACATCACAAACCAGCTTAACTCTGATTAGGGATATTGTAGCTACCAACTACTGGCTGGCCTGGCTATGGATGCGCAGGAGGTGTGGCCATGAATAAAATCCCCTGGGAGAACACAGAACATGCAGTGAGAGACATTAAATCATCTTAACAGTTGTTTATTAATGAGTATATAAGTTGCATGAGCTATTCTGTGCTGGACTGTGGGGGCTGGTTGTGGGGTAGTGATGCAGTGTTGGTGTCTCCAGTCAGGGACAGCTGGATGGCTATTGATGACCTGCTTGCTATCCCTACCATTCAGATGCGCTGGGCAGTGGTTTCCACTGTTTCCCTGTATAATAAAACAGCATTTGTCTCTTAATTCGTCTACCCTGTCTTCTAATGCTGATGCCACAATGACAAGCTAAAGGCAGTGTTAGCCAGCTAACCTGATGCAAGTGTGCTTGTAAGTATATTTTGGAATTTTTTACCAAAACAACATGCTAGGCTGTTTAATTCAGTAAAGTCCCAGACCCACTGTATGAACAAATGTTTGAGCTGAGCTGAATAAGGCTACACAGACTCTGCTAGATACCTCTCTGACTGCTTTCATGCTTTACATGACATCACAGAACAAATAACAGCACATAGCCCAGGCTACTTGTGGAGGTATAACGAAACTGAAACACATCTATTTATTTAGTTAAAGCATTATGAAACAGCAGGTAGAGGTTAGAGGTTAGAGGATATTTCTCACTGTGGTTTAGCACATTGAATAGTTAAAAGGGTTTCAGTGGGAAACTGGTCACGACAAGCACCTGGACTCTCTCAACACAAAGCCAAGCTGTTGTAACACATGCAGAATGTGGCTTAACATAGTGTTAAACTGACCCTGTCCCAACTTTTCTGGAACGTGTAGCAGGCCTACAAATGCAAAACAGCTTTTCAAGCAAAGTTTGAAACGTTTGAATATTGTTTTACTACATTGAATATTATATTGCTTTTATACTGTTTATATGTTTTTTTTTTATATTAAGTCAAAGTGAGTTTACAAATCAGTCTGTTTATATCTGCATTTTACCTACTGTTCTAACTTTTTTTGGGATCAGGTTTGTGTTTCTAACATGTTGAAGCATATTTAAACAACAGTATATATGTTATCAACTTAAGTACATTTTTAGAAATATTTTAAAGCAATGTGAAATAAAATATACTTTTTTGTTGCATTTTAGAAATATTTTTAAAACTAACAATTCATCATATATGGGCATTAAAAAGTATATAAATAATGTGTGTTGCTTTTTAATATGTGTTTGAATTTATTTACTATATGTAAGCACAGTAGAAGTTGTGCCCTATTATGTCATTGAAATATAAGTTGCTCTAATTTAGAGCAGAAAAGCACTTGTATGAACGGAAGTATGCACATATGTATAAGTTGTGAATAGCTATAAAAAAAATAAAAAAGTGTATACCAAAATTATATATATATAAAGCACATCTAAATGCTTTTAACATTGGTTTAATCATGGCTTAATTACAATTATATGGTGTTATAAGTTGTTCCAAACCAAACATTTAGTATGCGTAGAAGTATGTTTAAAGTGTAAACACTGAAATAATGTACTTCTCATATTAAATAAACACTTAAATGCATTTTTACTTTCAGAAAAGGTTCCTAGACATTCCCATCCCTACTGCTCACTTCATCACTGGACATGCAGTGTGTGCAGAGCTGGAGTGATCGTATCAGTCCCAGCATGGTTCTTGAAAAAACTCTGCTAAGGTTTCCCACACCTCACTGTCACTGACGTGCAGAGAGTGGTCCACTATAGTGGGCCTGATTAATGAACTGTAGAAGAATGGCCATAAATTGTGCAACATATCAACATATGAATCACAGTCTCTAATTGTACACCAGCAAGGTGGAACTATAAAACAGGGTTTTTATAGACAAATATTTTTTTCTTACATATACAGCATATACACATAAATGAAGTGTATAAAAAGAAAAACGCCTCTTTTTTGGCCGGTTTAAGCCGCCAGCCTCATGTCTATTTATAGCAGGAAATAGCAGAAAATTTTGGATCAGTGTGTAATACACAGCTCAGTCAGTCTAAGCCCTCTCTCTGGAGTCCTAACCTGATCTGCCAGGAATCTGTGTTGTTGTTTTGTGTACAGTCCTGCGGTATGCATGCTAAATCAGTGACAGAGGTGTCAGAACAGTGATACAAGAACACAAGACCACAGATAAAATAACTCACACCAGGTTCTCTGTTAGGAATGCAGAGCTTGTCCTGGGCTCATTTTGGCAGTGCTCCTGCAATTTCTGCAAACGTGACCTCTAGAGGGCATACATGTCTCACTCTGTAATGCATGTATAGCATGCCACCCGCAATATCCAATTATCATTTGCGGCACGTTCTGATCGCGCACATTTCTGTGACTCTAAAGATGCAGATAATATCTTGTAAAACATGCAATTAATCTATATGTAATCATGCACCACATCTGACCTGATGTATCACAGTGCACGGCTTTAGCTTGGTTCCTCAGGGTGACACACAATAAAGCTGTAAGACACAATAGTTTGGTTTGTGATTTAAAGGGCCCATGTGCTGCATTTTCATGTGTTTTTTTTGTGCTTGTGTGGTTTTTCTTACCAAAAATAGTCATAATTCATGTTTACGTGATCATTTTCCATGCAGTTCATTAAACTGCAATAAGGTTGTCCAAAAACAATTAAGGTCAAATAACATTTTTTAAGGTTGTCCAATTAAAACAAGTATCTCCAAAATGGTAACTTTACAGGAGAGGGCAAAAACTTCCTTTACTTTGTAGGTTCCTTTTACTCATTGTAGGTTAATGTAAAGAGATTCCAAGCAAGATTCCAAGCAATTTTGGAGCAATTTTATTGGTCGAATCATCATGAAACGTTCACATAATGTATGGATTGGTGGCCTATTCAAGGTGTTTTCTGCCTTCTGCCCAATGAGTGCTGGGATAGGCTCCAGCACCCCTTGTGAACCTGAAGGATAAGTCGCATCGAACCAGAACTAACCTCACAACTGACCTCACTAATACTCTTGTGGCTAAATGCAATCAAATCCTCACAGCAATGTTCCAACATCCAGTGTAAAGCCTTCCCAGTGGAGTAGAGGGTCCCGATTAGTACCCTTAAATTTATTCACAAGTAATGTTGGATGACTGAGTCTCTACGACCGTGTGTATGTATTCTGTACTTCACTTAATGCCCTGACCTTGTTTTTGATCTTCAGGCTCAATTAATAAACAAACAGACAGACAGACAAATACATATATGTACATATATAAATACATATATAACATTACAGCAAATTAATTTGGCAACTCTACAATTTGTTTACTTAAACTGAACTTATACTTCATCATCTTCCAGCAAATACTGGTGTCATACGTATTGGATTAGCAGGTAATGAAAGAAAACGGGGCCAAACAGAGTACAAGTGCTGTTACAGATAGGCCGAACTACAGCACCGCAGAAATGAACAAGGTTAATTAGATCCTCATCGGCCTCTGCAGACCTGAGAAAGGTCTGTGGTGGGATTCTCTTTACAGACTGAATCAACAGCTCAGTTCTTTTTCCTGGAAAATAGGGGAGGTTATGATGTTGTAATGCGATCCAGCTCATGCGATCCAGCTCATCAATCACCTTCAGTTCCACTCTCTGTAGGGCCAGGAGAGGGCATCCTCACAGTGTGAACACAAACATCTCCTTGATGATCTTCGTCCCAGTGATGGCCAACCGATGCAGACTCTTGTTTGTTTAAGCAGGGCGTCACTGTACCTGTGTCAGTGTTATTTTAAAAGGACTTAATTTATGTTAACCAGTTGTGTTTGTAGTATTATGTATATATATATATATATGTGTGTGTATATGTGTGTGTGTGTGTGTGTGTGTGTAAATGTACTCTTTACTTCTACACGTACAGATAATAAAATGGTTAAGTAAACCAGGACATTTGGAGTGGTTTGCTCTATTGTAAGAAATGAACAAAGTCAGAGTTGATCACAGTGGGGGTCATAGGAACCAGGCATCCAAAGTGGTTATTGCTCCTGACAGCTCAAATCAGTGCACAAAATTATTATGAATAGGCTGTCTAATGTCTGAGACTCTTCTTTGCAATAGTTCAAAGACATTGCCCTCATTGCAACCCCTGGTTCCTGTCACCGCCACTGGGAAAATATAAGACAGTTGGTAGAATGACACATTTCAAACTGAACCTCCCGGAATGACTCAGCCGTTGAATTAAAGGGGAATTCCAATTTTTCTTTTCATCCAGAGTAATCTGGTGTGAAATAATACCATTATAGAGGAACTTAAAGACCCTTTACAGTGGTGGTGATAGGAACCGAGAGTCACAATGCCTACCACACAAATATAACCATTTTATTTACTAGCCAAAACCACCAGCAAACCTACACCTGTTGTGTGTGTTTTATATGTAACGTAGATGATGATAAAATACCGAAAAAAATATGTTTTCTTCGGGGACTGTTTTGCCTTACAACACCCTGTGTGTATTCAAACCTAACCATGAACTTGCCGTTTATCATAAAACTATATCATAAATATATGTCATAAAACAATGTCTCAGCCTTCAGAACGTGCATTCATAACCAGGTCACGTAATAGGTTCTGGGGTAGATATCTGGGGTGGCTTTAGGAGGCATTCAATTCTTAAGATGTCCGGTTCCTGTGACCACCACTGTGAACAGTTCTGGCTTGGCAGGTTTCTCCAGAAACTGAGCATTTCACACAAAACCACTCTTAAAGACTTTTAACATTTAATTATACAGAAATGTAGAAGAATCGGGTGGAGTTCCCCTTTAAGCTAATTTGGTTTACATCAGGGTTTCTCACCCTGTGAGCTGTGGACTACCAGTGGGCCATGAAGCCCCCTCTAGGGTGACCTGTGGGCCTGTATTCAGGTGGAGGCAGTAGTTTGTAGTGGGCCGGAAACGTCATATGTCACCGTATTAGTGTTATATTAAGTATATTAATATAAATATATGTGTATTAATGTACACATGCACAAATAAAAACATAGCTGTAGCAGCAGACTAACTAAACTTGAGTTTGAGAGAGCATAGCCCCTGGTTAGCCACTGGTGGAGAGGGTTCTTGGGGGTCTTTCAGAGGCCCCTTGTTTGAATTTTCTGGTGGGCCGCTATGCTTTGTAGTTATTATCAGGTGGGTCTTTGGGTGGGACAGGTTGAGAAGCCCTGGTTTAATTCAGCTCTGAACTGTGTGTTTGTGTTTATGTATTAGGCTCTGTTCGGGGACCACATCTCCTCAGGGTTACTTTAGTTTTGCGGGGCGTGGATATTTAAAAAAAGGATTATGAACTACATTAAGTACGTGCAGAGGACAGTTAACTATGCTGATTCTGACTCTCTCTCTCTCTCTCTCTCTCTCTCTCTCTCTCTCTCTCTATATATATATATATATATATATATATATATATATATATGCTCCCTCTCAGTCAGTGAGGTGAAAGTATAGTTAACATAGTTAGCTACAGCGCTACAGCTACACACGTCAATGGGAAAACACCCCGCAAAGGCAGAAATACAAGCGCGCGCGTGTAAGGGCGGAGCGATGGGCGTGTCTTTTCTGCGTGTCATGACAACCTCCGAGTGACTCCCCCCCCCCCCCTCACCACAACAACACGGGGTAAATAGTTTTTACCTCCTCCTGAACACTGTCAGTCGGCCGGCGGGGGTACAAGTTACCTTTATTCCTTCATGTGTGTGTGTGTGTCCGCGTGCGTGCGTGTGCGCGTGTGTGTTGTTTGCCTGAGCGAGAGAGAAGCTGAGAAGAAGGAGACACGAAGCCACATCCTTTCTCCATAAGGAAGAAAAAAACGAGGTCCGCTGAGGCGCAGGAGGAGAAGAAGAAGCCCCCCAAATGGAGCGCTTATGTGGAGTCGAACCGTTCTGGGTAAGTCCACCATCAACCCGCCTCTGTCACCTGAAACGCGAGACTCTTTCTCTGTCGGCTCGTCGTTACTCTGAACTAACTAACACGACACCAAACCAGCCAAACACCGTTCATACCTGCTGTCCATAGACTTTACCTCGGCTTTCTGAGCGAACCTGAACTTGACTTCTTATTCGAATTTCACGTTCCACCTTAAATGGTGCAGCAGTTTAATTCTGGTGCCTGTGAATTCTTCCGTTCCACCTTAAGCGGTGCAGCAGTTTCATTCTGGCGCCTGTGAATTTTTCCGTTCCACCTTAAGTGGTGCAGCAGTTTCATTCTGGTGCCTGTGAAATTCCCGTCCCACCTTAAGTGGTGCAGCAGTTTCATTCTGGTGCTTGTGAATTTTTCCATTCCACCTTAAGTGGTGCAGCAGTTTCATTCTGATACCTGTGAATTTTTCCGTTCCACCTTAAACTGAACGGACGCCAGAATGGAACTGCTGCACCACTTAAGGTGGAACTGCAGCCAGCTTCAGTTTCGTGGTTTCTGACCGGTCCTGCTAAGCCTAGTGATGGTACTTCTCTTAGTCCACCCCCCCACACACGTTGGTGGAATGATGTTAGGGGTCACATTCATGACTTTTGCTGGACCGAAACAGCATCAAAAGGTTTAGGTCTATGTCACCGTTGGGAAGGAGAAGGTGACATGGCTGCAACTTTTTCCTTTACTAGCCTTAGCCTAGAGGGGCTTCCTGGTGGGATGTGACTGTCCTCGGTGTGAGGTTGAACTATAGGGAGAGAACAGTGATTTCAGAAGATGTGTCTTGTCTGGGGAAAAGCCCCATATAGCGACTTCCACGACGGCCGTGTAAAACGTTTGTCGTTCCCAAGTTCACCACACGGTGGCAAGACAATCGATTAATCAAGTCCAACATGGTGAGCTTAGCTGAGGCCAGACTTATCTGTCCCCGTCGGTTTCTGAGAAGAATTTCAGTTGTTTACGAGGTTATTCAAGGTAAGGCCATCCCTGTGTATGGCCTACTTCACAGCAAAAGGCTTATTATTCTCGTGGTCACCAGAGTCCTCAAAAAGCCTTTACAAATGACCAATATACATAGGCCTACTGCACACTCAGACAAGTACACTTATGTGCACAATAGTACCTCCAGTTTAGTTTAACAGTACGGTACATTCATGGAATATATAATACTTCTGAGGCAACAGTCTCTGAGTCTTTGTTAGGGCACCAGACATGAAACATCTTGGTTTTGACTTTAATAACTATTGCTTCTGGATGTACACTCACCGAGCACTTTATTAGGAGCACCTCCATGTTTCTGCAGTCACTGTCCGTTTACCATATATGTGCACTTTGAGGTTCTACAATTACAGACTGCATACTTTGTTATCCCCATTTTAACCTGTTCCTCAGTGGTCAGGACCCCCACAGGACCACCGGGATCATTCTCAGCACTGCAGTGACTCTGACGTGGTGGTGGTGTGTTAGTGTGTGTTGTGCTGGTGGGAGCGGATCAGACACAGCAGCGATGCTGGAGACCTCAGTGTCACTGTTGGACTGAGAATAGTCCACCAACTAAAACTATGGGCAGTGTCCTCTGACCACTGATGAAGGACTAGAGGATGACCAACACAAACTGTGCAGTAGCAGATCAGCTATCATCTCTGACTGCATCTACAAGGTGAACCAGCAAGGTAGGGGTGAGTGCCTAATAGAGTGGACAGAGTGTTTAAAGACATACCACACCACCACATCAAAAGAGAAACAGATGGTCTACAGTCCTTTTAATGTAATTGCAGAACCTCAAAGCACACTAATATGGTTAGTGATACAGTGAACAGTGAGTGTAGATACAAGGAGGTGTTACTAATGTAGTGCTTGGTGAGTGTATATTACAGCATGTTTTGCAGTCTTTGTCATAGCTCACTGCGCAGCATCCTGGATTATTTATAGCAATATTATAATAATCAGAATAAACATTGCAGCATTCACTCTAAAGAGACACAGCTTTCACACATGGTGCTTTATTTTCCGGTTGTTGTCAGCCACGGTGACTGTACATAAGCCGAGTTTCTTCTTTACTAACAGCTCTACTAGCAGCTCATTCACTAGTCTCTCTGCTCTATATTCCCTCTTGGTTTACCTAGCGCCTTCCTACACAGTAAGAGTCCTTAAGCAGAATAACCCCATGAATATATATCAGAACACATAACCTAAAGCTAGCATGGAAGGCATTTCTTGACTGTGCTACAATATCATATAATAGTAAGTTGTATTGTTACTGTGAAGGTTTGGTCATTTCGGTAGTGGCCTAACCAGTAGTATTGCCTATCAGAGGTAGGCAATACCTTTCAGGATAGAAGCAAGGGACCCTTGACCACAGGTACCATTCTGGTAACTCTCATCACAGATTTGAGCCATTTCATTGTACACTCAAAGTGCTTAATGGATGTTTGTTTCAGCCCCAGCTCATAGCTTTCAGCTTTCAAATTCATAGCCTGTAATACTTTAAATTCAGGACACGCAAACTTTCTCCATGGCAAGATATCCAAACCTGAGCACTCTACCATCAGGCTGAAGAAAGAAGGGAGGGGAGCACAGGGCACATATTCAAGATCACTGAACTGAGTTTACCCTCACTCCAGTGTCCTTTTGTGCTGTCCAGCTTATAAAAAGCATCAGAGAGAACTTCAGTCACTTTCATAATAGCACTCAATCAGAGCTTTTGCCTGTGAATGTTCAGAGAGTAGCAAGCTTATGATAAAGTCCTGGTGTAGAGGTGTAGAACAGTTTGTGTTGTGCAGAGAGGAAGTCACTGGTTTAACCACAGCCCTCAAATTTTCAAAAAGTGTTTTTATTTTTCAGTTATGGACTTTAATGGGCTGAATTGTGCAGCGCTCATTGTAACAGTGGCCTGAAAGAGCCAGAGTCTTATACTGAATTGATGAGGAAGTGAGCGACGCTTGTTTCTGATGGTAGGCTTGCAGAAACCAACACTTCCTGAACTTTGATTGAAGTCTACAGTTACAGCAACTTACAGTATGTTTCATCACTGGCTAACGCTGCTTAAAGCAAAGTCCAACAAATAGATGTCCTGGTCGACACACCTGCGTGCTGGATGTGGATGTCAGTGGCACATTAAATGTATTGAGGCGCCTCTGAATTTTGTAGAGCACATTTCATGCAAGCATAGACTTCATTTCAGGGGCAGTTTGCCATCAGTCCATGCTAGTGCTGGGCAGTGTGGATAAAATTCAACATTAGTATGTTTTCCAATGGTATTATGATATTTGATAATTGTAAAAGGGCCAAAATCTGACAATTTTAGTGCTTATTATTATTTATTCTCACTGAAGTCCAATTACGACATTGGAATTAAACTAGGCTTAAATAAAATAAAATTAAATCAAAATGTTTTTGTTATTGTATCATTAAGACTGATGTAAATGTAGGCTATGTAAATTACCTACTTTCTGATTTTCAATTCTGTATTGTGCCGTATTTGAAAAGCAGTCCAGGCTGAATCTCACCTTTTAACTTTAACATAAATGGGTGGAAATAAAGNAACAAATAGATGTCCTGGTCGACACACCTGCGTGCTGGATGTGGATGTCAGTGGCACATTAAATGTATTGAGGCGCCTCTGAATTTTGTAGAGCACATTTCATGCAAGCATAGACTTCATTTCAGGGGCAGTTTGAAATAAAGCGCAGGATTGGTGTTGGTTTTCATGTTTTTGGCTGTTTTTGGAGCTTAGATTGAAGGTATAGATTGAATGTACTGGAAAATGAATGTTACATTTTGTATACTTTAAGAATATTTATAATAAGAGTTCTTTAAAAAATAGATTAATAAGTTAATGAACCTGTTCTCCTGGGGCACTATTAACAAATCAGTCTTTCAAAGCTGTTATTTTCTTTAAATAACGTCAAAGGAAACGTATTTCTAGTGGTGTGTCAACAGTGACTTTTTATGAAATAGAATGTTATAATCTAACGTTATGATAATCTTTTGCTCATTGTTCATCGGTACCATCCAACTTAAAGACAATGGTGTAGATCAATATATCACCCTACATGTTTCCACACTGAGCCATTAGTATATATAGAATACCCCCTACAGTCTTCTACAGTGAATCAGGTCCTTAACATAGGAATTATACCAGTCCTGTCTGTGCAGTATCTGCGTGCGTCTATCTTTCCAAATTGTGAGGTGCTAATTGTTGATGTTTTGTGTTGTTTATTCTTGATATACTGTGTGCTGCATAATGGCAATAACTGGCTAGCATAATTAGAAGCACATAGAGGCACACAGTAAAGACACCATAGACACCCTTATCTGCAAGTCAAATGAGAGGAAATGTGCAGAGAGCTCTTGAGGTTTGGAGGTGGTAACATCATTACACCAAATTCAGACATTTGGCCAAAACATGGTTGGTGTCAGTTTTCTTCTTTAAAGTTTTGCATTAGTGCTACGAGGCTAATGCAGCTAATAAGCGATGGAATCCACCAGTTAACATAAATTGTTTTGGAATGCCATGATTACACAATTAAAACCAATTATTAAATTATTACATTCATGCTTTCAATGAACCGTCTTAGTGGTTAGTTTGTGGTTTGAATGGTAAACTACTCAGACCATCATAAAGCCTGCAGATTGCAGAGTCTAATGATTCTCAAGTGGGAGCTATTATTAATCAGATCTCATTGGCGAAAGAGAGGCAACCCCCACCAGCAGTATCTTATAAATGCATGTATGTTTGTAGTTCCAAATTTCATGCATATGAAGCAACATATACTCATCATCCAAAGAATCATTACGCCCTGAAGGAAGTGTTGGATTGCAGTGCTATTTGGAAGGAGGGTAAAGGTTACCAGGAACAATAAATGATGATAAATTTAGACTGATATGGACAATATTTATTGAGCTACACATACAGAAGGAGAGTCTCTCAGTATGGCGTTGGGCCGCCATGTTTTCTAACACAACATGCCAGACATCTCGTGATAATCCATCCCATGCAGTTTAAGTATTCTTACACAGCTCCTGCAGATTTTGTGGTAGGGGTCGAGGTGGAGTGACACTACACCTTCTGGACATGTGACAACAAACTGTTCATCTTGGGGCTGACCACGGTGTCTCCACACACAGATTCGCTGGTCATCTCCACCAAGACAAAAGCAGGACTCGTCACTGAAGATGGCTCGCTGCTATTGTGAGTCACTCCATGACAGTCTGGCACGACACTATTGCAGTGTTTGGCGACGTTGACGTGGCGTTAAGACCAGTAATCGTAATGCATGTAGTCCTGCATTGTGCAGCTGTCTGCCAATGGTGCCAGCTCTAACAGGATGACTCACGGAAGGAATCATTTACATGTCTCACAATGTCCAACCTAACCACCATCATTACTGTTGGTTGTTTCCTTCTGGGTGCAACTATTTGTGCAGCTATTCTTTTGATGATTAGTGTTTATTTTTTGCTCTTCTATATGCTTGTGCAGTATATGATCACTTGATTAATCATCAGCATAAATGCTAGATTCCTGGATTGCTAAGGTAATATATAGTGACAGCCCTAATGGAGGTGTTTATGTGATTTCTGACCATATTTCTATCTATAAAAATGGATAAATGTGTGAACACAATTGAAGATGGATGCCACTTTTATATTCTTCTTTGTTTTTTAATCTATATGCCATGGCTAGCGTGTGGCTGTTCTTGAACGATACAGCCGTGGGATTTGTGGACCACCGGCGCCGAATGCTGCTTCAAATGCACATATTTACTTATTATGTTTTGTGAGGTGTTTGAAGCTCTTGCTCCCGGATTCGAGTGAAAAGGCTCAGACGCTGCTGTCTGGCTGGATTCAGCTCAGAGCGAGCTCATTTCATTCTCCTCGCTCCCATTCAGATTAGCTCGCCCAGAAGCACAGGGCATGTAAGGTAACGGCCAGGCTGTACCTGATTCTTGCCGAATGTCTCTTTCACTCCACTCCCACGGTCACCACGCTCCTCGCAGGCTGCTCAATGCGGTGAGGTGGAGATGTTTAGAGAAGGGTACAGTGGAATACCTTTTTTTTTTCCTCCCACCTCAATCTCTCTTTTATTCTGTGATTCTTGCTCTTGAACTGTTCTTCATGTGGCACTCTCTGTCTGTGTCCTCAAACGTCCCTGGCTGCCTGATGTTGGAGCAGACTGCTGCATTTCCTTGACTTATTTGGATTTTAGAATTGACTTGTTTTCCTTACTAAAAATTGATGGCAAAGTCTGATAAAAATGGACAAAACGTCAATGGATGAAAAGCTGTTACGCAGCACAAATGATTGTTCATTTCCAGACCTGATTTGGTTTAGCAGACACAGCACCACTTAAATCTGTATGCAGCAATGTAAATCAATGGTGCAATGTTGTGAAGCAGTGGTGGGCATTTCTGGGGCTTTTTCGCCATAAATTGTTGTTTAGAAAACATTAGCAGTGCTCAGGCAAACGTCTAAGCTGTGAAACACAATTAAAGCCTAGTCCATGTATGTGACCTAATTTCATTTTCAGACGTTGTGCACGCTGAAAGGATAACTGTACAAGTCATGTGGGCTGCTATTCAACATTATCTATATTCTGTGCCTCATATTAAGGTGAACCTCTGGACAAATAGGTCAGCCACGGGCAATGGCCTGCGCTGGGACAGGCATCATTCTTACACCGAGATCAGTAGGAATTAGCTGTAGCAATGTCATGCCCTATTTTCAAATGAGTGCAAGTGGGTTTAGCTACTTAAGCTGGAAGGGATTATCACAAAGTCTTCCATACCGAACATTATTGTAACTAGAACCAAGGCAATTAATTGCAGGCGTGAAATGTCACGTAAGGTAACCAACCAGTTCTGGAAAATGAAGCGCTGTTATTGGCCCTGTTTGCCTTATTGCGGCTCACTGTTTTTTGGGGGTTTTTGCTTTTCGCTGTTTGTTGTTTTTTGACAGCAGTGTCCAACTTCAGCCTTTCTAGATTTTGACAGGCTCACGACCAGCAGTGGCATCAAAAAGGCCTATTGCTCTCTTGGGTTGTAAAAGCATGCTCTCTATTAGAGCTCTGGTCATTTCAGGTGAACAGTGAATCTGAACTGAGTCCTTCCAGTGCCACTCATAGCTGTGGCAGCAACACTCCACATTCAGTACCATTCTGTGTCTGTGAGTTTTTCCCCCCCCTCCCTGAAGACATTTTTCAAATGTACAGTCACCCAGTTACACAATATTCAGCTTGATGCGGTTGATCACTGTAGAGATATCTCATCTCTTCCTGAAAATATCATTCTAAGAAGAGCTAAGAAAGGTCCTACAAACATTTAACCCTTATCCGTCAAAGAGATCTCTGCTATATGCTTGTACCATCCCATATTAGAACATTTTAAGACATGAATCTTTTTGTGCCAGAACTTCAATATAGACCATCATTTCTGTACCATCAACAAGTAATTCCTTTGACTAACGCAGCGTCTGTCGGTAAACCACAGTTCACCAGTTCTGCTTATATTTGGTGACAAAGTTATTCTGCTTGTATTTGCACTGAAGGACTGCATCAGTCATTTGTGCATGCTGAATACACATGAACATACACCGAGCAATATGCAAATACAGTTAGGACAAGAAGGTTTTCTCATTTCTGCATATAACTATAGCTATAACTCCTTCCCCCTTCAATTCCAAAGAAAAGAAGTGGAGAGTGGTGTGAATTGTGCAAGACGGGTGACACTACACAAATGTAAAATTTCTCAGAATGGATGGTGCTGAAATAGATTCACCTGAAACATAGGACAAGTTTGGAAACTAGGCTAGCCCCTTCTGAGGACCAGCCAAGATTGCATTACCAGCCAGGCATTACCAGTGCTGTCATTCACAAACCCGAAGCTTTTGGGGTCATCTCAGTCGAATTATGAGCTATTATTTTCTCCGCACACAAGCTGAGAAAACTTGGGGAAACTACCACTGTCAATGCAGACGCTTTCACTTCTCTATGAACTTCTACTCATATGATCATCACCCCCTGCTAGTGCAGTGTCGTAATAACTCGAAAAGGAAACAAGGAGCGTAATATTAGGAAAGCAAAACTTGGCTTGAAGTGTGTTACTTCCTTTTACTCTTTAATGTATGCCTTGATGGAAGCTGATTTCTCATGTGCTTCTCTTCCTCTTTCTGAAATGCACTTCCCATAGTCAGCAAGAGATTTAGTGATCAGATAAGTTCCTTACGTTAGTTTGAGATGATGTTTGATTTTAATATGCAATGTACTTGTTTATAACTGGCGTCTTATCAAGATCTTTCAGACTCCTATTAAAATATGGTCTTTAACATGTTTTTTTTCTCCCAGCGTGATGTCCTTTTTGTAGCTTTTAACCCAGTGAGTAGGTTATAAACTAGGTCACTAGTAAAAAGTGTCGTAATGTCACCAGTTCTATGTTCTGTTTTTACTCTTACCCTTTGTGACTTGAGGTCAACGAAAACAATGTGTTTGTCCTAGGATCAGACCGGACAGCCACATGAGCACATGTACAGAATGTGTGTGGGGTGTCATAAAATGGACCCTTATCTCGTTTTTCCTGCAAGTGCTAGGCAGCAACTGTGAAATTAAGTATATGGCCTGACGGAGCAATCTCGTGATGCCTAATGGGACTTGTACAAACATTTCTCTTAAGAGCTTTCATACGTGTGTGGTTTGCATAGCGTGAAAAGTATTGCATCCTCCCTAGTGGTGGAAGGGTATAACATCATAAAACATAATTTATGATTTTACTATATCGTTATGTTCATGCATTGTGTAGCTCATTGTGTAGCTTCCAGCTGTCTGAAAACACGGCATGTGCATAAATATAAAGAAGCTACTATAGACAACAAACAGCGTTCGCCAGAGGGGAACCCTCAGAGCCTTCTAGGCATTCAGAGAAGGCTTTTTTATTTCTGGGAAATAACAATGCACGTCTGTTATAGTTAACATTTGTGTTTAATAGAATAATTTTGCTCATTATATTCAAGCTCTGTGAGTATTGTAGTCGTATTCTTGTTAGATTTTTTTTATATGTTTGTTGGAAACAAAAGGGTTAGAATCTTGAAACATTCTACAGATAATTGGCCAACCATGATTTCTTTTCCCCCCATGGTATTCTGGTAGATACAGGCAAGCTTTTTTTCCCATGTAGAACTTCAGGATCTGAACTGAAGGCCGTACATGTTAGATTAACTACCACGTCACGTTTTTATTTTCTATAGGTGAGACCAATTTTAAGAGACAAAATTCGTCATCCTAGATCTACTGGAAATAAACACAGCAGCTCAATGCCAAGAGACACTGCAAAACGTCAACATGCATGTAGATTAATATATTTAACATCTTTCAAATGGTCATGCATACTCTAGAATGTAATAGAAAAACATATGTAGTAGCATAGCACTAAAGTGTCGTAGATATGCTAGCTATTAAAAAAAGCATCATCATGGGAGGTGCCCTGAATTCAAGGATATGCCATTTGCACGTTGAAACCTTGGCTATATGATCATTCTGTGTAATAGTGTAAAACATTGTGCTACAGATTTCTACAAAGAGCTTTAAAGAGCCCAAGGCTGTTTCACAGAAGTGCTGGAAATGTGTAAATGTGGACTGTAAATATGAATATCTCCCCCCAGGAAGATATTTTGATCAATCTAAAGTAGACTATCAATGCTGAATACGTCTGAAAGGATTGATGATATTTTTGTGTGTTCAGCCACAAGTGCTATATCAGACCACACCTACCACCTCAGCTATAGGCTTGCTGGTCAATTATGCCTGCCTTCTGCCTGACTGTTCATCTGGATTAGATTACGCAGGGGCACAGCAGTGCACTACACACGCAAACACACACACGCACACCCTGCTGAGAATTTGGCTAGCACTGAGGTTCCTCAGCAGGAACAGTTTGTAATTGTCTGCAAGCATTTTTCAAACGGTACATTGGTGGGCAGCTGGATTTGGTTCTTTGAGCTACTGGCGTTTTAGAACAAGCCAGTGCTCGTGTGTGCTGAAAATGTGTCTCTTTCATTACCAGTTCAGTTTTGAAAACTTGTTCTGCGCTCTAAAAGTAGAACAAAAAGTAAAGGTGTCAGAAAGGGTTCTTTACAGGATGCCAAAGAAGAACCACCGTTCTTCACATTCACACTCTATTTCAGACATGGTTTGTTATGGGCCCAAAAGAGGTTTTTGTGTGACATTGCTCAAAGAACCCTTTGTGGCAGCTTGAGCTGCATGGTCGACTGCTTAATTGTATGCTCTTGACTTCTTGCTTGTTGACTTGGATGCACGGTTCCAAGAAAATCTTTAGTTGGTATGGAACCATTATGTTATGTGAAGGTCTTTCGCACTCGCACACACCATCCATTTAATGTTCTTTAAGAAACCAAAAGTGTTTCTTCAATGGATTTGTTCCAATGCTGGCCATGCAGTGTAAAGTTTAAGAATATAAGAATATGGAAGATAAAGTGGCACTGAAATAGGAGAGAAGGATCGTCAGAGGAGTGTTGCATGGCCATGTAGTGCGTTTCCTTTTTTTCTGTTACATTCAGATATATATAAACTCAAATGGTCCTAGTGGAATCGTGAGAAGATTATTTTGTTCAGTGTTTGAGTTTATATGCCTTAAAATAACAGAGAAAGAAGACAACACACTACATGACCACACAAGTATGCTGTAAAGATAAAAGATAATGCAGCATTGAAACAGCAGTGAAGGATCATCTAAGGAGTGTTGCATGATGACTCATCTCTCCTGTTTCAATTCAGCCTTCTTAAGATTTCACTAGGATCATTTCATACGCAACTTCTCAATAGTCACAATAATCTGTGTTTTTATCATCAAAGTGTTTTTGACTATCAGAATCCTCAAATTTTATGTAGTAGAAGAAAATAGCCTTGCCTCTGTTACCTTTGTTAAAAACTTTCGTCTGGTTTTGTCCTCTTGTGGTTGCTTGTGATGATCACAGCAGTAGGCCTGTTCCTCTGCTACACTTCACTGCCAATCTGAAAGTTGTTGATCCCAAAATTCAACAGTATCATGTCATGCTCAATAGTTAAGCTCTAACACAACCAATTGTGTGGGCATATGTAAAAAGGACATGAGCAGAAACTGTAATTATAAAATACTGTGCTCCACTTTTCTCTACAGTTACTAATATTTGAACCATAAATATTGACGGCTATTGATGCCAGTCTGATGTTTTTTCTTTAAAAGCTTCTTTAAACGGAACTGTTTTTAATTGATTAGCTTAAATAAGCTTCTAAAAGTAAACTGTCATGCTCAAACCCTCTACTATCCTCAAGCAAGAACTACACAGCTAACAACAGCACATCACCCAGAAAGTGAATGTGTGCTATCTCCGGATAAATTTGCTATGGGGTTGGACAGTATTCTTTCTTCTTTCCTTTCCCCTACACTCTGCTGATATCGGCCTGATATTCATACCTGGAATTGGTGCCATCGCGATACGATGTAGTAGCTTTTTCAGTAATAAAACAGGTGCTAATTTGTCAGTCATTTACATGACACAGTTATAAAAGTGCACTTCCTCAATAAGAATGTTGTGAGATATTATTTTACTGTTTTTAGTGTTCATTTTATATGACTATATTACTTTATACGATAAGATACAGCAGTGTGCCAGTGTGCCAGAGACCACACATTCTTTAATTTCCGGTCAAAACATCCAGAATGTAAAAGTGAATAACTTTTATGTAACACAGACATTTTTACCTCCAAAGTTAAGTTGGTTGCAGTTTTTGCTTCTCACAAGCCAAGTTATCTCAAACACATTTGGTCATGTCAGTAAATGCATCCGTTCAGACACACAGTGTTGAGTTGTCTTCTCACAGTTGAGGAATGGAAGGCAACACCTGTGGATTTTCTCAGATCTGAAGCACGAGTGGTTGTTTTTTTTTCTATCTCTCTCTTATGAGAGCTTTGAGCACTCTTTATCAGATGGTGACAGTTCTGGGAATCTACCCAGTGTTTCACATCTGTATCTCTTAAAAATTTATTACTTTTATTAATACTTTTACTTAATTTATTAATTTATTACCAGTTAATTAATTTATTAAACTTCCCCCTTCCTTATAAAAGTGGACAATCTTTTATCTAATCTCTTCCAAAGTTAAAAAAAGAATAACGTATACTTAAAGGCCTTTCAAACTGGAAATAAATAAGTTTGTGAAGATCGCTGATTATAGTTCACTATAATGTTACAAATCAATAAATAAATGTTGATTACTGCAGAAATGCAGGTGACATTTCCAAAGCTAGTCTGATGTTTTAAGTGGTGCGTATGTAAGTTGCATAGCAGGTGTTTATTAATCATGTTTAAACTGTGTGTGTGTGTAGCCTACTTTGTGCTGGAGTTAAGGAGATAACATGAAAAGGCTATTAATTCTAGAGTTGTTCCTAGAAAGGTGAATGCTCTTTATGCTTTCAGTCTGGCCCTAAATCTCTTTCAAGTTTCTACTTTTGACCTCCTAGTTCATTAGGCATTCCAGTCAGCATTATCCATGATAATCCATCCTTTTAATTCATGTTTTATCCTGTGTTACTCACTGTGTATTTTCCTGTCTTAGAACAGTGCTCTAGCTGAGAATGCTAATACCGTTTTCATTTCTTTATAAGGGCTTTATATTTGTATGTTTTTCATGTTACAAGCAATGTGCAGACCATGCAGCCATGAAACCCCATCTAGAGTAAATATTAGCCCTCTCTACACTTACTTACTTACTTTTGTGCGCTTGTAATCAGATATTCGTACTGAACAAAACAAATGTGTAAAACCTGTTGAGGCGCTTTTACTGATTTGCACAGCTTGCCTCGCCAATGTTTATGCAGGTCGTTGATTAAGATGGAGTTAAGATGTTGGCGTGGTATGTCAAGGTGCCGCTGAGCGATAGGGTCTGTCCTTCACCCAGCCTTGAGGAGAGTTAACAGCCCAGGTGGCTGCCTGCTTAGGCCCTGCTAAAAGGTGGCGCTTAGGACAGATGGGGTTTAGCACGTGGGAATCGATAATCACTGTAGATAAACACTAGCCAAAGCCTTTTGAGTCATTACCCCCAGCAGTTTCTTCTCTATCCATGGAGAGCAATGACAGAAGTTGGCTTGGGCTTCGTGCAGGCCTACCTTAATGCTCGAACTAGTCAAAGTGTGGGCAGATGTAGTCTCAGGCAGTACAAACTCAAATATTTTGGCTTCTGGATAAATGTTTAGCAGCTTGTGTAAATTGTTGCTTCTTCTTTTGATTAATTTATTCAGATTTTATTATAAACTAAAGACCTGTTTTGGAAGACCTGAGGGATTTTCCTAAAGAAACAGGAAAATGTAGATGGCTAGTCTGAATCTGAAAGCTTCTTACTAGATGTGGATTCAGATAGGACGTGGTTAACGTGGGTGTTCTCTCCTCGAATATGTGCGCATGTTCACACGCTGGGCTATGCTGACAGACAGAGAGAAAGCCAGGCAGCTGTGTTTATCTAACGTTGGGCGTTCCGTACAGAGAAGCCACGTTTCCTTGGGCCCCTTTCACTAAGAGCTAACGTTAACACCATTTCCATTGGTTTATCAGCAAATGTACCTCATACATGTGTATATTTTCTAGGTGATGCAACTATGTAGGGCTGTTACAATTACTCAAAAGCAAAGATTAAAATGTACCCTCTTGATTAATTATAGTGATAAGGTTATAGTGATAATGCATGTTTTACCATCAGATTAAAGACTTGATAGATTCTATGTAATCTAAAAAAAGTATTTTGGAATCTTTGAAAGGCTGTACATGGTTTGTTATTGTTCAGTTAAGTCTATTTTATATTTTGGCCTTAGGGATAGGCAGGCCACTGAATACCAAGCCAATGAATGTTGTCGCTAAAAGAAGGACTTTGTGGCCAGAATTGCAGAAACATGTTCACCATATATATATATATATATGCTTGCATGCTTCAGTACCCAAAAACACTTTCCTTTAGGTCTGTTCCGTTTTTTCACTGTGCTGGTCAAACCACAGAATGACAATATAATCAATATAGAATCTGGTTTTATTACTTTATCATTCGCTGACCCCCCAGCCTTGTGGGTTTTGGGGATTGCTAAAGAACACTATCACAGCGCGTGTGTTAAAAGCTTTAGCTGTGCTTTTGAATACTGTGCTTTTTTAACCCCATCTGTCTGTAATGGAAACTGATGACTTGACAGAACTTCATAACCTTCTTAAAATCATATTTCAGGAAAGTTCTTCCTACTTCTTCAATTCCACTTCTTTCCACTGCTTTCACTACTTTCTAATCTCTTTATATTCATCATCCTTATAAAATTGTTTTTTTTATTGTCAGCACTGCTGAACTTTAATAATGCAGCCATCTCAGCAGATTATGAAGGAATGCTTGGAGTACTAGAAAGCTGTCTGAATTCTGGCAAAATCTGATTTGATTTTGAACCAAACAGACTCTGGATCTGAGAGGGCGCAAAAAGTGGTTTTCTTGTTATTACTAGTGTATATTCGAATGTGTGAAAAGCTGGTCTGGAAGTTTGATGATTGGAAAAATGGAAAAGAAAACCTCCAAGGCAAGTCTCTGAGGTTTTAGTGGCCAAAATATGAAATATTGTAGTCAAAACCTCTGAGGAATAGCTAACACATATCTTATGTCACTTTAAAGAGAGATTTTACAGATGTTTTCGGGCAATTTCAAAGATCTCAAAGACACTAAAACGGGGTTGGGAAGCTAATTACTCTGAGAGTGTGAGAAAGTTCCCGAATAGTACTGTAGATAATAATAACCTATGGTTTGTGTGTTCGGCTCGGGTTGTTCCTCTTTACTGGCGCTGAGAGTCCTGATAAAGCTGCAGTGGAGAAATGGAATGCATGGCAGTGACTTGCATACCACGTGGATGTGTTCAAGTGGCGCATGAAATGTTGAAATCCCTATTGTGCATGTATTGTGTCTCTTTACATACCTGAAAGATTTCCAGTGAGGTGGAATGGGGGAAAGGGTGAAATCCAATGCCATGCACCTATGCTAGGAAAAATAGGTTGATGTTGCTGTTCTGTTATGGAACCATAAGAAAGCCTTCTACACCCCATTTTCAATATGTTACTACTGGTTTTGGACAGTATGAAAAAAAGCTCTCACACCAATTTCTAAACATATGACAGTATCATGGTATATGACGATACAGAAATTTGTACTGATTAAGTTAATGAAAGTGAATGCTGCCCTTCAGATTTGCACCCAGTATCACACATGATTATTAAAGATAAATACATTTTCATGGATTTCCATTTGTTGGTTGGGGATGACAGTTGTTTAGATCATGTGGTTGGAGATTACACATAGTACATTGAATCAAATTGTTGCAATAAGTCTGGAATAAATCTTCAGTCTGAATGGGAACGGATGAAGAGTTCTCTTGGGAATCTCCTTTGTTCGGCTCTTCTGAGTGCAGTTGTTAGCCAAGAGAATATCACCTCTCTCAGATGTATCTCTGTCACCATAACACAGTTGGATGCTAGCTTGGAGATGGTGGTAGTGATTCTAAGTGTTAGATTCACTGCCTTGTTTTGTCAACCTAGACGTTATTTTTTCAGGGTGGGATTGCAGAAAAACATATGTCTCTTTTTTAAGACTATTCTGATTGGTCAGGTGCAATAGGGTGCCGTGTAGCAACGGGATACTGAGAGAATAGTGCTCAATATGGCTGGGTATGCATGCTCCTATGTGCAATGTGGTGCAATTATCACAGTAAAATACCTTACAACACAGAACAGCACAGCAAGACTTACAACATAACTGATTAGATTGTAACCATTTTAGCTCAGTATTGCCTGTTTGAAACGGTGCATCAGAATTTAGGACTGCATTGCTGATACACCCATTTGTTTCTCCTAAAGGTCTCTCCTTTGCTGTCTTTAAAGGAAACTGCTGTCAGGAAAACTAGGCATTTGTGTGTGTCCTATCTAGAGCTGGGTATAATTATTTTTTTTTAGTATTGATACGAATAATGTCAATGCTGATTCCTGAATGACACTCTCTATCAAACTGCACCTTTAAAGTGGCCGTGGTTTAAAGTAAAAATAAGCATGAGGTGCAGTTGGAGGTGGTATTTTTAACGAATGTAACAGACTACAGACTAATTAAGAAGCACGGATGATAATGACGTGCTTACAGAATGTATTTTATAGAGCCAATCAGAACGTGATGTGACAAGAACCAACTCATTTACATATAACTATGTATTGTCCTACTGTGTACGTGCACCGTGTGGTTAGCCGAGCCTCTTAGTACTTGGGCGCGAAGCATGTTGTTTTGAATAATCTTTATTTGAAACTGTCTGTTATTTTGAAACTGTCACGTAACATGAGCCAAGCATTTTCACACAGGTGTGCCAAGGACTGTAGTGTGAAGGAAGCAGCTAAATTTGCAATTGCATGGAAGTGTGCGGTCATACGGGTCTACCAGCAGTGTCACAAATCCCAGTCTAGAGGAAATTCTCCTCAGAATTGTGCCAGGGGAGGCATCCACCAAATCCATCCCAGCTGTACAATTCTTTATTTCAAGAGTGTCTGAACATTGATGTAGCCTACATCCAGAAACTTGTCCAGTCCATCCCAAATCCAATCACAGCTGTTATTCGTGCTCGTGGAATTAATACACACTAATAGGGACGTTTCAGTCCCAGGTGACAATTTTTTTTTCCAAGTGGGCTTGTGTTACAAATGTCACGTTCAGAACTTTTAATGCGTTAGTGGTTTCTCTCATACATACATGCACCGTCTAAATGAATTCAGTAATATTTATACAGTGTTAGCATTTTTCCCAAAGTTTATTAATGATCTTACTCTCTTGATATTTTGAAAGCAACTACAGTGCTCAGTAGTGCTGAGTCTGGCAGCCTTTTGGAATTAGGCCAGGCTCCTGCAGTGTCCCACCAGGATTATAGCCAGCAACTCTGCTGCTACTGGTCAGCAACCTCAGCTGCACCTGCTGGGCTTGCTGTAGGTCTTGTCAGGTCAAGTCTGAGATAACAGCTCTTATACGTGCCAGTCTGTGTGTGCTGCAGGCATCACCTTAGTAGGCTAATGCGGAGACTGTAACAAGCCGTCTCTTTTATCCACAGGAGTCTAATGTGACCCTCTACGCACCCACCCCTGACCTGTCCGAGTGCTTTCAGCTGTCTGTGCTGTCATGGACCCCCTGCATCTACCTGTGGCTCGTCTCCCCCCTTTACCTCTTTTACCTCAAGAGGAACAACAAAGGCTACATCATGATGTCTTTATTAAACAGAGTCAAAACGGTAAGGGCTTTCAGTGTAAAGACGCTGCTCAGTGTACAGATTCTTAATTCACATCGTGCTGCTTTCACAATATCACAGCAGTTACATGATTCTCTCTCTCTCTCTCTCTCTCTCTCTCTCTCTGTCACCTGCAGGTTTTTGGCTTTATTTTATGGATTGTGTGCTGGACAGACCTCTTTGCCTCTTTTCATGAGATGAAAGGGAAACCTTTAATATACTTTATTAGTCCATTAATAGTCGGCATGACAATGGTAAGTATTGAAACATTAAAACCACAGAAGGGGAAAACAAATTCTGGCTTACAAATGTGGAAACAAGACACTTCTGGGTTGTTGACTTGAAATGCAGCATTCCAAAAAACAAGAAGGAGAGTAAATCTACATGTGTGAATCAGTCTATCAAATTTATTTCCCATAATAAACAAAATATGAAAAAAAGCTCATTTACAGTACAGCGCAAAAGTCTAAGCCATGGAACAAAACCCAAAAAACTATATTTCACTGAAAGTTTCATGGAATTTTAAAGAACTATATATGAATATGGTATGGTCAGTATTTAGTGAGTCTGCTCTTCATAACAGTGTCTATTCTTTTCATGAGATTTTCAGAGATAATTTTCCACGCCTACAAAGTTCAGTCTTAGAAGTTGGTTGTATTTTCTGCTTTGCACGATCCACATCCCAGACACAGTCAATGATGTTGAGGTCTTGACTCTGGGGTGGGGACTGTCTTATTTCCTTTTCTCAGTGAGGGCGTCTTGACACCTTCATACCCTTTCAGGTCCGTGGTATTAGGTTGTCCTCTCACAGTGAAAGAATGGATAGAAATATTATTTATTTAAAAAAAGTGAAACTTTATTTTATTTCATCTCTGAAAGATCAAAGCCTTTAACCCTGTGTATCTCATGGTCTACCAGGTCTTGCATGGATGTTAGGAATCACATCTTATCTTTTTTGCACTTGCGTCTTGGAAACACACTTATTTTTCTTTGACCCTTTTTCATACAAATTGTTTGAAATTCCTGAAATTATTTAGTAAATATGTTTTATATGTATTCAGTTATCTTGAATATTTTTTTAATTGAAAATGAAACAAATGAAGGGTGATCTCCCTTATCTGCACTGTACTGTATAGTACCACCATTTATTAAATATGGGAAATACATTTTGAAGATTTTGGTCCATGAGTTTGAATTTCTTCTCCTTTTTGATTTTTGAAATCTGGAAAAAAATTGCATGATTTTGTCACACTGTCTCCTCCATATTTCTTGTAAAAACATGTATCAATTTTATCATTCATAAGGCTCTCGTATTCAAAATAATGTTAGTGTGAACCCAGGAAGCATAGTTTGTGCTGTTCACACTGAGCCCTGCATATACTGATTGGCTCTGAAGCTTTGGATAGTGGTTGGATTGCTTTGAAACTGTGTTTCAAAATGTTTTCTGCTTCTCTTCATGTCAGCTGTTGGCCACATTCATTATCCAGTATGAGAGGCTGAAAGGGGTGCAGTCCTCTGGGGTGCTTTTCATATTTTGGACTCTCTCGGTGCTGTGTGCCATCGTGCCTTTCCGCTCCAAGATCATCCATGCCAAGGTTTGTACAAGTTTATGTGGCCAGCACCTGGAACTCACTTATAGCTTGGTTAAGGAGATGGAGGATCGAGGATACATCGATATGCAATTTCTAGGCTGGTAACGACAAATGATACGACACAGAACAGCTTTCATTATAATATGTTTAGTTATAATAAGAGCTTAATTAGTACAGTTTATTGGATTAAATGCAGTGTAATATGTGAAACACTGAAGTAATATAATTTTTCATTTTATTTTTTAAATGTGGCGCCACTGGTCTTTTTTTCTCCATTCCATTATCATAATGAATATTATAAAATGAATATTGTGATGTATTGTGAATTGTGAAAAGTTTCTTGATTTTGGCTTTTATTTGTCAAAGTTGCATATAGTCAAATCAACAGCTATTTTATGTTCTGCCCAAAAAAATCAATACAAAACACAGATAATGCAGAAGCATCTCTTAACTGCAATACTACTGCATTGAAATACTGGAAATACTCAGGAAAACAATAGGACTACACAGTCACATCAGTCTACTGTCCTAATAAAAAGACATTTTGTTCAAATCGTATTTCTCGTTTGCTCAAACTCAAGCGTCACCTACTAGCACAGCCATTGGCTTGTGAGTTCCTGAATGCTTTATTGGCAGCCTGTTAAAACCTCTGTAGGAATCAGGACATGCTCTTTTTACTGTAGGCTGGCGTTTGATTTCACACAGGAAAGATTCATCATTTGTGGTCAAATGTTTTCTTGTTGGAACGTAACAAGAAAGTTTCAGCAATGAATTTTTGACTAAATAATTGGTAGTAATTATTGACTGTAATTGATAATTAAATTTCTCTATTTATCAGCAAAAACATATTGGCCACTGATATATTGTGCACCTCTAAAATGCAAGGATTCTTAATATGTCTTTTTATATAAGACTCCAGTCTTTCTCGTCTGTTAACCTTCCTCACATCTGTATCTTTCACGTTCTCAGCTTGCCTTCTTCTCTTTCCAGCTCCTACTCTCTCCCTTATTTTTGTGTTTTTTTCCTCTTTTTCATGTCTGCCTGTCATCCTCATATCTCTCTCCCTCCCACGCTCCAAGTCGGGCGCTCAGGTCTGTGTGGAGTTCAGTCGAGGACAGAGCTGCTGCTACTGCTGCTGCTAGTGCAGCTAAGAGAGAGAAAGAGAAGGAATAGTAGTGCTGTTGTTTTTAATTCCCGCTCCTGGCCTGCTGATCTAACTGCGGGCCTCCAGGCTTGTGGACCTTTGTGTGTAGCATGTACACCACACTGACGTCTCGAATTTGAATAAAAGCAACAAGACTTTTTTGAACCAGGCGAATAGAGGAAAGTTAAGTGTTTGGGGGAGGGGGGCGAATGAGTTAGGAGAGGGCGATGTATTATGGCATATTCTTGTCTCTGCAGGAAAAAATCAACGACACACTGCGTTTCACAACATTCTACATGTATTTCGGCCTCATCCTGGCGGAACTCATCATGTCCTGCTTCAATGAGAAGTCCCCTCTGTTTTCCGATGCGGTCACAGATCCTGTAAGTGTGCCTTGTGTGGTGGGTTGAACTAAATTTAATTTACAGCGCATCACAACCAGTCTTATCAAGAGCGACTTTGTGATCACTTTTCAGAGGAAAGCAAACACAGTGTTAAGAATTTTTCCCAAGGCAGCCATAAGGACTGCCCAGGCAGGACCATATTACTCATGATTCTTTCTAATTGTTGTGAACTGTAGAGGTGCATAAATCTCTGTTTTGCAATAACAAAAGCTTGGTTTAAAAAAAGCCTTAAAACTTTAGCAATGCATTAGCATCCATTATTGTTTGGTTAGGTTGTTGTTCCAAAGTGCAACCTTATGCAATGTGATGTTAGATTATCAGTATTATATTTGTGGGATTTCCAGCACTGTGGTAATGCGTGTCTTTGGCAGGTCAGAGTTACTGAAGGGAAATCTCCATAAGTGCTGGTACAGCACCACTGGGGGTGCTCAAGAATGATGAAGCCAACCCACTCTCTGACCCTCAGGGAAATGTTTTGAAGAATGGCTGTATAAAATACAATTATTATACACAATGACCAGCAGGGCACTTGCACAGTCTGGAGGCAAGATGCAGGGGCTTAACCCCACCCAAGGCTCTGTCTGTGCATGTCACTGAGGGACGATGTGCATTTGTTAATGTATAGCCAGTGTCGTTGATGTTTAACCGCAGGTGTGCAAAAGTAATTTATGTACAGGAGGTATATATAAAATGTCTTACTTACGGAATGTTCATATGCCGTGTTCAGTGACTAACCCTGGTGCATGAACTCTTTTTTGCTTCCAAGAATCCCTGTCCAGAAACAACAGCTGGCTTCCTCTCAAGAATGACCTTTTGGTGGTTTACAAGGTACAGATCTTGCTGTGTTTTGAAATGCTTACTGCAGGGCAGTAGGTTTGCACCAATGTGCTGTAGAAGCTTGCTATTAATTTATTAATCCAAAGATGTGTTTGATCTTCTACTTTCCTTTTTTGCGTCTTTTCATTTTCCAAGTCTAGATTAACGGTCATTTTTAATTTATTGGTGATATTTAATTGCCAGCGGTTCATGCAAGATATGGCCGAAATTATGTGGACACTTGACCATCACACCTAGATGGGTTTTTTGAATATCCCATTCCAATAAAATTGGCTCTATTCTAAAGATGTTTAGTCGGGTTGAGGTCGGGGCTCTGTGCAGGACACTGCAGTTCCTCCACACCAAACTTGTTAAAAGCATGTTTTTTCTATGGACTCCACCAAACTTGTTCTGTTGTCACAATGCAATCCTGTAGGTAGTGGTTTCCTGCCATCTGCCAAAAGCATATTCATCTGTCACATGGAGAAGCGTGATTCATCACTTCAGAAAACATGTTTCCACTCCTCTAGAGTTCAGATTTGGCAAGATTTACACCACTCCAGCTGACACTCTGCTTTGCGCATAGTTGTCTTAGGCTTGTCTACAGTTGTTCGGTAATAGAAACCCATTTCATGAAATTCCTGTAGAGCAGTTATTGTACTGATGTAACTTCCAAAGGCAGTTTGATACTTTGTAGTAAGTGCTACAACAAAGAATAGGCGATTTGCATTGTGCTCTGTGAGTTTGCATTGTCTACCGCTTCATGGGTGAGCTGTTGTTGTTCCTAGGCACATTTCACAAGAATAGCACTTATAATTGCCCGGGACAGATCTAGGGGTGTGGAAATTTAGCAAAGTGACTTGTGCCACATCCTATGGTCCACTGCATCCACTGAGCTCTTCAGCATGACACATTCAGCATGATTTGATGCCTGTGTGCATTCTACCTGGTGATAATGGGTGTCCATTGTCTATAGTTCTGACCATATCATGCCATGCTGTCCAGGTGAAGTGAGAATGTAAACAGCATTCCTGAGAACTGGGTTTGCAGTGTGGCATGCTTTAATTTAAATACAGTAGCATTTGTTTTTTCAGGAGCATGTCAGGCCATGACTAACCACTTGGCTCTGTCATGCTATTATTAAAGCATAACTTAGAGCCATGAATTCTTGTGAAAAATAACTTCTGGGTTATCATACTGATGCATCAGTTTCAAAATAGCTGTCCATGAAACCAGACTATAATAGTTCCTGTGTGATGCTTCAGCGACATGCTGCATAAATTGATGGGGCTAATCATGCTGAGTAGTAAGGAAGAAGCTGTCTGTTTGTCTGTTTGCACGCTCTAAAAATGTAACATCTGACAAAATGGCAAATAGGATTAATCATATTTTACAACCCAATCTGTTCCAACTTGTGCAAATTCCTTTCTTTTTCCATGTTAAATCATATTTCAGATATTTCTTACTATGCTATATTTTACTCCAGCTATACAGTATTGAGTCTGAGTGCATGAAATGTATTCAGATTTCTGTTTTGTTTCTCAGCATGGCTATAAAAGGCTACAAATCCCCTTTAGAGACGAAAGACCTGTGGTCCCTGAACAAGCAAGACAGCTCGGGGAAGGTGGTGCCCAAGCTCCTCAAGGAATGGGAAGTGGAAAAGTCTAAAGCACAAAGGTACGGCATGGCTCAGTGCCGTTAATGCAGTTAATGAGCAACAGTTGTGTTTAAGTGTATGTTTCTGTTACAGTCAGACTGCATATCTAGAGAGAAACAGTAAATTGATGAGCTTCAAAGATAATTTCCGTTGAATGTTTGCAGACGTGCAACCTCTCATATACAAAGTGTGATAAGAGAAGATGCTGATCTGACACAATGTACTTACATGAGCTGACTGGCCAAAAAGATAATTAATGCTAAATACTAAGTGTGCTTCTAAATCTGTATTTTTATTTAACACTAATATGTTTATGGCAAAAAAAGAAAAAAGAAGATTATATTAATTTTAAGCAGTTCCTACTACACATAATGTTGTATTCATTTGCAAAATAGGCACTATTTTATTTTACAGCACCAGTTTAATATAAATTGACTGAACTGCAAGAATTTAAAGTTCATGAGAGGCACATACTTGTTCATGAGAGTTAAGAAGAATCTAAAGTGAAAGCAGAAGCAACAAAAAATGCTTTCTCTCTTTAGATCCGAGGAACCTTTATCTTCTTCTACTTCAGATTGTTTAGTTCCACACAAGTGAAAGCAGTAGAACTCTTCCTAAAACCTTTGCTCCCTGGCATTTGTGCTGCTTTTGACATTCATCTGTGGTGTTAAGAAAATGTGCCTCCTGCCAGCTTAAGAATGGAACCCATTGTGCAGTCTTTTTTAAAAGCTTATTTGGTGCACTTGACACTTGGGAGTGTCCCATCAACTTGAGCCTAAAAAAACCTGCAGAGTGCTTCCTTTCTGTAGGCCGCATTTTCTGTTCTGTGTTAAGCACTGTCGGTATCTCCCTTTGCAAACATTTCTAGTATTAACTAGCCTGTGTAATGTTAGACCACCATCGACCCCATGTTAACAGACACCAAGCCTATTTACACTCAAGACCGCCCAAATAAATGATTGAATATATGGTTGACAATTTAAAGGAAAAACATAAAGAAAAGAGAGGTGTGCTAATTATTAGCTACAGGTCTACTAGACTGTACAGTAAAGCACTTATCCCTTCCTCATAGTTGCTATACGTATGCAATTTACACCTCTTTAGGAGGTCCCTCCGTTTCTGCACTACACATTTCTTCTACAGAAATGTTGATGGAATGTATTTAAATGGAAATATGCATATACTACATGTTTTACTATAAAGAAAGCTGTGCCTCAGCTGTGCTATCTGTTTTATCTGGGCATGGTTGTGTTTGTGAAAAGGTGTGAATTCATGGCAGGGTGTTCTCCCTTCTTCTTCAGCCTCCATTGCTTGCTAGCAGCTCAACACAGAGTCATGACATATCACACACAGAGAGCCGACTGTGTCCTAGTTAACTTGAAAGCAGAGTGTAACGCATCATGTGCTTGCCCGGGAAGAGGAAGGTCACTTAAGGCAGGAGTGACGGGTACAGCAAGCATTTCTCATTATTTTAAACCCTCAAACAAACTAAAATCACAATCAAAATTGGTGACTGGCCACTTTTCAGTATCCTCCGTCCAGACTTTTATTGTGTCCTCTCATGTGCAAGCTTTGCAGCCTGTTAGTTCTTTTCTTGTGTGCTACTCTTCCCTCTGTAGTCCCTCTCCTCTCCTTTTAAAGGTGCCCACACTGCTAAAGCCTGTCCAGAGTCAGGAGGCTTTCATTTGGGGCAGCACAAGGACATGAGCTGAGAGGGAAAGAAAGCTTACTATGAATTTCAGGCATCATACAGTGACCTCGCAGCGGAACAGGAGGCAGGGCTAGTGGTACAGGCTTCATCCTTAAACCGCTCGTGGCTGTCGGCTTCTTATGCTGTCTCTCATGGCTGACGACTTCCCTTCATCTCTCGTGGCTTTTGTCACCTAGGATCTGGGCATCACGTTCTTGACGCCTCTCGAGACTGTCATTGGTGCTTGGAGGGAAAATGCCTGGCACGCACGCTGTTTTCACACTGAGCATAGCAAATTCGCTTTTGCACTTTCAAACACACCATTTTCAATAGGATGCACGGGGCAGACGCAGGTTTACAGTACGTGGAGCTCAGTGGCAAGCGTAGTGGAAAACGCAGATCGCCGCAGCAGACGTGCAGGGTTTTATGAAGTTCAAATGTTTTTAACCTTTCCACAATGCTTTTAAGCCAAGCCTCGGTGCAGACAATAGGGACAGCAGCAGGAGTGCCTGGCAGTTCCTGTCACTTCCTGAAAGGCTAGTTTTATCAGAGAGTGCCACCTGCTTTCGCGTCCAACTGGCGAGCGCTGCTCATACAACTAGAGGTGTGAAAGCAGCACAAGCAACACAAGCGTTGAGCGCAAAGTGAAAGCAGCTTCACAGGGAAAAATGTTTTGAATATATTAATTACAAATATTCAAGTTGATTTCCATTATGCCGGAATGGTAACAAAGGGACCTTTAGGTTAACATCCTGCCATGTGTAGCACTGCTGAGCAGACCTAGTGGACCTCCTTGATGGCATGAGGAAATCATTTAAGTGAAAGTGTTTGGGGTTTTTTAAGGGGGCACAGATGCCAGGAACTTTGGTCAAAAAGACTTCTCAACTGGCTAACATCAGTAAACAGAGCTAGAAGCTGGGTCTACTTGTTCATTGACCATGATGCTTGTATTTCTAAGGAAAAACCGAAGAACAAATTACAGTGCAGGACATGATTAGACTGTGTAAGAACAGACAATCCATAACCACATAAAAAGAGATATTATAGTAGGTTGTGGTGTCATTTGTTATTACAAAGAGGATTGTAGGTTTAGAGTTCAGTGGTGTAAAAATGCTAAGCACAGATCTACAGAGATATGAAAAAAGGTGATAGGGTCAGGGTGAGGTAATTCTTCACCATATTCTCCACAAGTAGGTGACTGCATGTGATACAAGTGAGTGGTACATGCCCAACTGCTTGACTTGTGCAGTGTGGTGCTCCTGTGGCTGTGTTATGCTGTGGAGAGACTGACAATCAATATATAGTTATTCTGACGGATCTCCTTTATTCTGTGATTTAATATTCCATCCTTATGGAAGTGGTCTCTTCTAAGATAACAATGGCCCCATCCACAGGAAACGAGAGATCGCTAAATTGTTTAATGAAAGCGAGAAATCATGCGCTATGGCCTATGGAGTAACTAGATCTCAACCCATTTGAACAGCTATGGGGATTTTGGACTGTCAGTGCTCTCCACCACCATCATCAGTACAGCAATTGAGGGAAAATCGTTTTAAAGGATGGTGCTCTAACCCCCAGTACAGTTCTGTAGAACATTGACAACATTGAAAAAAAAAATTCAAAAGTGTTTCATGATCACTAAAAATCTCCCTCCCCACCCCCCCAGCACTGAGCAGGACGTTAATGGACAGGCAGTGTACTCTAAAGCTGCGACGGAAACCAACCATGTGGAGGTCAGTCCTGAGGAGGTGGAGGTTCTGCTATCTGACCGGAAAAAGGCTCATCAGCCCTCGTTTCTGCGCTGTCTGCTCAGGACATTCGGCCCCTACTTCCTCATTGGCTCAGCCTTCAAACTGCTGCAGGACCTCATCACCTTCATCAACCCACAGCTGCTCAGGTAAAGACTAGTGGCCACTTCTGAGCCTGTAAAGATCCAGGGCTCAGACTAGTTCATTGTACAATTGTATTTAACACATCAATAAAACAAAAAACAAATTGACTTACGTAATGTCTAATAAACAGATTTGAAGAGTGAAAAGAAGAATGAAAAGTCAAAGAGTGAAAAGACTGTAAGGTACAGTCATGTGAAAAAATGTGGCCGAGAAAGAGCTGTTTCTCCAATAATGCCATCTTTAAAGTGCTCTGCAACTTCAAACATGTCATGTACATCTTTTATTAACATAAAAACATTTACTAAAGCTTTTATATATATTTAAACTGAATAGTCATTCAGTAAAACACTTCTTGCCTAATCCAAACACCCAATTTGAGCCTGCGTTTTTGAGCCTGAGTTTTATCTTGCGTGTGCCATGACTGGTTCAAATTTGAATTTTATTGAAGTTCAGAAAATGTATGTATGAATGTAACTTGTTGTTCAAGTTATAATTCTTGTTGTTTTACAGTGTTTTAAATTTTCATTTAAAATATGAATATAGTACAATATAGTATATATTTTGTACTATATAGTATAGTACAAAAGATGCATGAACAACAAAACAGGCTCCACTCCGATGGTTTGTAAGCTTCATTTTAGTGTATTTATGTGTTTCAGTCACTTTTTAAAGACATTTCATGCTCACAGCCACAGGCCTATACAAGTCTGTGACTACTACAGATGTCAGATGTCATACAGGACAGCTGAGAGTCATTAGCAATTTACAATGAGGAAGAGAGTGACGGATAATGACATACAGCCATTGTAAGTAGTTGCTGGAAAGATGACGTGAGGTGATAAATGATGTTTGATCAGCTTTATCTCTGGGTTTGGCGCATTTATGAGCCATCGTCAGTGACTCTGCCGTTGCTGGGTTTCCTGCAGTGCTGCTGTCTGCTGCTTAAAAAGACATTAGACGTGCACCAGCGAGGCTTAATCAAGTGGCACAGAAAGGACACTGGGCAGGGAACAGATGTCACTGCAGTTTTTGCTTGTATAAAATCCTTTGTACGGATAAATATAAGTGCTCTTGCTGTTGTGGGGAACATAATAGGCTTCATGGTGGTAACCACTGACTTTGTCCCCTTTAACCTTGGCTTAGAAAAAGGCTTTAGAGCATCTAAAAACGAATAAACAAGCACATGTTAACCAGCAGCTGTTATCTTGTTTGCTTGGAGACTGATGTATATATGGAGCTGCATATGCTGATTAGATGGTCAGCATGTGAACAATGTTAGCTTGTAATGCTGGTTTGCGTAATGGCCTCAGGCAGCATTTGCATGTTGTTTTTACTTTGTGACCGTCAATAACTTCCAGCAGGTTTTCAGATATTTGCAAAGCAAAAGCTGTATGCAAATTTGTTGCCTCTGTAGCCTTTTCATTAAGGTGTACGTGAAGCTGATATAGTCAAAGATTTAATTTGTGTTGGAAGTATAAAGTTACCCCAGGGTTTTTTGGTTTAAATCTAATGCCCTGACATCTGTCCAAACTGGTAGGTCCCATACAGCTAATA
>CM067491.1:7026474-7100082 GCA_034552555.1 Semaprochilodus insignis
TCAACGTACTGCGCAAAACTGCCTACCTCAGTGCTCTCTCCACCATGGCCTGGACTAGCGCCCCCTTTCTGGTGAGTTGCTTTCCACCTTACGGCCTCAAACTGGTTTTCCTACAGAGGGTTTTCCATGGTTGTTCAAATCTATTTGCTGCAGTAACAGCCTCCACTATTCTAGCTTTATTCTAGAGTTTGAAACCTGGGTTAAAGTTAGAACTCTAGTTCTAGTCCACACAAAACTCAGCAAACCATTTTTATGACTCTCACATTGTGCCTGGCGACATTGGTAGGAAGAAGCCGCAATTCTTTAGAATTTCTTTGTAAGTTAAGATTTCCATTCAATGGAAACAAGAGGCCTGGTCCTGGACCATTATTCCTCCTCCACCAGACTGGCTTTATGAATTTGAGCAGGTAGTGCTCTTTCAAATCAGCCCAACCCAGATTCACTTGTCACAGTGCCAGATGGTGAAGCTTGAGTCAGTTCTTGCCAGGTGGGAAATCTTTGACGGGGACAGATTGACTTGTTGGAAAGGTGCCTTCTTAAAAGTCACTGCATTCTAATGCCAGTGTTTGCCTATGGAGATTGCATGGTATGCTTGATTTTGTGTACATATAGGTGTAGCTGAAATTACTGCTCCAACTAATTAGAAAGTGCGTCCACATAGCACACATAATTAAATCTTCAGCTTTTTGCATGCATAAAAATGTGCTGTCTTGATTTTATTTTAAATATGATATAAAATGTTGTCTCACTGAGATATTTAAATACTATTTATTTAGCAATTTGGATAGTCAGACAACAAAAGCTGATTACATTTCTGCTCGCTAGTCCTGTGTTTTGCACAGATGGACATGACGGATCCTTATTTAAAAGGCAACGTGTAGGTGATTCACGTTTTGTGTTAACATTAACCACAATGGACTTGGATCACGGCCTTGGTCAGCATGGCTTGTGACCACTGTCATGTGCTAATGGAGTGATATGAGTGTCAGGGGTTGCAGGAGTGGTCTAATGGATACCTGAAATCTTCCCTTAGGTTGCCTTGACAACGTTTGCTGTATATGTGAATGTGGACAAAAACAACGTATTAGACGCGGAGAAGGCCTTCGTCTCCCTGTCTCTGTTCAACATCTTAAGATTTCCCCTCAACATGCTTCCGCAGGTCATAAGCAGCCTCGTACAAGTGAGTGCACTCTTCCCCTCACTGTTTATAGATATACTGGACGCAGGTTTTTACGCAACACATTGTTATTCTTATGCGGCGTAGCAACTTGAGTTCAAATCCAGTGTCATCATTAGTCTTATACATCCTGCATGTTATGGTGGGGTCTGAAAGTGAATGTTTCATGCTGTCTCCAGCAGAGGAATGTACAGAGTGTTTACAACTCAGGAAGCCTATTTTCAGTGCCATTAACAGATACTCCTTTCCTAAATGTCACACTGTTTTCTTTTCCTTTCCACTTCTCGTGCCTGGCACAGGCTAGCGTGTCTCTAAAGCGCATCCAGGAATTCCTGAGTCATGATGAGCTGGACCCAGACAATGTGGACAGAAAGCCTGCACCCTCCGGTAAGGCAGGAAGGCTGTTTGCTAAAGCAGCCTGAACTCCTCAAAACTCGATTAGCACTTCTGCTAGGGCCGATATGCTGAGTCATGGTTACTGTTCTTGTTTTCGACACAATGCAGTTCTGTAATGATATAGCGGATTGCAAGCTTCTGAGTTTATTTTATGGCTCATGAAAAGTCACTAATATGATTCTCACACTTCTAGATTACGCCGTGACAGTTGTGAATGGGAAGTTTTCATGGGCCAAAAAAGACACGCCCGCTCTACACAAGTAAGCACTTTTCATAAATGCAAACATAAATTCATGCAAAATCTTTTCAGACACTTTGGTTTTATTCACAGAACATTTTGGCCTGCCACAACCTAAAGGCTTCCAGAAAGGCTTTTTTCAGTTTTGCCTGGTTACCTTTGCATAATAGTTTCCCTCTCCAAGCACAAAAAAAAGAACATTACAGTGAAGAACGTACCCAAATCTGCACTGACTGTGTGCCGCTTGGCACCTTTGAAAAGCTTTTTTTGAGGCTAACATGACTGCTGTGTTAAGTGCTAAGAGACATAGAAAAAAACATTTCCAACGCAATTAGGTCACTTTCTTTTAAATGTAATAAAAGGAAGCAAATAAAGGAAATTAACACATACAATTGTTTTTTTTTTTTTTGTAAAATTAACTTTAAACTGACATCACATCCACTAACACTACTAAACTGTTATACGTTTTTGGCCTAAATGATGATGCAGTATTCTTTTCCCCAAATGGTAAAAGCACATATTGGAAACTCTTTTGACTGTGCAGTCCCTGCATGAGTCATGTTACATTGTACATGCTGTGGTTTCTGTGCACACTGTTGCAAAGTCACAGCCCTTCATGCATGGCACATAGCTACACTCAGTTCCCAAATAATCAGGATGTGCTCAGTGAAGTAAAAAGGTGATTGTACAGAACCACACTGTTTGCACTCCTGTTAAGTTCAGCTCATCCCTCCAGCACAAAATGAGCATGTTGTTTTTAACCGAAAGTCAGCATAATTACTTGAATTTCAAACTTTGAAATAATGTCAAAGTAATGTTCTGTTTTCTTTTATTCTTACTTAGAAGTAATCATGTACTTTCTCAAAAAGTAATAACTCATTTTTACGCCATAATCATTATTTTGACATAAGGAGTGACCATTTGAACCACAAACACATTTTATCCATAAATGGCCATCACCACCGGCGCTGATTGTAATTAGGTCTTCTGCCCCAGTGTGCTATGTGTTGTAATCTGCGTGCCGGAAAATTTTGACCAGTACACATACGTGTGTGTGTGTGTGTGTGTGTGTAGAAAAACACGTCCTCCAGCATATCTGAAATGTTCTTGCTTTGGATGGCCATGTTATTATGTAAACTAAAAGATTTTTAATTTTCCTACTTTCCTGGTTTCCTAGTTATTAGAAACCTTGATTCAAAACAAGCATTCATATATAATAGTCTATCTGTATATTTGCAGCATTAATGTGCTGGTACCCCAGGGCTCGCTGTTGGCAGTGGTAGGTCATGTGGGCTGTGGAAAGTCCTCTCTGGTGTCTGCTCTGCTGGGGGAGATGGAAAAACTGGAAGGACATGTTTCTATAAGAGTGAGTGGACTTTTACTTCATTCTGCAAGAGACAGTCTTAACATGTTACCTGAGTGCTGTGGTGCACTGAAACTTTCTTTATCTTTCATGCTAGGGTTCTGTGGCATACGTTCCCCAGCAGGCATGGATCCAGAACGCCACACTGAGAGACAACATCCTGTTTGGCAGGCCCTATGTGGAGCAGAAGTACCGTTGTGTGCTGGATGCCTGTGCCCTCACTCCTGACCTGGAAGTGCTTCCTGGAGGAGACCAAACAGAGATAGGAGAGAAGGTGCCGCTGTTATTTGTTTGCAGGGACACAATCATTGTTTTTGTTGTACATTATTCAATTATTAGTTCTGACCACACCAGTGAGGACTAGTGATAATACTGGATGGAAAGTGGAAAAAATATGACCTGGAAATAGCTCACACACTGTAACATCACATTTAAGAGCACCTTCACAACAGCATCAGTTAAACAAAGAAATGAGCTGTCTCGCCATCTACACTGCACACAAAGAAATAAATGGACATTAGAAATGGATGTGTACTATTAACTTATTGACTATAGCAAGCTAACAGAGCAATGGCACTGTATTTCACGGCACGATTGCTCTTCTTATGCAGCACAACAGGAACAGGGAAAGTATTTTTAAGTATCACTAAAGAACTGTGTAAAACGGTACTATATGCAACGTCACTGTCCAAAGAAAGACGTGTCTCCAATTTTGTTGTTCGTTTTTTTCTACTTAATTTCTGCATAAATGGACCAATAGAAATGATTGAGAATCCTTACATTACCATGCTGTAAAAACTAAGAAAGTTTTGGCTTTTTCCTGTAAACATATCATTTTGGAGATGCGTGTTATTCCTTTGGATGGCGATGATATAAAATACGTCTTGTCTGCTACAAGCAGACATAGGCTTCAAATGTCAGTGTTACAAAATCTAAATGTTGGGTGTGCAGCTGCTATAGCTCCACAGTATTTGGTTGCATGGCGCTAACATAGTACTATGAATTCTATTAAGGAATAAATAGAAATTAGCAATATTACAGTAGTGTGAATGAAAGTAAAGGCATTTCTGCATTAAACACTCCCATGCAATTACATGCTCACAATTTCACTAAATCTGACTCTCAGTGTAAACAAGCTTCTTTCATAACAGCTACAAACTTAAAGAATTTAGAGCCAGACCTGCCTTCCCCAACGATTACCCGACTGCAGATTGCTGGAAGGTGGAGCTAGCCATGTATGGATAACTGAATGGATAACGACTATAGGGGGAGTTTTACTCTGTGTAATACGTCACAACGCATTTGACACAGAATCACAGACATGCTAAATGAATCTACAGCGTCAGCTAACTGTAAATCAGCCCATCTTAACCGGTTCATAATTTCCGTATGACCTCTTGGTGGTGCTATTAATCAGCTTCTGGTCATTTGTTAACCGCATGTAAAATGATGTGGATATCACAAATGAGATCATATTTTGATGCCTTTTTTCTTGGAAAGGGAGGGAGGGCTTAGCTCAACTGCCTTGAACCACACAGTCTGGTTGTGGTCATGTTTTTATTACCAGCTTACTCAAACCATTTGAGGCAATCTGTTGGCTCAAATAAATTATGTTTTGAAATGTTTGTACGTATTTACGATGTTAGATATATGCAGGTCTTTTAGTTTACTAGGCAGAACGTAAGTAGATATGACTCAAAGTACAGTCCTGCAGTTTTTAAGTTTAATCATCATCTGCATACCTCAAAGTTGATCTGAGTATATATTTTTTTCAATTCGCCCTTTTTATATAATTTACTGATTTTCATATTAATTGCTTTTACATTATGCTCATGTTGCTCTGCTTTAGATTTAGACGTAGGGCAGAGATTCTGTTTTGCTACTGAGCTTTTAGAGTTATATGCCCTTGTGCCTGGCTTCTGATTTGGTAACTTTGTTACAACCACACCATAAAAGCTAACAAGTAAACAGTGACATGGGACACTATCATGGTTAGAATAACTAAAATATGCAAAATGCATCCAAATGTGTATATATATAGTCGTATGAAAAAGTTGGATACTCTTGAACAAATAAAGTTAACACATCCTATATGGACCTCTGCACTTTGTAATGGATAGTTACTGTTTATTTGTTGGATTTAACGTAGTGGAAAAAGAATAAAATAACTGTGGCCTGTGCAAAACGTATAGCACATTTTATTTTATTTGATGTTAATTTTCAGATTTTGTATATTTTAAAATGAAAAGCTCAGCAAGTAAATAGATTTAAGTTGTGCATTTCTGCGATGTGCAAAATACCACATGTAAGAGTTATTTTCATTTTCACTAGTGGTATTCAAACCTTTGCATATGACTGTATATAATAGTCTCTCTGTATTAATGTGTAGGTGCCTGGGGCGTGCTGTTGGCAGTGATTGGTTGCATGAGCAGTTTTTTTTTTTTATAGAAAAATAGTATATTTAAGTGTTTAGATTGTAGATTTTATTTTACTTATAAATCAACAAAACACTTAATTTGACCAGGGGTTTTATAACTTTTGCTATAACCATATAATATACAAAAAATGTAAATACTCTCTTGTTACTTGTTGTGCTTAGTTTGTTACAATACACATGTTCAACCAGATAGTACAAACAACTTACCTGTATTAAATAATAACTACAAACTGCTAAAGAAAGTAATTATAATTGCATTATTTAAGTACATATAATGCCAAAGTTTCACCTGAGCTATATCAATTCACCATACACCAATTGCAAAATAACAGCAATAACAGTCACTTTACTCTAAACTCCTGGAACTACTTTTTTAGCATAAGAAATTGCTAATATTAAAAACAATGACACAGTGTTTGGGTCTGTTCATTTTCATTACATTACACATGCAGTAGAAGTCAAGCTTTTGTGTTATTGTGAATAACATCACTCGGCACAAGCCGTAGCAGCCCCCTCTTGTGTTTTATTGCTTTTAGTATCATTAAGTATCATGTTAGTTTGCTCTTCTGTTAAACCTAATTGAATCACTGGTGCTTAATGGACGAGTTGCTGATTTTTGGGCGTTTTCTTTATGCAGGGTATTAACCTGTCTGGAGGCCAGAGGCAGAGGGTGAGCCTGGCCAGAGCTCTCTACAGTGAGGCAGATGTTTACCTACTGGATGACCCTCTGTCTGCGGTGGACGCCCATGTAGCCAAACACATCTTTGACAATGTCATTGGGCCAGAGGGAGCCCTCCGTGGGAAGGTAGTTATGAAGGCCCTGCACAAGTTGTGAAAGCTCAAGTTGAAAGAGGAAATGATTACTAGCCCTCTATATCATCGTTGTCCCAGCATTTCTATTATATCAGGGAAAACTTGTTCTTTAGTGTATGTTAATGTAATGAGATTTTATTTCAAATCAGTTTTGATCATTTCTGTAGGTCTGTTCAGTATGAAATACTTATACAGTGCTTACAAAGGCTTTAATTACTGTCAGAAACAAAATAAATAGAGGCTTTGATGTGGTATGACAGCAACAATATACTTTCTCCTAGTCTGTGAAGGACTGCAGTTAATATTCACAGAGTCCTTTTAAATAATTATTTTATTGTTAATTGTAGTGAAATGAGTGACGCTCCTCATCCCCCTCACCAACCCGGAATGGATGATGGCATCCAAAGGGAGCGAGAAGACTTAGTCAAATTATGCTTCTTATCAGGAGGCATCAGAGCCCTCCCAGGAACAAGATGATTATCTGTCCCATGTGGTTTACGTGTAACAGATACTACTCCTTTATACTTAACCAAGCTCTTTTACATACATGTCTGTCAGGGCATATACTTCCTCTACCAGAGCTGAATAATGTTGATGCCCATGTTATCCATAGAGGAGATGAACATTTTGACTGTTTTTGGTATTTGAAAATCATTGTTTTAAATGAATAATGTTTGAATATCCCAAGAAAATAATGTATATTGTTATAAATGGAAAACAAAATGTTAAAGTACAAGTTCATTGTTTTTCAGCATTAGGAAAAAAGCAGATAAATTAAACAGAACCCTCAACAATTAAAAAGAATATCATTTTTTCTAGTATTTAGTGTGTCCACTCTTTCCATTATTGCAGCATCCGTTCTTTCCAGGAATCTTGTATTCAGTTTTCCAAGTAAATCTGCAGGGATATTTTTGCACACCTCCAAAGTTCACTCATAGGGTTAGGGTTAGGGTAGGGTTAGGGTTATTACTTTGTTCTGCTGCTTATGATCCAGTTTTCCCACAAACACATTCAGTAATGTCTGGGTTCTGGGAGTAGACAGTCCATTGTTCTGAGTGTTTAATATTTCACATTATTTGTATATTTATATTTCAGGAGGACAAATATGTGTATGCTAGAATGACCATGTCTATCCTTAATGTATAGTGATATTGGTGTGTGTGTGTGTGTGTGTGTGTGTGTGTGTGTGTGTTTTGGTGAAGACGCGAATCTTGGTGACCCATGGCATCAGCTTCCTGCCCCAGGTGGATAACATCATGGTGCTGGTGGATGGCATGGTGTCGGAGATGGGCTCCTATCAGGACTTGCTGAAACAGAACGGAGCCTTTGCAGAATTTTTGAGGAATTACTCTCTGGAGGACATCATAGAGGATGATGAAGTGACAGGTACACAAGAGAAAACGTTTAACAGGACAATTAAAAAGATAAAATGAGGCTGTGAAAATCTTTTCTCGAGGGGCTGGTCTAGACAGCAGTAGTCACATTGTTTCTATTTTTTCTTTTTCTGTTTCTGTTTGTGTGTTTTTATCGTTTGAATACGTGGCTGTGCGTCCCAGAGGTGCTAATAGATGAGGAGGAGACGTTCCCTGACGATGCTCTCAGTAACCACACCGATATGGTGGACAATGAGCCTGCGGTCAATGAGGCCCGGAGACAGTTCATGAGGTAGAGATTGTATACCTTTAAGGGTCTTTTCACTTTTATAGATGTGGTTTCCTTTGCGCGCCTTGTCCTGGTTTGCGTCTGTTTTGAATCAACACAAAAGCTCACAGGGCACCTATGGCACTCCAGGAATCCAGGTTACGCTTTTGATGGGTTTTTTCTTTTCTTTTTTTCTTGGCAGGCAGATGAGCATCATGTCCAACGATGTGGAGAACCCAAAGACAAAGTCCATCCGCAGGCGCCGCTGCAGCGAAAGGAGACTTGGGGACCCACCACAAGAGAAGAAGGAGCCCAAAGGGGAGAAGCTCATCCAGGCCGAGACCACAGAGACGGGTCGGGTGAGTGGCTCACTGCTGCCCTCATCTGGAGTGTGGGGGCTTTACCACTACATGTAGTTTCTTTCAAGGTCTTGTGTAATCAAATTCCTTTATCAGGAGCTTGAACGTTTGGCTGTTCAAGCTAAGCTGAATAAAAAGGATGTGGAAATGGCATCATACTTTTGGTGTTTGAGGTACACATTGGCTGGAGTTGGAGTTACACCTGCTCATTTTGGATGTCATTCAGAGAAGACTGCATATAAGCATTGTAATTTTAAATGTGTTGTTGTGCACAGTACGTTCACTGTCCATTTACCTTTTGCTCTGTATTATTTAGGTGAAGTTCAAGGTTTATTGGGAATATGCAAAAGCAGTGGGGCCTCTGCTGTCACTCTTCATCTGTTTCCTGTACGCCAGTCAGAGCGCAGCTGCTATCGGAGCCAACATCTGGCTCAGCCAGTGGACTAATGACGCCAGGAACAACACAGTTGCACAGGAGAAAGTACAAATGAGAGTGGGGGTGTATGCAGCGCTGGGCATTACACAAGGTACGGCACAGGTCCCTTTAATGACACCTTTGTTACTGTGATGGTGTATGGGTTCTGGGTGTGATGGGTGGGTTCAGGTATCAGAATATATACCAGAATATTTTCACTAACTGGGCAATAAGGATATAATATCGCATCAAACAACAAGAATAATAATAAGAAGAATACTAATATTTATCACTAATTATAACAGTAACAAAGCCAAAACTGAGGACATAATGGACTGTTAAAATACAAAATAAACCTCCTAAGGTTATTACCATATGTAGTCTACAATATCTAGTCTAGTTCTTGCCTTCATACCATTCAGGTTATTGGGCATCATACCCTCTCAGAATAATTAAACAGTGATTATACATTGCTTGTCCTTTTTATAACCATGAAATATTTACATATAACATTTTAACTGCTGATCTACTGAGACTGTTTGAACATAGCTGTGCTGAGCATCTCAGGAGAGTCCTGTGTTCTCTCTGATATTTCTGATATTTTTGAGCAGAAATATAGTAAGAATATTTCTGCTCTCTAATATTCTGCTCTTTTATTTTGTGAAAATCACTAATGATAATGCTACTAATTGTCATTATCAGTAGTTGTAGTAGTATTGTTTTTATTATTGTATGATTCATACGTCAGTTTTACGTGATCATCTAAGTGATTTTCATACATTTACAAGTAGTTTACATCAAGGTGCATATTTAATTTATCTCAAGAGCTTGGCATTTTTAAACATGATATCTGTGATTCGGTAAAATCTGCATCGTAAAAGTCACACATTTTCACTTTTATACCTCCCACCTATACCAGCTGCCTATAGTTGTTGCTTGATCACCAATTTCTGTATTTGATTTTTCCTCTAGTTTGGAGACTACATGTTCTGCTGTGAGTGATACTGTGGCTGTGTTTTTGCCAGGGTTGTTCTCCTGGCTGTGGCCTATGTTCGTGCTCTGTGAAATCCTCCACCCCTCCCCCTCCCCCTCTCCCATTACCCCATGCCCAACCTCCAGCCCCCTCATCCTTCTGCCCCTTAGCAGGTCACCACAGTGTAGTGACTTACTTCCTTCTACTCTGCTTTTTCTATGGCAGGCATCCTGGTCATGTTCTCTGCCTTTACTCTTGCCCTGGGGAAAATCCAGGCTGCCCGTAAGCTGCACCAGGGCCTGCTGGACAACAAATTTCACACCCCGCAGGCTTTCTTTGACACAACCCCCATAGGGCGTATCATCAACCGCTTCTCCAAAGACATTTACGTGATCGACGAGGCTCTACCTTCTACTATCCTCATGTTCCTGGGCACCTTTTTTGCCTCCCTGTCCACCATGATCGTTATCATTTCCAGCACCCTCATATTTGCCGTGGTCGTTCTCCCCTTGGCTTTGATTTACTTCTTTGTGCAGGTATTGTGAGGAGTTTTTCTTTGGAGCGTTAAAGCAAAGAATTCTGAATAATGATTCAATTTCTCTCCCCCCTTTTTGAGGTTGGAACTTTTGTGCTTCAGGCTGCAGCAAAGCAGACGGCAACGAGGCTCTGGCCGTGATTTTTCGCTGCTTTCGAGTTTCTATTCTCCTGCCTGTTTCTCTCTCTCTCTCTCTCTCTCTTTCTCAAGCTGTTTTTTTTCTCCTCCCCTCCCTAACCAAGTATTCATTTCCTCTCTCTCCACCAGCAGCCTACCCGCCCACTTCCTGCTCTGCCTGTTTGCTTTCACAATCTCTGTCTTTTACATACAGCCACAGACACACAATCACGCACAAACTCACACACAAACACTTGTGTTCTCATAAACTGGTATTTAATGCCTTAGCTCCAGGCTTTGTGTATGCGTAGCCAGAGCCTCTCCAGTGAGACATACATCTTAATGACTGTGCATGGTCATTGAGAGTGGTATTTTACTGACCCCTGGTGGTGCTAATATGACATTACATCATGTACCTGCCTGAACTTTATGTAATAAATATGTAAGAGATAAATGGCATTAATAGATTGAAGCACCTTCATTGTAATTTCCATTGTTATGGACATTATTTACATTAGTAAGGCTTTTAGTTTTTAGTTTTCTGTCTATTTTGTTTTCTTAGTAAGGACCTTTTGACAGCTACACACCCTTTCAGACGCATAGTGTTGTTGTCTTCTCACAAGAAGTGGGCAGAACGCCTGTGGATGGTTTCAGATCTGAGGGAAGAGTGAAGCTTGATTTTTTTTCTCTTTCAAAGATGAAACCTGTAGGTACTGTTTATATGAAGGTGATAGTTTTGTGGTCTACCAGATCAGGGTGATTGTTAGGAGATATTTTTATTTTCTTTATATCTGTACTTTTGGTCCTGTTTTTTCACCTGACATTGTTTTTCCTTATGCAAGTGGATTAACAGCTTGTGTATAGTGTCCACTTGTACTGGAAATTACATAAATGAAAGGTGGTCTCTAACTTGGACACAGTACTGTAAATGTAGAGGAATCCTTTTGTTGCAGATAATGGACCTTTGATCTGACCCAGCAGTATTAGAACACTAGAATAGCTTGCTGTTTGTTTTGGGTGATGGAGTCTGCAAGACATCATCTGTGTTTACAAATGATATGTTTTCTTCTACAGTCTTTCTGTGAAGCCAGAAGTATTAGGTGATACATGTTTGTTCTAAACTCTTTAGAAATGTTGATTAGGGTGATTTCCTGATCAGAACCAGCGCTTTTGCTTGCCATATAAGAATGTCACTACCTGTAGCTGCTTGTGGCAATTCCTCAGTGTCTGTCCATGTTTATCGGTCAGTGTTTCCAGACATGAGAGCAAAAACAAGAGCAAGTGTGAGTGCAAGGATTAACGCACCTCTTCCTCGTTGTCTTTCGCTTGTGCTGCCCCCCCCTCACAGGTTTGCTGATTCTGGCCAACTGTTTACTGTGCCGGGCCTACAGTATGCTGAAGGCTGCCCACACCACCCACCTCAACATGCTCCACGCCGTTCTGAGGGCTCCGCAGGCCTTTTTCGAGGCCACCCCCTCAGGACGCGTGTTGAACCGCTTCGGCAAAGACGTGGACACAATAGACTCTCTCATTCCAGACAATATTGATATCTGGATGCGCACTTTCTGGTACACAGTCAATGTGCTGCTCGTATGCTCTGCCCTCACCCCTATGTTCCTCATAGTCATAGTGCCGTTAATGATGTTCTATTGGTGGGTCCAGGTAAATAGGAACAAGTCTGCTAACTCATTAATACAGCATGCTAACGTGTGTCATTGTTATTTTCTTTATTTTTCTCTGGATGTTTAGCCGCATTGCCACACTGTCTTAGTGTTGTAGTTTACACCATGTGGTTGGATTGTTTGGTTTTTAGTGTTCTCTGGGTGTCTTCTGTCTCATAAAAAAGACTCGACTCCCTTCACTTTTATTAATGTCAACAACTGTTCTTTATTCAAATTAAAAACATTGGCTTCAAAAATTACTGAGGCCTACAGATATTAGTCCCATATCATATAGTACCTGAGGGCCAGATGTACAAAGACATTTGCAACAGGTTTCAGATGCAAATAGGGCACATTCTGCCTGAAAAAGCATGCACGTAATGCACAGGCATGCCTAGAGTGTGCAACGATCCGGGGCTCAGCCCGAGATGAGAGGTTTGAAGTGTTTATAAAACCATCCAGAATCAAAAAGCTAGACCAAACAAAAACGTTCTGTGTGATATTGCTTTTAAGAGTGATAACTTAATGGGGGAAATGTATCAAGAGGTAATTGTGTCTGTCTAGAAAGCATATAGAACCATTTTAATATTGAGAATGATAGATATCAGCTGCAAACAAGTGGCCTATGTAAGGGAATTTCTACAGTAGCTTTACAACTACCATTATTATACTATTTTCTTTACAGTTTTGCAAGATATTCTTTTCTATCCAATTAATTAAATTCCCAAAAGAGAGACTCCAAGCAAAGCTTTTTTTCGCTGGTACACACATCAACATGTTAATGGCCTATGGTTAAGGCAATATTTTATCAGTTCATGGTACTAATTACTGTGAAGATTTCTTTTTGTCACCATCACTTTTTAAATCTGCACTGTTAACCTTACCAGTTTCAGTTTTGGTTTGTTGCACTCGCAAGTAAACTCTAAATCAGGAAAAGAAAAGAAAAGGAGCTTGACTTCAGGTTTGGAGAGTGAGCAGCTTGACGACACCAGAAATGCCTTGTAAAAATATCCTATTGCCCAACAACCAGGGCCTAATTCCTCCTCTAGTAACTAATCCCTAGTGTAATCACTAGTGTTATGTAGAAAATGGTGTACAAGCCTAAAAAAGCTGTTTATGTACTGTGTATATGGAAAGGTGTGAAATTAGTTTCTGTCCCTCATACCTATATAGATATTTAGGCAGATCGTACAAAATCAGGGAAACTGCACCCAGCATGCAAATCTAGAGTACGAAAAAGACAGGGATGTTCATATCTATTGTGGCATAAATTAACAGTCTTGGAATAATAAAGAAGTGTGGATGAAATAATTCCAGGGAAGGTCAGTTGTTACTGATTAAACGAAACAACAATTTCTTTGGGGTTTAAATAGAGTTTTAAACTGTACTTCATAACTGCATAATAAGTGATATCTGGCATGTTTTTTTAACTCAGCAATATACTTTTTTGATAACCATGCCCTAAAATTGTTTGGCACTATATTACATCGCTATATTAACACAGTAGTATCTCACTGGCTTGCCACTATATGACCTCACTGTTATATGTTTGAGTCATAGGTTTTTAACCATCACTAGCACAAGCCTGTTGTAGGTTGAGTTTGTAAGACTAGCTACAGACTCAATAAAAGAATGATTCATTTCAGACGCACAGGGGAACAGTTTGCGCTGCGCCTTTTCCCGTCCATCTGGCCCTGATCATCTGTGATTGCCTCACATTTTGTAATTGATACCACAAATGCATGTGCATAAAGAACAGCTGTTTGTAGCTGTAGTTTGCAGTGGGTTTAGAATCTGTAGAAGTAGAAGATTAGTCATGTTTGTTTTCTGGTTTGATATATTTTATCTTTTCATGTCTCCATGTTTCGGTTCATTCCATCGGTCTGATTTCTCTTTTATTCATCTAGCACTGTACATTGTTCTACTCTAATGCTGGGCTTTAGCTGCCATTCCTACTAATATCTTAGATAACATACGGTAGTTGAAGTGGACATTTCCCTTCTACCTGTCATTTAGCCTGTAAAACAGCAGCACTCTGGGCTTGAGGGCTATTCGTGAGCGAAATGAACAAGTTTAACATTTTTCGATTCCTTGCTACCTCAGCTTAGGTCCTACTGATTTAATGCCTAACATTTTATGTTGAGCTCTGCTTTACTGGTTTGGATCCATGCATTTACCAATCAGTTAAAGCATAGCAGTACTAAACATAAGCCAAATTGACAATTCCTGCTGCTATATTAGAGGGTGTGGGTGTCCTGTTTGTAGACCGACATTATCCTTTGGATGGGTATTTCAGGAGATTCTAATCTAGTTAAGCAGCCTGTGATTTTTCCATATGTGCATTTTCCTTAAAGTACCAAGGTTCTGTAACCAACAACCTCATACTACACACTGACATAGCTTATTCCAACTTCCTTTCTTTTTCACATGTTGTTTTTGATTTGGCTTCAGCTTTGCATGGCGTTAAAACCCTCCAGCCTCTCTCTGTTTTTTTATTGTTTCTCTTTGGGGTCAATGAAGGGGATGCATGTTCTTAAAACATTGAGATATTTATCATTTTCATATCATTATGTATGAAAAAATGTTCTAATGATGATACTAAGAAACATATTATAATTATTAATTGTTGAAATGTAAAAATCCAAACCTTATACACTACAACATTATGACAGTATTTAATTACATCCATAGATCAGCAGTTCCTGCTTTATATAAATCACATGCAAATCAGATAAAATTTTCTTTCTGATGTATAACTTTGATGATTTAGGCATATCATGTTTGTACTATGTATGTAATGTTTGAAGCTCAAAATGGTGGATACTCTAAAAGTCGCTGGCAGATTACACCACTGCATTGTTTAAAGCATTGATTAGTAAGATCTCTAAGGTGTTTTTGTAGGTTTTGTCTCACCATTAGTAGGCAAAAATAATATAATTCCCAAAATTATGTTGATAGCAACAACATACAGTTCAGCAGACTGAACCTGGAGAAAATCGTATTGGCCTGAACTGTAAGGAGAAAAGTTACATGAACTCGAAAAAAGTTTATTAAATTTCCCACTAAATATTCCTCAGGTAGGAACAAAGCCACAATATGCGATAAACTACGCTCTTAAAAATACAGGACGGATCATAGTCTTGCGAGACCCCTAGGCACAAGCGTCTTTAAAGGCCCCCCCACCCACTGCAACAATAAAGCGCCCACACCAATAAAATACACCAACAAAACAGAAACATTAAAAACAGTTTTAAAAAAAAAAGACCTGAAAAGTGAAATTAAACAACGGTTCTTCATAGTCTTCTTCATATTTATCTTCATATTCATATTTATGAACATTTATATTCATGACCATATTTAACACCACTGGGGGAAAAATGCCTTATGAAAGGAGCGATTGATAACACTGTCCAGTTCACTTCAAACAATAGGGAACAAAATATCTCCCAGTCCATCCACACCCCCCCCTCATCAAATGTTTACCAGTCTAGAAAAAAAGTTGAGTTCACCAACAACAATCTTAACTCTTCTTTTGCTTCCACTTCTTTTTGTTTCTCTGCAACATATAGATAGATACATAGAGCTCTTTGTCAACACAGTTATTTCTTCACTTTCTGTTAGTACTGTTAGTTCATTTTGGATGTTGTAGACTAAAAATCTTGAATATTGCTCCTTTAATGTTCACATATTTGTTTTGTGCTTTATTATAGAAAAGCATACAAATGATGCATATCATTAAAAATATTCCACAAAATATCATATAATATAAAACAACAACAACATCCCACGACTCAGTAGTAATATAAACTGTTAAATAAGAACGTCAGCGGATGTACTGAGGACATTTTTCCATTTATTTCTATTATACAGTCTTTTGTACACATTCAGAGGTTATATCTACGCTTGTCTCTGCAGCCCTGAGCCAGTCAGAAGCCTCTGGGTACTGAATTTGACTTGCACGTGCGATTTGACTTTAATGATTTAAATGGTGAATAGTGATTTTGAATGCCTGATTGAATCTGCCAGTGTTTTTAGAGTCTTCACCAAGCTGTAATTTGTTCTGTATATGTATTTCTTCCGCACTGTGATTTAGCCATAGCAGTTAAACAGCATGTTTGTCTCTCTCCTCCTGATTTCCTCTGTAGAGATTTTATGTAGCCACTTCACGGCAGCTAAAGAGACTGGAGTCGGTCAGTAGGTCTCCCATATACTCTCATTTTTCGGAGACCATCACTGGCACTAGTGTGATCCGCGCTTATGGGCGTAGCAGTGCCTTTGTACTCTTGAGTGATATGAAAGTGGATGAAAACCAAAAGAGTTACTACCCTGGTATTGTTTCCAACAGGTAGGTCTGGCCTCACTCCCTCTTGGATGCATGATTGTCTGCAGATGTTAGGCCTCAGACTCACCACATGTTCTCTTTACTTGTGTTTCGTGCTGCTGCAGTAATGTCTTAATCAAGACCACAAATGGCCTTTGTTTAGTCAAACACTGGTAGAAATGATGGAAAGGGGTAAAACTGATGAAAGCCGTTGTGTTTTTGTGAGCTGTGACGATGTTGTGTTTTGCTGAATTCAGGTGGTTGGGGGTCCGGATTGAGTTTATTGGAAATTGTATTGTTCTGTTTGCTGCTCTGTTCGCCGTGATCGGGAAAGAAACGCTGAACCCGAGTCTGGTGGGGCTCTCTGTGTCGTATGCCCTGCAGGTATGTAAAAAAGAAGCCTATCCACAGTTTACTAATGCTGCTTCAGTCCATGTTGTGCAGATTCTATTAGCCATATTTTTATTAGCAGTACAGTGCAAATTTGCAACCCAATTGTTTAAAACCTATTGCCATACATCTTGGCAATAAGTGTGTTTTACTTACAAAAACCTATATATATATATTTATATAGTATATGTATGTGTGTGTGTGTGTGTGTGTGTGTGTTTACATATAGATACCAGATTTTATTCAAATAAAACATGTGTAAGTAGTTAAGAAAACTGAACAAAAACAGTCATCACATGTAAACATCCTGCACACATCCTTTTTATATGAGTAGTCAATTTGTTTCCGGTGTTTCTAGCTGCTATGTATGTCAGAGTATATATATTCTTCAGTATGTAACAGACAGGCAGACAAAGAACACATGTTAATTTGTGACACTAAAACGTAGTGACAAGCTAGATATCCCCATTCTTTTGACTGACATGTTTGCATGCAGTATGTGAGTGAGTGGCCAGTAAGTGTCTATTTATTCAGAAAACACTAATATTGCAATAAATACAAATACCATTAATGATGATAAACAGTCAGTGTCAGTATGTTTGTTTAACCATTTCTGAATCTAGAGCTGAGGAAGCCCAGTATCAGTGGTAGGTATCATACCAGTACCTGGTTTGGCCAATCTAAGTACCTCGTCATGTAACTTCAGGAGTTGCTGATGAGAACTCTGTATGTCTGGGAGCATCCATAAGAAATCTGGAACCAAACATTGTTCTTCAACTCATAACACTGCTCACAAAACCTCACAAACAGCATTAATTCTGGTTTTTATGTATTTTTGTATTTATTCATATGCTATGTTCTGATTTAATTGCCAAAAAAAATGTGCTTAGGTGCCTAAAATGTTTGTGCGATACTTTTGTGCAATGCTTTGTAAATTTCATGCTCCCCTCTCCATGTCTGTCACGGTTGACATATCTGACAAATGTCACTATGAGGATTTCTCATTCACTCTACCCTGCTTCATTTTCTTCATGTGACTTGAGCCAGTTCTCTTCTCTGAACCTGATTGTGCATTGCATGTCAGAAAACGCTTGACTAACCTCAGTAAATATCTTGTCTCTAGCTATTTGAGTTACTAAAATGTTAATGCTGAAGCAGTATCCCAAAACAAATGGACAGGGAAACCATTGTTTCGTTATTTGAATAGTCAACAATGTTTCCATGTCTCTTTATAAAAAAACAAAAATAAATTTGTTATAGTTTGCGTAAGATAATCGCTGCTATAGCGGATGCTCAGTGAGTTACCTTCGTTCTGAAAATGCATTCAGTAAGGTCATTTTCAAATGACACTGGATGGAAGCATAACAACCGGCTCTTTCACTGTTGGACAGGTCACTATGTCCCTGAACTGGATGGTGAGAATGACCTCTGACCTCGAGAGCAACATCGTGGCAGTGGAGAGAGTGAAAGAGTATTCAGAGACACCACCTGAGGTACAGCAGGCAAACTGATGTAGTTATTGTAAAAAACAGTTACCAGAGACAAACCATTCAACACATGCAATTTTAAGTCATTCATTTGTGACGATATTGTAGTTTCATGGCATTTGTTTACATGAAGTGATTTTGTAGTTGAGGTTTGGGATTTTATCTTAAATTTCTCATGTACTCTGGATGCGTTCTCTTCACATAGCTTGGCATGCCATGTCCTCAAGAAAGGTATATACAGCAGTGAATTAGTAGTAAATAAAATGAATCTTTTCATAACTAAGTAATGTCTTTAATAAGCAAGTAAAAAAGTAAATCAAAAAATAAAGGTACAGTAATTTGAAGATCAAATCCATGCTTAGATATATTTTAGAAATAAAGCTCTTGCTATCATGATGGTCTCCTGCATTACACTGGTCAATGATCAGATATTACTAATGCACGTGTGCAGGCACCATGGGACGTGGAGGATAAGAAGCCCCCTAGTGAGTGGCCTACAGAGGGCAATGTGGAGTTTGTGGATTACAGTGTGCGATATCGAGAAGGACTGGACCTGGTGCTGAAAAACATTTCCCTCAAGGTCAAAGGGGGAGAGAAGGTGAGAAGGACCATAAGCATTCACCTGTGTGGTTGCAGTTACATTGTACCGTTTCTGCCATGCTTCTAAAGTGTCCACTGACGTGTGAGTCACAGTTTGAAAAGTTGTTGGCTGTGTTGACTGATTAAGATAGAAGTGTTTACATAAAGACAAGGGCGAGGGAGGCACGTGATAATCTTCATCCTTCTTGATTGGAAACTGGGTGTGATAAAGGAAGTGGGAATTGGCCGTGATTAAATGGGGGCCTCATGTCTGGTCTCGGGCTTGTCTCGATCTTAGTGTAAGGTGGATTTTTAAGTTGTTCTCAAGATCAGCTGAGTGCAGTGCTTCCATCTGAGGTGACTGAAACTTTTTTCCTGAAACCTTCAAACAGAATAAAATGGTGCTTACTCGACATGTGTGAAAAAAGAAATAAGTCAGAAATGAATGAAAAATTATGATTGTGTGAACTACAGACAAATTTCAGTCTTCTTTTTATTTCTGCGATAGGAACTATTCTTAACCTTGTCTTGGTCTTGACTCTTACTTACCTACTACAAAGTGTTGGTCTTGACTAGAACACCATCTTATATATCTTTTTAATGCCCTAGTACTAATAATAATACTAGTACTAGTGCTATTTTATTTTATTAGCTTTCTTTTCTTTATGTAAACACTTTTTCTCATGCTAGTAACTTTTTGTGCACATATGGTGTTTAATGCTAGTGGAGAAAGCTGGTGTTGATTCCACTTTCAGCCAAACTTTGAAACGTGCTCAACCATGTCGTTCATACCGCCATGCTAAATTCCACATTAAGGGACAAATGTGCTGATCCCAGTGTTCACTTTTACACCAGCAGACCTCCCACTCGTAATCCCAAAGTAACCTGTGTTTGTCTGCAGATTGGCATCGTGGGTAGAACCGGTGCAGGAAAGTCCTCAATGACCCTTTGCCTGTTCCGTCTGCTGGAGGCTGCAGGAGGGGAGATCACCATCGACGGAGTGAAAATCAAAGAGATTGGCCTTCACGACCTGAGATCCAAACTCACCATCATTCCCCAGGTGTGCGGCGCTTTCCCTTCCTCATTGCCGTCTGTTTTAATTTAAGCAGATCTCAGCATATTAATATTTCTCTCATGTGGGGTTTACTGCGTTAGCAAAAATATGAGAATTCACATTCAGTGCCATAAAGTATTTCATGGTAGTAAGTGTTTTTTTCTTTAAGGAGTAAAGGAGGCCAAAGCACCTTTACGCCCACAAAACAGCATGAAACAACTTGTTCTTCAGTGGCTAATTAGCTTGCTTGATTCCAAACACAACTGTGGTTAATTTGTTGTGAGCTCGCATCCAGATTGTAAACATTTTTGGTTCGTCTTTTGTTTTCTCCAGAAATTCCTTTTCTTGACTGTGACCCAAATTCACTTTTTAACACGTTTTCTCTTTTTGTTAATTCTCTTCTAATGTTGAGGAAATGTGATTTGGCCTCATTTACCCCTCAAAGCTGAGCTCAGCATTGAAATCATTAGGAAAACAAGAGATGTGAATGGACAAGCTACAACAGTTTCTTTAAAGCACTGTGAACACAATGTGACAGTGTAGATGGGCTGGGGTTTATGAATATCACTATGCTTTTCCCCTATATATTTTTGTGGCGTTGAGGTGTCCTCAATACGTTTCCCAGTGAGTGAAGTCAGAATAAGATTTTTGGTGTAATATCTTCTGTTTGTTCTTTCTGTGTAAGCGTCTTGTATAGAAATAAGAAGGACAGCCATGGAAAATAACTACAGATCCATGCAACAGTGTGGGGATGCACAATGAACCCTTTCCAAATATTTTTCCAGGACACAAAAGCATTCCCTCAATTCCTAATTTAAATGTGATTATAAATTAAATTGGTTTTTTTTGGTCTATCGTGGAGTTATTTTGTCTATCATGATGAATGTTTATGATGAGCAGCAGCATCTCAGTATTAATATTCAGTGGTTTTTAGGTTTATTGCCAAAAAACTTCATGACATTTTTTTCATTGTAAATTCCAGGGATGCGGTGAATAAAGTAAAGGTGAATAAAGTAAAGTAAATTAAAAAACAACTGTGAGTCAAAAATTGAAGATACATTGTTAACTCGAGCAGTTAAATGGATAAACTGCAATAATGAAGGAAGTTTTTTCTCTCTTTAACTCACACATCGACTAAAATCAACTGTTTGTTTAGACTTTGCCAGCATTACCAGGCATTGCTGTTTATATACCCTGTTAAGGGTACTGACTTTCTTCATTTTGTAGATTTAAAGAATGAAAATATGGCAATATGTTAAGGCTGTTTGAAAGGAGATCAAAACAGTCAATATGGCCTACACTTGAATACCATCCTTTTCACAAGCAAAACAACAATTTCACAAGATGTTAATAGTTGACAGTAAATACCATGATTATGTGTTTCTCTCATTTAGTGAGACTCTTTCGTTTAATCGTGCTAAGTTATAGGAGCCTGTAATTGCTTGTCATTTGGTCCATAGAGTAGTCGAGAGTGTCTTTGATACCCTGTTTTACTTCATAAGGCGCCCCCTTAGGTTTTTCATATTTTCAAAAATCATATTTACTACAGCATTCAAGGTAGAACAGGAAGATTGAATAAGAAGTCAACTTCAGCCAGATCTAGTTAGTGTTGCTGCCTGCATGTGTAATTTGATGCAGTTGTTGGGACATATCTCTCAGGGTTCTCATGTTTCTTTCAAAGCTTTCAAAAATTCTTTTACCAGGATGATAAAGATTTTTCATGTTGATGCTACTGGATTCGACCAATCAGACAGCTCAACTCTTTATACGTATCACGTTTACGTGGATGTCCGAGAGGAGCGTCACTAATTCTGTGTCCAACTTTTTGTCCCTCACATGTAATAATTACATCTGTAAAAAAAACTGCTTCCAGTGTTGATTCTTGTTTTAGCTTGTGTCTTGTTGTTTTTTGGCAGAACAGTGTGTTTTCGCCCACAGTACTAAAACTTGCCAGTGCAGGTCACTAACTGGATTCTGCCGTGTTTTCGTAGCCAAGCAGACAGAGATAGGGCAAAGTTATGAGGTGTAGCAGAAGGTATTATAAAATGACTGACAAGAGGTCAGTGTAAACACAGACCAGCTTTCTGCTTTATCAAGTGCGGTTTCTCAGGCACATCAAACTGACATACATAGGGCATATGTGTGTGCATACCTGTGTGTGTAAGTGTGTTTGTATAGACCATGTCATTCTTGAAGCAGGGTGGATGTAGTGTCAGCATGAGACCAGAGTTATTCTTTTATCCTTGTTGACTGCCTATTGTGTTTCTCGGCATTGTACATATGTAATGTGAATGTGATCTTTATGGTCTACTTTTTATAGGAACCAGTTCTGTTCTCAGGAACTTTGCGGATGAACCTTGACCCCTTTGAGAAATACAGTGATGATGACGTTTGGAGTGCTCTGAGCTTATCTCACCTACATAAGTTTGTCAGCAACCAGGCAGCGAAACTCAACTTGGAATGTTCAGAAGGAGGAGAAAATTTAAGGTATAAAAAAACTGTGTATATCACACGTCCAATGTAAAATGTATCAGTTTGTTGACCTGTCTTAGTATCTTAGAGCTTACTGTTTTATGTGTCTGGTCAGTGTGGGACAGCGACAGCTTGTCTGTTTAGCTCGAGCCTTGCTGAGGAAGACCAGAATTTTGATCCTCGATGAAGCCACAGCAGCTATCGACCTAGAGACGGATGATCTCATCCAGTCAACCATTCGCACACAGTTTGAGGACTGCACAGTCTTCACCATAGCTCACCGACTCAACACCATCATGGACTACACAAGGTACAGAATGATTACCATTCATAATAATAAAAGCATAAATAATAACCAGCAGAGAGTTACAGTGATTTAAGGGGTTATGGCGTGTTATTAGGCAGCATATAGTATGATGAAAAAAATAATTTACGTTTTAATATAGTGTGTCGTCTTGGTAAAGAAGTAATTTTCTCCTAAATATTTTTTTCTATTTTTCCCTGAAAAGTGAATGACGAATATGTTTGTTTTGACTGGTAAATAAATAAATGAATAGTGGTCTTTGATTTCTGCACAGTTATGTATTTAGCACTTCTTATTTCAGCCTGATAGAGAAAGATAATGTAAACACTAAAGGATAAAAAGGTAAAAATGTGAATTTTAATCAAATTACAGCTTCATTGCAAATTTTTCAAAAAACTCTTGTCCATTCACGTGTTTGGAAATAATTATATATAATATGTGTTTTAAGGTAAACGCACAGAGTACATCTCTTTCACCTTTAAGCTCAACTGTTATTTAATCATGTTATGTTGGGGTAAGTAGGCTTGTTTTTTTAACTGATTTCATTCTAGTTTTAATCACCCGCTCTCACTTTGTTCACAGAGTTCTTGTGTTGGACAAGGGACAGATAGCAGAGTTCGACACACCAGTGAACCTTATCGCACAGAAAGGAATATTCTATGGTATGGCTAAAGACGCGGGGTTGGCGTGAGCCTCCAACGCTGTATAAATTCAACAGTGCCTTCATAAATTAAGAGATTTAGAGCCAGTGAATGTATCTTTGTCTTTTTTTACTCAGCTGAAAGCTGTATCCAGGACCTGTCGTTGTTTTTTGCATTATTGTTTATTTTCTATAACTACAGTGCCACTGTTACTTCACTATGAACCTGTCTATTTTTGTACTGTATTATTTAAGTCACTTTTGAGGCTGTTCAATAGGGAAGATTACTGCTGAAATAAATGTCTGATTCCATTTTGTAAAGCACATTTGTAATGACTTAAAATTTGTCACAAAATTAAAGCTGTGTTACTGTTTACTGTTTCACATTGGAAATAAGGGAACTGCACATTGCAAAAGTTCCAAAATCGTATCTGTGACCAAAATCTTTGCTTGACAATCATATTTTAAAAGTCATGTTATGTGTGTCAGTCCTGTTTTTTAGTCAGTCTGTAGTGGCTCGTCCGTTGTTGAACTTTCTTTATAAGATCCGCTGTTAGGCACTGTGTAAACAGTTGTCGTTGGGCTACTGCATAAAAACGTGTGAGTGCCTAAAAGGGACCATAGGAAGGAAAAGAGGGGAAATGCTCCCCTTCATAACAGTGTCCCTTCAGTGTAGGGAATGGACGGTCTTGTAAAGGGGCCCTTACCTGTAGTAGGCAGCCCCTCAGGAGAATCGTGCATCACTTTGTCGTCTATGTTTTATACAATGTAAAAAAATGTGTTTTAATTACTACAAATATTATATTTCTAAGTGAAATTGAGGCATCTATCCCTTAATGTCACTGATTCCGTTTCATTTAATAAGCTATCATAAAAGACAAATGACTGTGAAAATAAAAACATTTGCGATGTCAAGTTAATTAACATACTTAACTTATTTTAATTACACAATAATGATCTGGACAAATTAATTTAATAGCATTATTTACTATTGTTATTTTTATTAGTAGTAGTAGTAATATAACATTTGTGTTGTTTTGTGTACCATAACCATGATGAGTTTCCAGCAACTAAACTAAGATTGATATATGTAAATGAGACCTGTTCTGATTGGCTGTCCTTTACTGTTATTCACTTAAAAAGTCATCTGGGATGAAACACAGCTTCACTGTAATAACCTCACTGTGAATGGGCGGAGCTAACCCGCTGTTGCCAGAATAGGTGGGTATTGGTAAAAGAGACGTTCATGACAAAACCTATGAATTCAAAGCTGTCCGTTTTTGCTGCTTAGTTTCCATGTGGACTGCATGGGCTGAGGCGTAAACAGTACAGGTTGACACTTGATCAGTGGTTACATATATACATGTAGTCATTCTTCTATTTCAAAACTGTGCAGAAAAATCAGTTTCCATGATATGGGCCCTGTGAACAAATCAACATTACACATTACATTACTATAATCATGTTGTATATTGATTTATGCATATGAGGGGTACATACAGATTAGGTGTATGTAACTAGTGTATGTGGCGGGGCATCTTACCCTGAAAGGTTTATTTGCCTGAGAAACCCTGTTTGTGATTATGCTTCCTCTGGGTTAGGCAGCTTGGTAGAACCACATGTTTGCAGCTCTTATGAACCAGCCATGCTACTGCTAACTACTTAGCACTACTTAGTTACTGCTGCTGTGGTTGGTGTGGCATAAAAGATAACACCACTACCTGCCCCATGTGGGAGACTGGGGTTCGATTCCTGGTCTGAGTGACTATGCTGTGCTACACAACATGACATGACACTACCCTGGCCTATGTGGTTGCATTCTCTGCTTCTTATGATCCAAGTAATCCCAAGCACGTACAGTAATGTTGAGGTCTGGACTCTGGTGTAGTCAGTCCTGAGAGCACTAGCAGCTTCTTTGTAAGATTTGCAATTTATTTTTTGTCTGTTTCCTTTTCTTAATAATGGCTTCTTGACAGCTATACATCCTTTCAGACCCTGGCCTATGTGTAATCTGAATAACCTTGTAAGTCACTCAGAGCGTCAGCTAAATGCCGTAAATGTAAAATGTAACTCTTTGGATTAACAATATGTGCAAGTATATGCACACTGGTTACGGTAATATGATTCTGAGATATTATAGCTTGAGGACATAAAACATGCAAACACAAATGGCAGTGTTTTGTGTATGTCTGTGTATATAGCAGCATGTACACATGGTGTTTATATTCCATTCAAAACAAAATATTTTTCAAAAGTCGTGCTTGAACACCCTGGTTTAATGCCACATTTTGTTGATTTTCTAAGTGGAAATATTTTTTTCTATGCAATTTAATATGGCACATTAAAGCACAGTTACTGTTTATTTACCGAGTTTAACAAATCAGGGGAAAAAAATTTATTACATAAACGATATATTTTTATTTCCCAGTGTGTTTAATTCGGTAAATAAACAGAACTGTTGTATTCAAATGTGCAAAAGTGTCTTCACTGTGGAGAATATATTCACTTAATTTCACTTGGAAAATCAACAAAACTGATTGCACATGAATATTGGCGTATGTCTGTATTTCATCTGTAGACACATCACAACAGGAAGTCTGGTTAAACATATTCAGTAAATAAGGAAAAGATCTGACAGCTACTCACTGCCTCACACTCGTTTCTCATACTGTACCCCACTAGATGATAAATGGCTCTAACTTTTCGTGTTTTACCAGTGATTTAGTGGTCAGTCAGTAGCCATTCAGTGCATTTATGACATGACCATGTCTTTAAAAGAAGCCCTTTGGATTTTAAAGCTGTCAACGTTGCGTCTTGACCTGAAAACCAAGAAATGTTCAAAGAAAGAGAGATATATGAAGCTATGGATCATATAGAGACAGATAAAACACAGACAGAGTTACGGCCCGACGGGAGCCATTCCAATCGCAGTGGACGCAGCTGTCTTAGCTGCTCGGCATTCTTAGCCTCAGTCACCTCAAATACCTTTTGAGTCCCTGCTGTGTTAAAATAAAGGCTGTAATGTAAAATACAGGGCAAAGTGAAACCAAGGCAAAGTGAATGGTGGAGGCTTGCAGCAGCAATCAGCAGGTTTGTTGTTTATCAAAAACTTTTATTTATATAATAAGCTTTTTTATGCTTTTGGTGTTTGTTCTTATAGTACTGTGCAAAAGTCACAAACCACCACTCAGGCAATGGACTCTCTGCAGGGATATTTTTCACACCTCCAAAGTGCAGTCTTAGTCTTTGGTTGCATTCTCTGCTTCTTATGATCCAAGTAATCCCAAGCACGTACAGTAATGTTGAGGTCTGGACTCTGGTGTAGTCAGTCCTGAGAGCACTAGCAGCTTCTTTGTAAGATTTGCAATTTATTTTTTGTCTGTTTCCTTTTCTTAATAATGGCTTCTTGACAGCTATACATCCTTTCAGACTCAGAGTGCCAAGTTGTTTTGTCACAGTGGTAGGAGTTTTGCCCTAAAATAACAGCTTCAAATACCGTTTTTAATGTTTTTATTTCTCCAGAATAAAGTAAATATTAACATTTGACACAAAAGACAAAGAATAAGTAGAAAGATGGAGCAGCCAGCTCAATCCCCATGCCTCCCATTGGTTTTAACATTGATCAGTGTCACAGCGAGTAGTGCTGTCTTCTCACAGCAAGAAGCCCTGGCCGGAGCATCCGGAGTCCTTTCTGGGTGGAGTTTGCGTCTTCTCCTCATGGTCATGCTGTCAGGTGAACTGGAGATGCTAAACTGCCCCTGTGTGTTTGAATGTGTGTATGCCCTGTGATGGTCTGGCAGCCCGGCCAGGGTGATTCCTGCCTTCCGTCCAATAAGCAGCTCCATCACCCCTGTGACCCAGAAGGATAAGTGGCTTAGAACATGGTGAATGAATGAAGCAATAAAAAACAAACCAGTACATGAATGTAATATATCTCCAGTTGAAAAAATACAGTAATGGAGCTTCTAAATCATTTTGATGGAACCCTGACTTAGAATAGGGAGAATGGGGTCTCTGTTATCACCACTCTGGGTTCGGAATGCCTGCTATAGCGCTGTGTAACTTTGGAAGAGCTTTACGGCACTTTTCAGCCTACAATAGGAAGAAGCTAGCTGGGTATTCCCAGTATGGCCATTATGGCTGGGAAGAAACCAAAGGAGACATTGTCGGTGGGACTGAGCAAGACACTGGACAGAAGTAAATCTGGCTGAAAGAGCTAAAGGATGGAAAAAGAGGTAAAAGGATGCAAGACAACTAACAGGAGAGTGTGCATCTCTGCCAATGGTATTTGTGAAATACTGTAATGCCGCTGTTATCTGTGTCATACCTGTCCCACTGGCTTTTATACATGTTCTGGATGCCAGAAGTCATCTCGCCTTCGGCCTAGTCCCATCTCAGGCTAGCATGCAAGGAAAGAAATTCATCGTATGCCAAAAACTTTGGTTAGTCTTTGTGACTCCAACACCAAATACGTTATGAAAATTTGCAAGCTCCTGTAATAAAATTGCGGTAATATTTCTCTACCCTGTAAGTTATCAGGGCTCTTTCTGTTCTGATGCTTTCGATGCCAAGTTGTGCCGAATTCCAACACCCCTCATGTGCATGTGCATCACTCTGCTATATGGACGCTACAGATTGTGGTTGTGATTTCAGGGTATATACACATAAAAACAATCCAATCACTTTCATTCACTCTTACGTAATGCTGTAAGATGCTGCTGCATTAGAACAATGTGCTGGACTATGGGGTGATGGTGGATACGTGACAAAGTTGTTGCTATTCTTTCACAATATTACCATAACTGGAGTTCCATGTACCATCTTTACAAAAATTCGTTTAGCAAAAACATCCATTTCATGTGTCAAACACAAACATTAAGTGAATTGCCCAATTGAATGGCATGGACCACAAAATTCCTGACAAGTACTTCCCTGCTATTTTTACCCATCAAATCAAGCTTAGTCATGAAACAGCTCTCCTAGCTCCAGATGATAAATCAGAAGAATGTTTGAGCACCGCTGCCATGTGAGTTCCTAACGAGTACCAAACATTGGCAGTCTTACAGAAGCCCTAATGGAATAGCAGTTGATCCCTGTAGGTCCTAAGACAAGACACCTCACGTTTTCAGTGGAGCATTGGTTTCGGAAGGGAGGCTGGGTGGGGGGGAGGGGGGGGGGTTGTGGTTTGCCTTTTTCTTTTTTCTTTAATTAGCCTTCCTGTTAAAGGCTCCTGTCCTGGCCCACCATGCCTTTGACAGATGACGGACCCTAGAGGATGAATAGGCCCAAATTGACAGGATATGTATGAACATTATACCCCAGGCCAAGCCACATGAAATAAGGATGGGTTTGGCTGATGCCCTCCTTCCCTCCCAGAACACTGCATGCAGCGGTGGGAAAGGTAGGGAGGAGTGGTGACAAAGCAAGATTTCTCTCCATGGATCAGAACAAAGTTGATGTTTGTTATTGGAGCGCAATTCTTCTTTGCAATGTCAGAGCATTTCCCAATTCGCATGTTTTCACAACAGCTTTGAACGATGCCTGGCACTCCGCCGTGTGTTCTGTGCAACAAAACAGTCTTAAGCTTGAAAACTCCCCCAGGCCGTCTGCGTAGGAGTCAATATTCTGATGTTTGGGGTATTTTCAGATAAAGCAACCCTGAAAAAAACAGCTGCTTGCGGTCGGTGTTTACATGTGGGTCGTGATGAAATCTGGGTAGTCTACGTGCAGATTGAGCCTGACTCTCTTACAAACATGTACTTGAATTTCTTCTTGAGGAACAGTCTTTAACATCAGCAAAGCATTCACTCATTCATTAACTCCATTCACTGCTTTACTAAGTAAGTAATACATATATATTACTGCTTTGGTATCCTGGGAGTCCATACAGTGCTGTGTAAGTCAGAGACCTCCTTTCATTTAGTTGTAGGAGATATTTCTGAGGAGGTGATATCTAATAAAGTCATCTTGTATAAGGAAGGAGAAAGTCAGAGAACAATAAGTGAAACAAGCAACTGGAGTTTAAAAAATCATTTAAAGGTGTGGAGAAAAAGAGACTCCTAACAACCACGCAAAAAAAACCCCAAAAAACTGGTAGACCACCAAAACTGTCACCATCAGGTAAACAGAACTTAAACTAATCATCTTTAAGAGAGAGGAGAACATTAAGCTCCGCTCTTGCTATAAATCTTGAATCCACAGGATTTTCTGTCCATGCTTCGCTATAAAAAGACCACCCAATGCTGTGGGTCTGAAAGGATGTGTAGCTTCAGCAAAGTCATGACAGAGAAAAAGGAACTAGACCAAAAAAGAAGAACATTTGTAAATCAAACAAAGATGCTGCTGGTATTGTCAGAACAATGAACTGACCAAAATGAACTCTTACACACTTGCTGAAAAATATTTGTGCAGACTTCTCTGCAAAATGGAAAGTAAGTCTTGTAAAAAAAAAAATCAGGATTTTATTGTAAGAGATATAAGATTTCATATCAACAGGAATATTATATATAATATATTCCTTCATATCTTGTTACTGTGAAGTCTCTTATACTGGAATACTAGTTGCTTCTGCAGGGATGCCTATTGCTGGCCATGAGGATACATATGCAGACTTAAGCTGATTCATTTGGATGCTCAGTTTCTGCTGCCGGTGTTGCTGCCGTTCTCAGGTTTCTGGGTAACCTTCTGTTAATGCCATAAATTCACAGCTGTAACTGGAATGATTTTGATGGCCAGCAAGGCATAATACTTTTGGGTGCTTCTGCAAGACATCCTGTGCATAATAGATCCCCTAAAAACTCAATGCTTTCGTACTAGGATGTGTATTTACTTGTTTGTTTCTTTATGTATTTATCTATTTATTAATTTAAGTAGGTGTTTGGTCAAATATCTCATGTGATACACCATGAAATAAACCATGAAAGAGTGACGGCACATCTGTCATTTTTAATACGGTCCGTGAAAAAGTTTGATGGAAATCAGATCAATTAATTCTGTGGGAATAAAGAGTCAAAATGTGAATAAAATTTAGTTTCAGTCAATCAAATCCTTATTTATATAACACTTTTTCTACAAGCAGCTGAAATTCAAAGTACTTTATTAACAAACATACAAACATACAGAGACCCAGAAAAGAGAACAGACAGGAACATAAATGTATAATCAGGTAAAAAGGTTAAACAGAAAAACAGACAAAAAACAAATAATAAGAACATACTAGAATAAGAAGAAAGTATTACGAAGTCTTACATTTAAGCATATTCACTGACTGGTCCTCTGGAAGTGAGTGTGAGTAGATTAGTGCCACTAAATCATATCCGACATATGGGACTAGACCAAGAATAAATTAAAAAAGTAATAAAAACATTTTAAAATCAGTTTTAAAAGTAGTGGGTAACCAGTGGAAGGAGCAGGAGATCATGCAGAGCACCATTTTGAATTGATGATAACACAGATCTAAGAAAGAAGAGCATCACAGTACTCCAAACTATTCGTTATGAAAGCATGATTAAGCCTCCTCACAAACGGAGAATGATTGAACCCTTGCAATATGTATTGAAATCAAACAGATTAATTATTATAATATTATAAAATCAGATTTTTGCTGCCTCTCTGCGCTCTAGCCCAGGATTTCAGTTTTTCTCTGCTCAGTTGGAGAAAGACATGAGACACCCATGTCATCTGCAGCAATGAAAATCAATCTCATGTTCTCTGATTACGGATTACGGAAGTGGTGGCATATACCGGTTAAATGAAACGGGACCCGTAATGGAACCCTGGGGAACTCTGCATGTGATCTTGCAGCTACAGGATAAANAAGCGGCCTCAGTACTACGGTGCTCATAAAAACCAAACTGAAATGTTTCAAATAAAGAATTGGAGTTCAAGTAGGCGTTTAGTTGCTTCATTTTCTTCTTCCTCAAGAACTAAACAAAAATGAATATTTAAGATATAATTATATCTTATATCATTATATAATTATATGATATATAATATCATTGTGTGCTCATGAATTCAAGTGTTTTTTATTTTTGGAAGAGGCCTGATCATAGTTTTAAAAGCAGAGGGAAAAAAGAGCAGGGAAACTCATAGTGTAGCTTCAAATATTACACGCAAACATGAAATTTGTTTGGCACGTTTGATAGAAATGTAAAAATATATCATGCAGTCGAAATCTGGCAAAAATGATTTTACAAACTGACAGAAAATTAAATTTCCAAGAAATGTTTATGCTCCAGTAAACTAACCCGAGGCTTTATTAACATGAAACCAGCTAAAATAAAGTTTTATTTTTAGTGTTTCAGCAGCAGTTAAACTGAATGTTTTTGCTGTTATTTAGATCCTGATCCTATAAACTAACAAAACATTCATAACTAAGAAACAATTTGTAGCAATTTTTGCATGCATTTTACATTTTCTTTTTTCATGGAAATGCATGACGCGATCCGCAAAGCACTTGACGAGGTGGCGTGACCTGGAGGTTTCAAATGACATACAATTACATAGACTCTGGTTGCAAGAAACAGAAAGGTACCCGTCTGAATATGGCTTTGAACTATTTAAAACTGTCTTGCTATTTGAGGCTTGTTTATAAAAGCTTTAATAGGCTTTGAGCACATAATAGGCCGATTCTTGTCTACCCATTCATAGCCTTAGGTTGCATCCGTCTTCACTACAAGCTAATGGCTTGACAACAGTTTATTAATCTCGCTTCCAAATGAAACATCTCATTCAACAAATAGCTGATCCGTTGCCTCCGTGAAGGGCAGATGAGGTGATATGTCTCCAGAGTAAGAGATATGAAAGAATGCAATGTGCAAAGCTACTCCTTAAGTAATCAATCATGAGCAGAAATGTCTTGCTTGATGCTTCAGTATGTTCTTGGTGTGCCAGCATTTAGATGCAGACCAATTAAGGAGTTTTATCCTTGCTTCGGGCTGCGCTGTCCTCATCTTGGACCTTTTCCAGCTTCAGAAGGGTTGACTGCAAACATCTAGCTTTGTGAAAAAACTCTCTCTCTCTCTCTCTCTCTCTCTCTCTCTCTCTCTCTCTCTCTCTCTCTCTCTCTCGAGAGAGAGAGAGAGAGAGAGAGAGAGAGAGAGAGAGAGAGTCGCTGATATGTAATTAGAGCTCCAATGTATTTCATATCAGAAGCTAGATGCTCTGTGATCTTAGTGAGATGATGAAGCCCACGAGGGCTAACTACAGCTCCTTCAATGATCTGAGAAGGCCTCTGGGTGGCAGTTCTTGCAGAGAAAAGGGGGAGAATGCTCACAAGCTGCTTGGACCGTGTCCTGAACCTTTTATTTTACATGTCTTGAAGAGTTTTGCATGTTTAAAAATGTGCCAACATTGTTCCCAGCTTTCTACTGATCCTTTTATTAGATACTGGTTCTGTCTTAGCTTGGGATGCAGCTGTATGGTAAGAATCCAGCTCACTATTAAGCTACACTGAAATGACCAATAAAAAAGGTGCTACTGTCTGATCTAGGGTGAACTAATTGGTGCAATACAAGTAACAACCGTAATGAAGTGCTTTAAAATAACAAGGCCAGTCTCTATTTGTTTGCCACTCTGTGATCTTTTAATCCAACTCTCATTTAAGCTGCTTCCTTCCTGACTTGCACTGGTATAAAAGTGTGTTCTAAACCTGTCGATCAGCCGAGTTTAGGATCAATAAGCCTGTCAAATGCTTTGTTCAGAAACAGGCAATATAATGAGCTTACGATTTGGAGTTGTGATCTACAATCTTTCCGTGTCCTCATTTGACACCCTTGACAGATGTGTAGACTGCGGGTTGTTTTTCTCCGAGAGGGTACGCGAGGACAAAGAGTTTCCAAGAATTATATAAATCTCCTGCTCGATTCGTTAGCTGGAAAGTTAATCCATGGCACAAAAACAGGCACCGTAAAAGTGAACCTATATTGTGTGAGGAGGGGTAACATGAGGTGAAACTCCACAAGAGCTAGCCGGTGTTCAAAGCTTTCCTGAAGTTCATTAGGAAAGGCTTCTTTAAGAACCGAGTAGTTCCAAGAATGTGTATTTCATCATACATTAAGGTGTTCGCTCTCTGATTGTACACCGACCGCCCTGATGTTAATTAGGCTACAGTGCAGTGAAAGTGATTAACGTTGTTTATGTGCTGTAAAAGCACAGCTTTCTGTAAGCTCCAAAACTATGCCCGCGGAGATGGAGGACCGTATGCATGCCAATCCAGACAAAACAACTGCTGCACCACTGCTAACATTAGCTATAGAGTTATATTATATCTACAACACACACACACACACACACACACACATATATACATATATATGAACTATGCAAAAGCCAGAAACCATAATTAATTTAGTTTAAAGGAAGATCTGTAAGTTGTTGAATTCATACGACAAGCAATAGGGGACAACATATAAAACAATACACGCTACAGTGTCTTACTGTCACCCATAAAGTGGTATTAGGAGACAGCATGGGCTGGGACTAGCTGCTTAGCATGCTAACTTCTGTAAGTATCTCATATCTCTGAAACACGATATTTAGACATCTGTAACAGACTGTCAAAACTGTTATTTCTTCAAATACTGTTGATAATTGTAGCTCATTTTGGAATGTTTTAAACTAAAAATCTTACATATCGCTCCTTTAAAATGAAAACAGCCTTTATATGTAAGTTATACATTGTACCGGAAACTTTATAGACTTTACAGACAATTACCATAAACACTAAAAAACCTCTAACAGCAAGTTTAACATCAAATGTATCAACACAACCTGCTCCCAAATGACACTGACATTCACACAAGCAACTACACAAGCTCAGCTCAACTGCCTTGCAGATTTCTTACTCAGTGGAACTCCTGACAACTGTGCAAGACCTGATAGACCACCAAAGCATCAGATGAATAATACTGAAAGCATTCTTCTTTATGAAGGAGGAGAAAATCAATCTCCACTCTTCCTTCAGATCTGAAAACATCCACAGGTGTTCCTGTCCATCCCTCCACTGTGAGAAGACAATTCAACGCTATGAGTCTGGAAGAATGCATAGCTGTCAAAAAGTTCCTCACTGAGAAAAAGGAAACAGACATAAATGAAGAAAGGTTGCACTAGAACGCTGGATCATGTGAAGTACAAAATGCTGCCAACTTCTAAGACTGAACTTTAAAGGGCTGGTAAAATATCCCAGCAGATTTCTCTGAAAGACTTAAGTAAGTAAGTTAAAACAGTTCAAAATGGGCAAAGAGTTTGGCTTTATTTGGTTGTTGAAGAAATATGTGTTCTGCTTTTTCCTGACACCAAAAACTGAATAATAGTAATGAATGGTCTTTGTGACAGGATATGAAATGAATGAAAATGTGGTCTCTGACTTTTGCACAGTGCAGCTTCTACTGTATGTATAATCTATGAACATAAAATGTAATAGGTAACATCTTCCCAAAGCAGACTGGGGATTTCTGGAGCAGTACTTTAACGAGTCAGGAGATACTTGAGGCAGTGTAAAGGCTCCTGGTCAAGGATTGACCATAATGAACTGGTCCAGTCCCATTCTGCTCAGTGTCAAATGATGCTGTGAAATGACAGCAGATTTTGATTTATAAGACCAGAGTTCACATTCAAAGTATACACTCATCATTAAAAGAATAGCTGCACCCAGAAGGAAGTGTGGGATTGCAGTGCTAAAGGTTACCAGGAACAATAAATGATAATAAATTTAGACTGGTATGGGCAATATTTATTGAACTACACATACAGAAGTAGTGTCTCTCAGTATGGTGTCGGGGCACCAAGTTTGCTAACGCTGTTGTAGAGGTTCTCCAAATTGTGTCCTGTGATAATTCATCCCATGCAGTTTGAATGTTCTCACACAGTTCCTGAAGATTTTGTGGTAGGAGTCGAGGTGGAGTGGCGCCAGGCCTTCTGGACATGTAGTGCGTGACAATAAACCGTTCATCTTGATGCTGACCATGGTTCCTCCACACACGGATTCGCTGGTCATCTCCACCAAGACAAAAGCGGGACTCGTCACTGAAGATGACCTGCTACCATTCTGAGTGACTCCATGACAGTCTGGCACAACACCATTGCAGTCTTTGGTAACGTTGATGTAGTGTTAAGTGTGTTAAGTCATCATAATGGTCTGCGTGCATGTAGTCCTGCATCGTGCTAGCACTAACAGGATGACTCATGGAGGGCACCACTGCTCGCTGGATGTCTGCAGTCATGGCTGTTGGGTCAGTCAGGTACAGTGATAAGTCCCATCTTTGCTTAAGTCACATGTGCAGCCGAGTGTGAAACTTGAATCATTTGCATGTCTCACAAGGTCAAATCTACCCACCAAGTTTCATTCCTGTCGGTTGATTCTTTCTGGGTGCAACTATTTGTGCAGCTATTTGAATCTTGTGCAATACATTCTTTTGAACATGAAAAATTTCCAGTTTTTACCAAATATGTGCTCAAAGTTATGTCACAACACTTTGAAGATTAAAATAATCCTCTTATCAGTAACATGTTGACTTTGAGACGTTGCCCACGTCCTTTATTCAAAACCCCTAATCTCCTAATTTGTTCAGTGTATTAATCTATTTTCCATATGGCATTGTGTTTAACCTATTGTCATAGCCTATAGAACTATATTCAACACTGCATTAATTGCAGTTTGACACGCGCCCAGTGAGCTTGAAATATGAGTAGCACCCACCTCCAGAAAGAGTTATTTACTAAGTAAGCCACGGGCTAGTCGGCAGCCGAAGGGTTAAGGCGGGCTGCAGGATGTGCTCAAGCGGGGCAGGTAGCCCAGCACCAGCCCAGCCTCAAGACAGCTGCTTTTTAAACCTCAGTCATGAACTCCACAGCAATTCATAACTGTCATGTGCGCGTAAGGGCGAGTCCTGTGGTCAGGAAAGAGTAGCCAGGTATAAATAGCAGCACCTTGTCTCACTCCTCCACACGCTCGTATTGAACGGACTGGTCCATCTTTAGGCGCAGCGCGGTTTTGGAGAAGACGAAGGACATTTGGCACAGCATTACGCGCGGCACTTCTCAGCGCACTCTCACTAAGTCTCTCACTAAGTCACAGAAAAGTGCCCGAGAGTCGGTTGCAAACTCCGCAGGAAAGATGCTCTCGCCTCGGTGGATGTGGCTCCTGGCTGGACAGCTGGTGATCCTCCACGTGCACAGCTGCGTAAAAGGCATGGCTCTGAATAGCGCAGCGCACGCTCACTCAGGGCTCTGCCCCAACGACGTGAACCCCAATCTATGGGTGGACGCCATGAGCACCTGCACCCGGGAGTGCCAATCTGACCAGGTAAGAATATCTGATCCAGCACTGTGGTTAGCTCGCGCGCATACATACTTTACCGTGTAACTTCTTTCACACCGTGCGTCAGGAAAACCACCTTAGACTTAACATTAGCAGAGCATTATTATCAGTGAAGTGGACTGGGAATGGCGTGGAAGTGCGTGAACTGAATGGAAAAAGGGATTAAGGAATTAATGGATGGATGAAGGTATGAAGTGAGATGAAATGAGGAGAATATGGATAAAAGGAGAAGATATGTGAAGTGAATGGAAAAGTGGATAAAGAGATAAAGTGAGTGTGAATGGGGAAATTAATGAAGGGATGAAGTGAACAGGGAAAAGAATGAAGAGATAAAGAGAATGAGAAAGTGGATGAACAGATAAAGTGAGTGGGAAGTTGAGTATGCTTGAGTGTGAATGAGAAGGTGGATGCAGTGAATGGAAAAACGGATGATGGGATAAAGTCAGTGTGAATAGGAGAGTGGATAAAGTAAATGGGAAAACTGAGGGAGGAATCAAGTTAATAGGAAATTAATGAAGGGATGAAGTTATTGTGATTGAGAAGGTGGGAACTGGAAATGGGAAAGTGGATAAAACGAATGTCAAGTTGGATGAATGGGAATGCAAAAAAAAGTGATTGGGAATAGGGATGAAGTAGTTGTGAAAGGAATGGAGAAATAAATGAAGAATAAATGTGAATGGAATGGAGAAATAAATGAAGAAATGAAGTGAGTATGAATGGGAAGGTGGATGCAGTAAATAGAAAAATGAAGGGATGAAGTGATAGAAAAAATGAACTGTAAATGGGTGAAAGGATGAAATAAGTTTGAATGGGAGAGTGGAGGAAGTGAATAGGAAAATGGATGAAAGGATGAAAGGAAGAAATTTTAATTCTGAGGATGAAGCAAGTTTCAATGGGACAGTGGATAAAATTAATGGGGAAATGAATGGAAGAATGAGGTAAATGTGAATGGCAAGGTGGATGATGTGAATGGGAAAATTGATGAAAGGTTGATAAAGTGAATTGATAAAGTGAATGTATGAATAGCAGAAGGCATTTAGTGAATAGGATATTAAAGAAATTAAGTGAAAAGTAAAATGGATGAAGGGATGAAATAAATGGGAAGATGGATGAAGGGATGAAGTGAATGTGAATAGGAGGGTGGATAAAGTAAATGGGCAAATTGAGGGATCAAGTTAATAGGAAATAAATGTAGGGATGAAGTTATTGTGATTGAGAAAGTGGGAATTGGAAATGGGAAAGTGGACAAAACGATTGTCAAGTTGAATGAAGTAGAAGGGGCACATTCTGTGAATACTGAGGTGTTACTCCTAATCCTAATCATTCCAGTTATATTATATCTAATCTGATGTTCATGGAGCCTTTCTCCACCAAACGCTAAACAGATGGGTAAATTGAACGAGAAGGTGAATGAAGTCATTAGAAAGGTGAAACAGGAAGAAGCCAAAGTTATTGAGTAGAATGTTCGTGTTGTTCTCTCTTTTGTTGTTTAGGAATGTGAGACATTTGAAAAATGCTGCTCGAACGTTTGTGGGAGCCGGAGCTGTGTGGCAGCCCGCTACGTAGACACAATGGGGAAGAAGGGTCCTGTGGCCAAGGAGGTGACCTGCGACAAGTTTGTGTGCACTCAGCAAGGCTCCGAGTGCCACATCTGGAATGGGCAACCAGTGTGCAAGTGCCGGGATCGCTGTGAGAGGGAGCCCCACTTCACCTGTGCTTCTGATGGTATGACTTACTACAACAAGTGCTACATGGATGCGGAAGCTTGCACCAAGGGTATTTCCCTTTCTGTAGTGACCTGTAGATCCCATCCTACAAACACCAGCCCTCTGCCTCCAGGGACCACAGCCTTCCCGACAACAGCCCTGCTGCACACCACCCCTCTGGACGTGCAAGCCCCAGTCATAGCAGGAAGCCCGACGCAGCAGTCTGTGTTTGTAGGTGAGACGGCCAGCTTCCTTTGTGAAGTGACTGGCTGGCCAAAGCCTGAGATAACCTGGGAGAAGCAACTGGAGGGCAAGGAGAATGTCATTATGAAACCCAATCACATGCTGGGGAATGTGGTTGTCACCAATATTGGACAGTTGGTGGTCTACAGTGCCAAACTGGAAGATGCAGGTGTCTACACATGCACTGCCACAAACTCAGGCGGTTCAATTCAAGCCCATTTTCCACTCTCTGTGGTGCAGAAAGAGGAGACTGAGAAAGAGGAGCCAAAGAACTCCACCCGTTTCCCTGCTGAGGAGTGCCTGAAGGTACCCGACAGTGGAGACTGTGGGGGTGAGAAGCTAAGCTGGTACTACGACAGCAAAAGGAACAGTTGCTTCACCTTCACCTATGGTAACTGTGGCGGGAACCGAAACCACTTTGACTCCTTTGAGTTGTGCATGCTGTCCTGCCAGGGTGAACTGGCTGCACCCTGCAACCTTCCCAGCCTGCAGGGTCCCTGCAAAGCATATGAGCCACGCTGGGCCTACAGCGTTGCTCTGGGCCAATGCCAGCCCTTCGTCTATGGTGGCTGTGGGGGAAATGAGAACAACTTTGAGACCAGGGAAGCATGTGAGGACTCATGCCCATTCCCCAGGAACCATCGCTGCAAGTCGTGTAAGCCGCGGCATAAGATGGTGGCCAGCTACTGCAAGAGTGACTTTGTGATCCTGGGCCGTGTGACGGAGCTGACGGAGGAGGATGACACGGGCCGGGCCCAGGTCATTGTGGAGGAGATTCTGAAGGATGAGAAGATGGGGCTGAAGTTCTTCCAGAAGGAACCTCTGGAGGTGACGCTGCAGAACATGGACTGGAGCTGCCCGTGCCCCAACGTCACAGTCTCGGATGGCCAAATCATCATCATGGGCGATGTGCACAACGGCATGGCTGTCCTGCAGCCGGACAGCTTTGTGAGCCCGTTCAGCGTCCGGCGGGTTCGTAGACTGCGTGAGGTCATCAACAAGAACACATGTGACATTCTGAAAGAGTTCATCCAATAGGGCACTGCCCCTAACTCACAACTGACTGCTATGCCTTTGAAAAGGGCTGTGTGTTGAGAAGATGTCCAGTGTTGTGTATCAGTGTAAAATGGAGAAACACTTCCAGGTTCAGTTTCTCCTGCTTTTGGTTCTCCGTCTACCTGTACTTTTCCCTTTTATCTTATACACAGTAACCTTGTAACATCAATGAAATTCCAGTCCGTTGGGATGTTTGCTTTGACAAGGTTGAATATACAGTATGAGACACAGTTCTGTTTCTGCAGCTTGTTAGGAAACATCCACCGGTTGGACAACATCAACTTTCGAAGTTTACATAGGAAACATGCTAAAGTATCTCTCAGGTTAAAGCGAAAGAACACATTTGTGGACATAGGAAGCATTAATCAAATCCATCTGGTAGGCCAAATCCCAGCGCTCTCTCTCTCCCCCTGCTTCAAAAGGAACCCCATGCCTGCCCTATAAATTCACGTTGGTTCTTACTGGAAATATAGTTTGTTCATGCTTTCGCAAGTTTAGAGTCATCTGAGGAATCCGGTGAATTACTTCTCATGTACTACTCTGCATTGTTTCATCACCTTTGATGAAAACCTTTTTTTGTTGTTGTAATATACTGTAGAATTAGGTCGGTGTGCACTTGGAGAAGTTGTATTATATTCGGTGTGACGTCTGTTGGAGCTTTTTAAAGCATTTGTATCTTTATCCTATATGTGGCACCTTTCTGTTAAGGTAATATTTGAATGTACAGGTAGGAAAGCAAAGACAATCTTGATTATTTTTTGTTCATCTATTTATTTCAGTGTGTTTTGATCTCTGATATAAAACACTAACGTTATCGTTTCCTGAAAGCATTTGCATATTTTCTTTTTTTTTTATAATCATTATGTTTCGCATTTGTGGAGAGTACACATGGTGTCACTGACAAAATAAAAGTTTCCAAACTTTGAGTCACTACTTCATCTCTTTTAGTGTATATTCATTTTTCCAGTAATTTTTCCTCCATCACTGCAGTTTCATATGGATATGTAAATGGTATATGCTTTTATAGGAATCACAAACCTGATAACTTACCTCAAGAAATTACAAATGTCAACAGAATTGGGTGATTGATTCATTTATGTTTATATGATTTTGAAGGGGAAAATATGCTATAAAAATGTTGTTTCAAAGTGAATCTTCTTGGCTTAAAATGCAGAGGTTTCAAAAAATCAAATATTAGTTAGTAATAGTTAATAGATCAGCAATTCTGTTAATTTGAAGTATTATTTTGATGTTCAGTAAAATCTAAATTGGAAGGTAGCCAGAATATTTATTTTTTAATTTAAACACAAAATTCTACCATAAATATAGTCTACCATATATAAGTTATATATATATTTAAATTTAAAGAAATCTTAAGAAATTCAATTGGACCAGAAAATAAGTATATATATATAGTATAGATATACTTGAGTATAGCCATATTTTGTATAGCAATGTTTAGTGATACTCTATAGATTCTCAAAAACACAGTATTGATTTTTAATGCATAGTTAATACACAAAATTGAAAAGAGAGCAGTCTCTTTTCACCTCTAGAGGGCAGTGTTGTAATCTATTTTCAGCCGTTAGATTTTCCACTCCAATTTGATAAAGTAGCGTAAGGGTGCACCGCTACCACTAGCAATAGCTAACCTATGCATATGTTCTTTTTTAAAATTAGATAAAACAAATTGCCATATATTGCCTTGCTTACAGTATCATGATATATTAAATTGTAACCCTTGCATCGTGATATGTATAATATCGCCAGGTCCTTGCCAATACATAGCCCTACACTGCACATACAGATGCATAGTCTACACAGTAGCACATTTTCATATTTATATATTATTATATAAATATATCTGGTCTTCACCATGAAACATCATCTTAGAATGACCATTCCCTGCCTTAAGAGGATGTAATGCAGATTATCACCACTGCACCCTGACTCTTTCCTGACTTCCGCAGGCAAAGCCTGAGAATGAAGGTTGATAGAGTCTCAGACATTTCTCCAGAGAATGGTCCAAGGTTGGAGTGGGGCCCCACACTTTATTCCAGCAGACCACCTCACACACACCCCAAACGGAGGGTCATGCTGGGTTGGATAGGGGAGTGCTGAAGAGGGGGAGCTGGAAGATGAAGCATGTTTGGATATGAGGTTTGAACATTTGGGACTTCCACAGCCGGAGATCGAACGTCCCACCAGCTGCTTTCCGTATAGTTTTCCAGGGTGGGCTTCAAAAGACGGCTACTGCAGGTGGTGGAAAGCAAATCCGTGACCTTAGAGGCAGGGAGTGGCAGAAAGAAAAAACAAGCGGGACCTTCATTCCTTTAACCCGTTTCTTAGTAAACTGAACAAAGGAAAAGTACTAGAAAACAATACCTTTGTCTATGACAGTTACACCACACTACGTATTTATTCATAGAATAAAGACCCAAATAGTCACACTCAGATTCCCTCTAACTGCCTGGCAAAAAGAACTACAATGTTTGCTCATGTCTATCCCAGGCCGGGTCTGTAATGGAGTAAAGAGGGATCAGGGAATACCTCCATCCAACGAAAGTAAACATGTTGGCTTCTTTATTCTATTCTAAGTTCTCCCATCCTAAATATCGCTAAGCTGCAATGGTTCATTATACCAACAAATCCTCCTGGCATCATAAAAGAAAATTTATTGCCGCTTGTGTGCCGTTCCAACTCTGCTTTATGGGAGCCTCAAGTACCCCTCTTATGATCTGCCGAGTGCATGTAAGGTTATGTAAACCTTGTCCTATGGATTTAGCTTGGCAGTTCCAGTTCAGCAGTTTCTGTTCCTCCCATCTAGCCCACACAGATGCAGGGAGACGCAGGGAGTCTGGAGCAGGGACGCCTCTCTCGCATGGAATGATAAGGCCTGCGTGCTACATGTGTGTGTGAGAGAGAAAGAGAGAGAAGGAGCAAGAGAGAGAATAAAAAGGCATCAGTCAAAAAGGTAGAGTCATTGTGTAATATTGATATATGGTGGAATACCTGCACATCCCAGGTGGCCAAAAAAGTTAGATTTCAGAAAGAGAAAATAATAAAAACAGTAAATAAGGAAGTAAAAAAGGAAGAAAGAATGAAAGATAGATGGACAGACAGATGGGCAGATATATACACATCTGTTTATGACAGATATATACACTGTATATATATAAAAATCACATGTCCAGTCACATGATGGATTTCTGTGAAAACATTCTAGCAAAAAAGACAAAAATACAACTTCTTTTTCATATTTCATCTTTCATTCAGTTTTTGGAGAATTACGCTTTTATGCAATAATCATACATTTCTAATGCATCTGTGAGTGATATTTGAAGCTACATTCTCATTTCAAAATGTCTTCTAACGTTTAATCTATTTTGGAGGCTTTTAAACATACATTTCCTCAAAAGGGACTTTTTTCCTGAATGTCATAATCAACATATAGACCAAAGCCAGATGTGTCAATACTCCTCCAAGATTTAATAATTTGGTACCACTGTAGAATAAGACCACCCTTATATAGCAATTATGACTGGTTTAAATTAGTGTATTAACAGTTATCAGGATTTAAAAAGTATTAATCTGCTGTAATGACACATTATAAAAACAGCAAATGTGAGCTGTACTGTTTGATGAATATGTGTTGAAGCAGACAGGTTTAAGGCTGACTGATGGAGAAAAGTAAATAGTAAACATTACAGTCTGAGATTAACCAGTACAAACAATTTCCATGTGTATGTTGTAACTGCTTATTAATGATTTAAGGTGTTTATGACCTATAACATTAATAAACAGTTTATAAATGCTTTATAAGGATAGTCTTATTCTAAGGAAATGACAATTTTTACTAAAAAGTGCTACAAAAACTATAAACTTTAAATATTAAGACTGTGATAGATATCAAATAGACAAATAAATGTAATTACATTAAACTTATATTTAGCTAAAATGATTTTGAAAACTGAATAAAACTTTTAAAGGCAAAACCGCCACACAATCTGTCATAAAATATATATACTTTAAGCACAACTTTGAAATATGGTAAAATTAAATATTCATGTCTTCTCAATTTAATGTTTTTTTTCCTGGATTGATGTACTATTCATATAAACTTTATATAAAAATGATTGTTCCTGGTGTTATTGTTCTTTATCAATGTCATTATTGTTTAAAACCCTCTGCCCTCCAAAAGTGTTTCTGACTCCTCCTGCATGGCTTACAGTTTATACAGATGGATATTTGTATCAAATTGTATCAAATGACCATAGTGAAGTTCACATTACTCCACTGAAAGCAAAGGTTCTCAGAAAACTGAATAAACATGATTTAATGGTCGCTACGAAGCAGCTTAGTATTAGACACAATGAATGAGCTTGAACCTATCACCGTCCAAAATATTTAGAATTTATGCTAATGAGAGGATGTGGCCGGCAGGGATCACGGTTTGCTATCAATGTTTTGTTGTGTAGTGTGGGAGGTGACGGGGTTTGGAAACAGGGCAGCAAGTGATGTTTACAGTTTACCTAATCATGCATATGCATTGTTCTCCACATTCTAGTTGTTTTTAAGTTTTTAAGTTTAGTGAGCTTTTTAGCCATTTACAATAACCATAACCTAATCCTAACCATAACCTCGGTCTAAACCTAACCCTAACACTGTCTCACCCCATAGTGGATTAAAAGTTTGAACATCCACGCATAATCTTTTGGGGGGCTATCCAGACAACATGTGGATAGAAGCGCATTACCATAATCATTAAACCCAAGATTCAGATCTGGAGTAAGAGTGGAGCTTGAAGAGCGGTAGGTACTGTTGATCTGACGGGGACAGTTTTGGTGGTCTACCAGGTCCTGTTGTGAGTTCTGTTTCCATTGTGTCTTTTAATAATGATCTGAGCTCCAGTTTTGGACACTCTTGTTTTTCACTGATTCCTCTTCGTTGTGCAAGCTGATTAGTTGCTTGTGTGAAGTTAGCGTCTCTTTGAAGGGAACTATAATGTCAGTGAGAGCTTTGGGAGTACTTTTTATTGGGAGGACACAGCTGCAACTGATTGGTTGGTAGGATGGAGGAGCTCAAATGGCAGCAGAGTGCACAAAGTAAAGAGAGGACAAACTGAACACAGATAGAATTGTTGTGTGATATGTAGTGTTAGTGGCTTCTGTGTAATTGTCTACTGAACATACATTTCTTGATGGTTTCCTACACTGAATAATGAAGTTTAATGCACTCTGAATGTGTGATAAAAGTGCCTCAGTGTTTTATTACAATGTCTATTAGTTTTCTCTCTAGCTGTGAAAGAAGGCATTTGTAGTAGTTGGTATTCCTTCTTCATTCTGTGAAATGAACAGTTGTCTATGGCCATAATGTTACCAATATTTCCAAAATAGCTGATTAAACAGTAAGTAGTATTTAATTTCAGGGTTCTGATGAGCTATTTTATGTGCAAGTATCGGTGTAAAAGTTTATTTCATTAATTTGGGTATTATGAATAACATTGAGAAAATGTTGAGGGCCATCTGCATGTTTATCACAAATGCTTTAAAATATCCGGTCTTATCTTAGTAATAATATGCATTATCGACATGTGTAGTTCTGCATTTAGAAAAAAATTCTTATTATATTTAAATATTTACTGAATGTTTAAATACACACAAGTATCTCAAAACACAAGTATATCAAAGGCAAAAACAGTCTTTACTTTTAAAGTTAATTTGAAGAGATCATTTTTGAGCATTTCTATTGGTCCAGTCATAATAGAGTCACACTATGTTAAAGAAAATGTTGTGTTGTAAATGAACTTTTTTTAATGCTCTATGAGTGAAGTGTGGTCCTTTCTTTCCCCCATCCTTCAGTATGATGCCCCCCTATGTTATAAAACTGGCAGTTAATGTTCTCCTTTAAGGATGTGAAGCTTTTCAAGGATGTAGGTGGAATTGGAGATGACAAAATTGGGGGAAACGTTCATAAATAAATCGATTTAACATTACTTTTTTACTGTTAAAATCTTTCCCTCCTCCCTTCTTCCTTTAGCGCATAAGTTAAATATATGTATTTATTAATACACGTCATTAGTCCGATTATATATCCACAATCATTGCAGTAATGAGAAATAAGGCTTAAAATACTTATCATGTAAAGTAAAGCTCATACTATATCACTTTATTACAATTTGAATATTAAAATGACCCCTGTGATTAATAATATTTTTCTGTTCATGAAAATGGTAAGATCAGAATAGTCATAAGACTACATTAACGATGAACTCTTGTTGGTCTGTAAGGTGAACTCAACTATAAATTTACAGATGTGAATAATATAAATAAATACCTAGTTTTATAGTTTTTGCATAAATATATAGATTTTTTAATTTGAAGTTGATATATTTACGTTTATTCTAAGCTTATTTTTAAATACAAGAACCTGCATCCTTGTTTTCATGTCACTACTGAAACACAGAGTTTTAGTCTGTGGGCGGAGCCTTATTTTAGCCACACCCTCTGTATTTTAGAGCACTCAGCATCCCCTCATGGTCACATGGCCAGAAGTCTGATTCCAAGTTAATGTTTCATTAATCCTAAAAATCCATGTGAAGCATTAAGGATTGTCACTACTGAAACGCAGCTATTCTGCGAGCAAGTCAACGTTTTTGAGGTTTAATGAAAAACATTATGATTTTACGGGCGCACAACTGTTTAAAGCTGCGATTGCTAGTCATGTACTGATGCCATGATTCTTTGGAAGGGACAAAATGGAATATTTCTTTATTTTTTTGATTTTATAAAATAAACATAAATAAAGTACAGGTTCACTCAAAGCTAAAGGATAACATTTAAATTGAAGTCAGTTAAAAGTCCAAAATGTCTTTGGAACTTTCACTTTAAACCAGTTCTGAAAAAATGATCTGTACATTAGACAAAACATGAGGAAAACCAAAATTTGCATCAATACAGAAGCTTCAAACACACAAAGGCGTTTGGTTAACAAGTTTGAGCAGGAAATCACTCAGCATGTCTCACCAGTGCTTGAACTGATTTTGTGTTCAGAATGAAACTCCCACAGTTTCCATTTCTGATTAAAAGATAGTCATAAGAATGTCTATACATGTGGTTTAGCCTCTTCCTGCAGCCCTCCAGTGAGCATTCGGAGCAGGCGTAATGGAAACTGAGTCTGATATCATCAAACTAAATATTTTCCCTGTGACTCTGTTATCAGATTAACGAGGACACGGTTGGCTCTCTCTGTGTGTGAAACATTGTGACATTGTTGAGCTGCTAGAGAGCAATGCGGGTAGAAAGAGGAAGGTGAGAACCCCCTGCCATGACAACAATTCACGTCTCTCTTCAAAGACGACCATGCCGGGATAAAACAGACAGCATACCTGCAGTTTTCCTGACTCCAAAAATGATGTACAACAGCCACAAAAAGCATTTAAACACAGAAATCTCCTGTTTGCTTGCGGTTTTGCAAATTAAACACATTTCAGTTGAAATACACTCATCATAAAAGAATAGTTCTACCTAGAAGGAAGTGTGGGATTGCAGTGCTATTGGGAAGGACGATAAAGGTTACCGGGAACAATAAATGATGATAAATTTAGACTGATACGGGCAATATTTATTGAGCTACACATACAGAAGTAGTGTCTCCGTATGGCGTCAGCCCACCATGTGTGCTAATCCAACAGGCCAGACATCTTGGCATGGAGTTGTAGAGGTTCCTAATGGTGTCCTGTGATAATCCATCCCATGCAACTTGAATATTGTCATACAGTTGGAGGTGAAGTGACACCAGATCTTCTGGACATATACGTAATAACAAAACTGTTGATCTTGGCGCTGACCACGGTGCCTCCACACAATGATTCGTTACTTGTCTCCACCAAGACAAAAGTGGGATCCGTCACTGAAGATGACCTGCTGCCATTTTGAGTCACTTCATGACAGTCTGGCACGACACTATGACTTGCAATCATGGCTGTTGGGTCAGTAAGGTACAGCGATAAGGCCCATCTTTGCTCACATGCACAGCCGAGAGTGAAACTTGAATCATTAGCATATCTCACAGTGTCATACCTACCCGCCAAGTTTCATTCCTATTTGTGCAGATATTCTTTTGATGATGAGTGTATATATTTAATGAATGTTATTAAGAACAAAAATAGTTCAAATGTGAGATATACAAAAACAGATACAAATTGCTATTTATAATGAAAAGGTGCAGATAGTTGAAAATATTACTCATTTACACTACATTGAAATCTACACTCTGTGGTCACATCTGCTTTTTTTCTGAATTTAAGGCTAATAACTGTTCATCCCCTCTTTACGGAAGTAACTGCCTATACTCTACTGAGAGGGCTTTACACTAGATGTTGGAACATGTCTTGATTGGATTCAGCCACAAGGGCATTAGTGAGATCAAGTACTGATGTTGGATGATTAGTTATGGATCTGTCTGTTCCACGCAGTTCCAGCTGTGTTGGGGGCTTATTTTGCTCTAGCCAGCGCTTGGCATTGGCCATGGTAACTTTATGTTCCTGAGTGGCTGCTCCAGAGAATCAGGCTCTATTGACAAGGCTTTTCTATGGAGATTATACAAGCCCTGTGCATGACTGTACACCCATATTACCGATAGGTAAATTGGCACATTAGAAAAAGGGTCTGAATACGTTTGGACATAGTGTGTGCTATGTTGTAAGACCTTTAACGTTCATGTAAACAGACTTGGGAATGTGCTGTGGTGAAGGACTATTATACCATGCAGAAAGTGCTAGCCTGAGTGTTTTATCCACAAGGTGTCAGCATTGTGTAAGCATTCTGTGTCCAATGATCACTTTACACACTCTACTTATTCAACACTGTGGCCCATTCAGAACACAGTCCCTGTCTTCTGTTGGGAATGATAAAGTGAATTATTGAATTTCTGTTACTTTTGTTATTATTTTAAGGCAGGGAAATACACCATCTATGTAGAACACAAAATGTGGACCATGTTTGAATATATCAGCAATGTGTAAACCATATTGAATTTGTAAAATATGTCTTTTCCTCAGATTTAAAGTAGCAGACTTTGGGGTGATTCCTAGCCTAGTGGTGGGACAGCTGTGCAAGCCACCAGAAGTTTGTAGGTGTGAATCCCAGGACTGGTGGTGTTTCTGGTCGCACAGAAAAGCTACACATATTCCTTGTAGGGTGAGTAAAGTAAGACATGAACGTTACTGAGCTCTGCTCCCTCCAAAACAAGAGTCATTTGGTCATTCAGACCTCACTATTACATCAGTGCTTATTGTCCATTATCATGGGAGGCAATAAACTGATTCTTAGATGTGACTGTGGAGAGAAATACAGCAGGGATGGACATTATTAGATGTTACTGGAGGCATATTATGGCAGAAAAATGTTGTTACTTGAAACAATAATTACTTGCACAGAAGTAAATATGGCCTAACAAAAAATAACCTAGCAGGGAAGATGACAGATACTGTACATGGCAAATATTTTCATTTCTTTATTTTTCTGGATATACACACAACAATGATTGTGTGAATGGTCACAAATAAACCAAACTGATTAAATATAAACCTAAATTTAGTTACATTTTCCAGTTCAAATGGCCAAATTCATATTACTGTGATATAGCAATATTTAAAGATACAGTGGTATGTTTTGGTAGCTTTTGCACGGGCCACATTTTATGTTTTACTTCTCCTGATATATTTAGCAAATAAACATTTATTCATTAATTCATTCATTCATCAACTAAACCATTCATCCTCCTGGGGTGCTGGAGCTTATCCCAGTGCTCACTGGGCAGAGGCAAATAAACAGTAGTTCTGTATTAAGATGTGCAGGAGTATGTTCTCTGTAGAGAATGTGTGACTTATTTTCACTTAGAAATCAACATGCCATTTCACCAAGGGTGCCCAAATATTTGCATAAAGCTATACATGTACTGGCAGTCCTTTCTTTTTCTCAGATTTCCTTTTAATATTATGTATATTGTTGTTGAAATATGCATATCACTGCTGTTGGAAAAAAAAGCCTTTCCTGTAAAATGTCATCTATAAAATGGTAACTTTTCTGGAGAGGGAAATGAAGTCAAAGTAACTAGGTCATTTCTGTTGGTCCATTCATCCTGAAATTTACATACAATGTTAAGAATAACAGGTACTTTAAAATTATGTAAAAAAAACAAAAAACAAAACAACAAAGCACACACACACACACACACATGCACACACACACACATATGCACACACATGCACACACACATACAAAAACCAAAACAAAATGGAGAAACAAGGTTTTGTTCTGACAGCAGCAATATATCTACACATGCATTTCCATACATACATATGCATCCATACTTTTAATAAAATATTATATTTTGCAATTTTATGTAATTAGCACAATACATGGACAGGCATTGAGATGTCACAGAACATTCTGTTCTTTTGGTTCACATCCTTACAGGATGACATTCAAGTATAAACTCACATTGTCCAATCATCAAATAAATATCAGTAATAAGAAACTAATAGCCAGAAGAGAATCAGACTACAAATACCGATAAAACTTCAAACAGAGAAATGCATATGGCTCCAACTCCTCTTATGAATTATATGAATATGGTTTATCAGCATGATGATTATGACAGTCAAATATTTATAAACAGAATTTAAGGCTATTTTGTGAGAATGACCCAGAAGTCCAAACGTAGCAGGTCAGAAAACGATTTAACTACTGAGTACACATCTACACTTCCAGTGAAACCTCTTAGTACATCCAGCACCAGGGCTGTTTCTGAACATCAGGGGACCCTAAGCAACATCCTACTTGAGTGGGCCAACCTCACATGCCAATCATATATGTTTATATGCAAAAAACAGAAAAAGAATTGATCATTCATTTTGGTAAGATGAGTATGTAAGAAAATATTGCTCTTTTCGACCAACAACATTAGAAAACCTTCAGGACAAATATGGGCCCCTGGCCTCATAGCTAGAAATAATATAGCCCTTTACAGTAACTGAAGTTTGTTGGGTTTGTTCTGTTTTGGGGATCATTTTGTTCTAATATAAAATGATAAACCTTGGAAACCAGCAGTGTGAGCAGTAACAAAGCAGTAACAGCCTCTTTCACCAACATAATAACAGAACTAAACTCAACTAAAACATAATTTCACTGACTAAAAATAAGTAGATTTCATATACACTTGAGCAGGGGTAAAACTATTCTCAATAACTTAGGACAGTATAAATCCATCAAAAGCTTATTTGAGTACATGTGACTGAGCAATTGTAACCGGTGTCTATGCGCCTCTGAATTAATGTTGTGTTACACAGTACGTGTTTATTGCCCTGTACAATATACCCCATCCACCAGTGTGTGGAGCTGATGTTCCCTTCATTTAAAGCCTCTACAAAGCCATTATCTTTAGATAGAGGGGTTTATTACCTTGACGTCAACCAAACACTGCATGTATGCGTGTGACTCCATATGTGATGTACTGTGTTTTATTTTTAGATCAGTGCACACTGTGGTCAGGAATAGAGCCAGTCAGGGAGGAACAGTGGCTTTGCTTGTGTAACGGTGGAGAGGTGGGGGCAGGCCCAGGTTAATCCTCCACTACTCCAGCACAAAGGCCGGAACCCCACTGTAGGAGACCCCTCTGTGTGTCTAGCTGGCGTAATCACACACAGTAACACACTCTCACTCACTCTCTCACAGCCGTCCTTTCTTTTCTCTTTGGCTGCGGCTCTGCCTCGACCTGAATTCATCTCTGCTGGAGTCTTATGTAATTCCTCTCTCTGTGTGTGAAGGGACGCGCTGTGGCAGCAGCAAAGGTGCTCCAAATATCCACTGCCCCTGTTCTCGCTTTTATGCAATCGGCTTTGAGCTTCACGCAGTGCGGTGACACTTAACACCAAATAGAGGAAGAGAAGAACCGAGCTGACGACACAAAATAATGATAATAAGAGCAATAAAATATATCCAGACCCTTTTTCAGTCAGGGACCTTTACTCAGTCCTACACTGAAAATAGCAAACCGTTAATCAACATGAATAAAATATTAGCACAACTTTGTAGTTTAGTGTACTTTCTTTTAGCTCTAATGTTGTTTGTTGATGCAATATTTTATTGGAAAATAATATGGGTGGAAATAATGTACATATTACCATAAATCAATTTTTATGCATTACTTTTTGCATTCAAATGTACAGAATCAATACAGATACATGTATAAGATGATTCTAATATGATGCTAATATTCTCCAGTATTCAAACAATTTGATGATGAGATGATTCCTCAATAATTAAAAAGACTGTGTCTAGGTATATTAAAACCAGAACGCTTCATATTCTTATCTCACTCATCAAATACATAAGAAATGAAAATATTTCTATTATATTTGAAAAATATATTTAATAACACCTATTTATGTTTTTTTCACTGCTATAGCATGTAAAAAATATACAATTGGTTTACATTATAAACCAATGTCAAGTTTATAACAGTTTACTATATAATATATTATTGAATAAAAAGTGTCTATTAGCAATAATATTTATAAATTATAAATATTCCCATTACTGTAACTATACTATTAGCCTACTAATAATGCTAATAATAATGCTCTTGCCATTATTGCTATTATTGTACTATTACTATAATTTTACCATTGCCATTGTATTACTATTACTATACTACAATTATTGGCATTATATACTATATACACTATATCTTATATACTATTGCGATTACTGTTGCCATTACAATTACCATTACTGTGATTATGCTATTTCTACCTTATTTCTATTGCTATTGCTAATATTACTATTATTTTGCTATTATTTTTTCCTATTACTGTTGCAACATTCAAAAACGTTTTATTTCACTTGCCAAGATTTTTTTTTTTGCGTATTTGATACACTCAGCAGCTCAGAGTTACAGCTGATTTAAAAATGTGCATCTTATAGAGTCTCAGAATCACCAATCTGCCCCAATTACTGCACTATTACTGTTAATATTAGCTTTACTATTACTAAACTATTACTATTACTATGCTGTTACTATTACCATTACTATTACCATTACTATTACTATTACCAATACTATTACCATTACCATTACTATTACTATTGCTATACTATTACCATTACTGTTACTATTACTATTACCATTAATATTGCTATTACTATACTATTACTATTACATTACTATTACCATTACTATTACTATTACTATACTATTACCATTACTATTACTATTACTATTACATTACTATTACCATTACTGTTACTATTACTATTACTATTACCATTAATATTGCTATTACTATACTATTACTATTACATTACTATTACCATTACTGTTACTATTACTATTACTATTACTATTACTATTACTATTACCATTACTATTGCTATTGCTATTACTATACTATTACTATTACCATTACTATTACTATTACTATTACTATACTATTACCATTACTATTACATTACTATTACCATTACTGTTACTATTACTATTACTATTACTATTACCATTACTATTGCTATTACTATACTATTACTATTACTATTACCATTACTATTACTATACTATTACCATTACTATTACTATTACTATACTATTACATTACTATTACCATTACTGTTACTATTACTATTACTATTACTATTACTATTACCATTACTATTACCATTACTATTACTATTACCGTTACTATTACTATACTATTACTATTACCATATTAGACTCAAATTCTGTTCAATATTGAAACATTAATATTGCAGATGACGGTCCTGTAAATACCAGTAGACACCTATATATGTAAAAAATGTTTGGCACATTGATTTAACCAACTGTCTTGTTATTTTGTTGTTGGATTAACAGCTCTTACAGTGAGGTTCCTCTCACTATTTTGATCTACATCAACTCAAATCGCCTCTCAAGGCAATCTTCACGATCCATCTCTCCACATTCTTCTTTTAATGTTTTATGCAGCACCTTTTCCTAATTACATCTGTAAATAATTTTGGAGGCATGTTGCAGTGGAACAAGGAAATTGCTGCTCGTAGAGGTCTGGTGTAGTGTGGTGGATGAGCATGAGCTAAATTTGGAGCAGTCTTGCAGCTAGGCGGAGAGTGTCCTCTGTGTTACCTCAGCATGCTTTAATGGCTATGCTTCTCAAAGATAGGATTTATGGGCTCCATATCTTTAGCCAGGTAGATTATTTAAAAGCCATTTGGCTTAATGTTTAACAGACAGTTCTGCTGCATTAAGCTTGTACTTTGACATGCACATGAAAGTGAAAAAACAATCCTAAATGCTTTCTCCTTAAAGAAACAGAGCATTTGAGGCGCATGTAGGATGCTATCAATGCATCTTCAAATCTTACCAACAAGTGATTAGTCAGCTTTACGAGCACACTGAATATGTAGAAATACAGTTTGTCAAAGAGCATGGGATAATAAGAGTGAGAGAGCTCTTTGCAGGGGCATAATGCCCCCTCTGGATTGTATAGACATTTGGACATTCTCCAAGAATAAAAAATAGTTAGTTTTGTCTACTGTGACTAGCCCAACCCTCACAAACAAGAACCTCTGTGCATGTTTTATGTCATTTCTATGAAACAGTATAGTTAGCCTAGGATCCCGTGACTAGCCCACTAGGCCTCAGTAGCACCCCTTCTATACGGAGAGAATCCTTGCTGAGGTTTCATTTGTGCCGCTCCATTGTTTGCTAGCTCAAAATAAATTACTCATTTACGGTGTAGCAAAGCCTGTTAAATCCTAATTTCCCCTGTTCAGCCATGGACACACTCTCAGATGGCCCACATCCCCCTGCTTTAGACCCAGGGGAGGCTGCTGGAGGCAGCTGCAGGGGAGGTGCATCTCCACAGAAAAAAAAAAAAAGCTGCTTTGAAGTCAGAGTTCCTCACGAGCACATTTGCCAGGTGGAAAAGGCCAACTTTGATGGAGAAAGTAGCATAGATGTGCTGTCATACGGCATTAGGAGTTTGCAGGTGGCCGTAGCTACAGCAGATATCATGATGAATCTCTTTTACCTGGTGCTGTAAATGAAAATGATCCTCATGCACATATTGTTCAGCTGTCAACAGCACAATGAACGTGTCTATGACGCGTTACTCATGTTGCAAATGCTGTAATGTGAGGAGAATGTCCTCTGTGCCAAGGACGCCGTCTGTTGATGATGTTGCAGACGTGATGCTCCTGCTATTGGCACTCTGCTGGGCTGATTGGTTGATCAGAGCTAAATCTCCAGTCTCTGTGGTGGCTCCAGTGAAGAACATGAATGCAGTTTCACATTAAATGCCTTTTTCAGAGACATGGGCTTTAAACCTCTACTTGTAACATCATTTAAAAAGACATGTTTGCAAGCATAGCAAACACAGAATGGAACTGATGTTGATGTTGAAGTATTATACGTCTTAAAAGACATTTTTGTGAGCTACAGAAATGGTTAAATGGTTAAAGTGTCCAAATTCTTTCTAGGTCCACTATATATATATATATACTGTGAAAGTTGTGGAAGGTTGTTAATTTTTCAGGGTCAGTGAAAAACAGCAAAATAAAAACCTAGAATACTGTGCAGGAGTCCTTTAGGCATCTAAGCAAAGTTGTTTAAAACCATTTATCTCAGGCATAAATGTGTTTTTGTCGGTTAAGCCTCATATACTATTAAAACAAATATAGATATAAACAGAAACACAGCAAAAAAGAACCAAGAATTCCTTTTTTCAGTGATGTTGAGCTCTGCACTCTGGGGTGGTCCGTCCATTGTTCTTCTTAACAGCTACACATTTTTCTAGACTGATAGTGTTGAGGTGTCTTCTCACAATGGAGGGATGGACCCAGTTTTTTAGATCTGAAGCAGAGGCAAAGCCAAATGGTGGCCAATGCCACCTTGGAATCAAGCAATGCCACCCTTCAGGCCACTCTAGTTGTGAAAGGTGAGGCATCAGTCAGCTATCATCGATAAAGCATTACCTACTGGTTATAGTGAAAACCTGCCTTTGGGGCAGATCAGCTACAGGAGTCTGATGATGCTGCATTAAATAATTAGAGTGTTTTGCTGTAATGGGCTTAAAACCTTAAAAACCTCCAAAATAGAATGGTACAGGAGGATAAAACAGCTTTCTTAACTTGCGGTGGAGGTTGATATAACAATAGTTTTTTCTAAGCAATTTTGGCCCAGTTCTACCAGTCTGTCCATCATGAATACTTAACGGGTAACTAGAGCGTTTAAACTGTTCAAAAAAGAGACTGCTGTCATTTACATTGTGTAAAAATTCATGATGATTGGATCAATAAAATGTTTTGAAATTGCTTCTAATCTTTAGATTAAACGTTTACATTTAACTTACACTGAAAATAACAGTAACATAAAACATTTTTGCCTTTTCCTATAAACTTACCATTTTGGGGTCTTTCTTTGGACAGTGATGATATATTACATTAGCACAGTCTTTCAGCAATAATTGTATTGATAAAAAATGTATTCATGTGAAAATGATGGACAGAGTTAGTTAGAGAAGCACCAACACTGTTTATGTCATTTTGATGCAGTAACACTGTTTTATTCATTTAGTTTATTATTTATGGAGTGTGCCACTTCAATACAATCTCTGGTTCTTACCTGACAAACCCCATTCAAAACCTCAGAACATAGCTTTCTAAATGAGTTCCTTTCTCCCTGTAGCTTTTTCACCTATTTGTCTGCTTTTGCACAGTTCTACAAAACCTGCAAAAGAGTGAGGGTTCAAAACATGTTTTTGACTTGAAACATCTTTAATAAGCTGTTCAAACATTTACTTTCAACCATTTAAGTTAGAGCAGAACATGCTAAGAGGCATAATATATCTGAGCACATTTGGGTCACTGATATTTTGATAGATTTGTATCTCCTTTGAAGCTCTTACAGTTAGATTTCTCCGGCTATGTTGATCTAAATAGGCTTAAATTGTGGACACATTTCCTCTCAAGTTGACCTTCTAGAAGCATTTCTTCTCTTCTATCTTGTAATATTTCAGCTGTATATTCAGAATATATGCAATGTGTAATATTGTATATGCTTAAGAAAAAAACATCACACATGTAAATTATATCAGAATTTATTATTAATTGGCAATGGACATGTAATATTGATATGATACACAACTGATACACATTACCAGCAAAACAGAAGTGCTACCTTTATAAGAGACTCTGAAAAATACTATAACGGACTGACATCAATTCTATGTTTGTATTATACATGAAGTAGTGCAGTGTTGTAGAAGTATTAATATCTATATTATATAATATCCTAACACAATGACTTTAACATTGTGTTGCCATATTGTTCACCACTTAATTAAACTATGTATAATATATAGCAGAGTCTGAGAGCAGAGGGAGAGAGGGAGAGGCTGCAGTACATAAAGGATGAAAGGCTGGAACATGAGTCGTGTTGCCCTAGCCCACTGCACCAAACAGTGCAGCTGAACCCAGGCCAGGAAAATGTGCCTTAGTACATTGCGTACAATCCAGGCCTTCAGCGGGACACAAAGAGCATGCGGCTCAGCTGTCAGAGAGCAGGGCACGCTGGAGCTCATCTCAGGTCCTGCGGACACTCCGGGCTGCTGCAACCACTGTCTGAAGCCTACAGCCACTACACGACTGACTGAAGCCATTAGCAGTTTGCCTCTGAACTCAGCCATGTGACAGAACTGTGTGAGAACTGCTAACAGCACAGGACGGTAGCAGACAGTGCAGTCTTCCGTACAGGGCAGAAAATGTAGTACTGCCCACTGGAGGCCTTAACGCTAATAACACCATGAGTGTGCAAATGCATCAACACATCGTGACACATCCATCTGATTGTGACAGTTTAACTGCATCAGGTTTGGGCAGCACTTTACAATAAGACTGTATAGGTGGAAAAAATATGGATAGGGGAAAAGACTCTTCTCAAGTCATATAGAAGGAGGTATTAACAGTAGTCAGACATCAAGCCACAGTCAGATTCTACAGGGTTAGACCAGTGACTATTAGACTAAGTTGTAGATATTATTAGATATTAATTATAGATATTGCTTTTATGTATTCATTGCAATCAGCAATAGTGTCCAAGGTATTCTACTTTTCAGACCTCCATAAAAAGCTCACAGGCTTTTGCTAAATATAACATTTATTTAAAAGTTATGCAAAAGTAAGAAGACCTACAATGTGTTTGTGAGCATCCCTGCCTCACTCTTATAGCTATTATCACCTCATGTCTGTCAGACCCAGTCTCCTGCATCTCTTTTGATGCACAGACCAAACATCAACCTTGCACCCTAATGGGCTAATACCTAGCAATGGACCATATGAGCAATGCTACATAGATATGCTAATTACTGATCTTAGGTAGCCTGGACAACCATCCTCCTCTGCTGGCAACTGAACTGAGCTTGATGATTTCTGATTTCCCACCACCTGCTTCCTGGTTCCAGCCTTGTTCCGAGCCTTCCCACGTCGACTCCACTGTCGAGTCTCATCAGATCGTCTTTCCCGTGGATTCCTTGCAAGTTCACTAGAGGGGGGGCTATCCCACTTCTGACACCAATGTAGCATCGTAGCAGGACATATGGGAGGACAGGGTTCTGCTGCAAGAAGTGCCCTTTTATTGAACACTAGCAGAAAGATACATACACACATGCAAAAGGAAGTCACCACCAGTCACAGACATTACCCTGACGGCGACACTCCCACACACAAAACACTCCAAACTTGATCCACTCCCTTACACATATACACATACCTTTAAAATGACAGACCCTTCCTCTCTCAGGAGGCCACCCAGCTGCTGGTCCAGTCTCTGGTCATCTCAAGGCTAGACTACTGCAACTCGCTCCTGGCTGGTCTTCCTCTACGGGCCATCAGGCCCCTGCAACTGATCCAGAATGCAGCAGCTCGACTCATCTTCAATCTTCCAAAGTTCACCCACGTGACTCCACTGCTGCGCTCCCTTCATTGGCTTCCTGTTGCTGCCCGCATCAGATTTAAAACTCTGATGCTCGCCTACAAAGCCAAGAATGGACCAGCCCCTACCTACCTTATGGCAATGGTGAAGAGTCGAACTGTACCTCGAGCTCTTCGTGCTTCAAGTACAGCTAGACTCGAACCGCCATCCCTGAAGTCACATGGAAGGCAAACGACCAAACTCTTCTCTGTCCTGGCTCCCAGATGGTGGAATGAACTCCCACTGGGCGTCCGAACAGCAGAGTCTCTCGCAGTCTTCAAACGCAGACTGAAGACCCATCTCTTCATAATGCACTTAAGTGAGTAAGCACTAGTAGAGATGTAAGTTGTGTGTATGTACTTGTGTTGTGTTGCACTTATAATGACCTTATAATGACCTTTTCTTTTCTATAGGTGTGAGCACTGAGCTGGGGTTGCCAGGTAGTGCTCTTTTTGCTCTATATATGTGTATTGATCTATCTAGGTATCAGCACTGGCCCCCTGTTCGGGCTGTGTCCGAGCTCATGGCTCTAAACTTCCTGTGCTAAGCACGGTTGTAAGTCGCTCTGGATAAGAGCTTCTGCTAAATGCCTTAAATGTAAATGTAAATGTAAATATACAACATAAGTAGTCGCTTCTCCAGGAGGTGCATGTTTACTGTGTTCCACACACTTCTCACGCTTCTAGAGACAAGCCAGTAGCGGGTCACTACAATTGCTAATTGATCAGTTGCTAACACTTTTACTTCATATCAAATAAATAAATAAAAATATCTCAGTTAAGTTTTACTCACTAATATTATGTTATACTGACAACATCTGTCCTGATTTGTGATTGGTCACACCTCTGACATTTTATAACAAGCATACATCTAAAGGATGCACACTTAGTGCTTACAGAGTACCTAAATGGTGTTTTGAGCTGATATTTTAAGAACTTCTACCCAAGTTGTGTTTTTACTTCTTGCTTTTTACTGCTCGCATCACTATTTGATTGAGCTAAGAATCTGTTTACTTGAGAATGGGTTTAGGGTGCTCTGTAAATCTCCACCTCTGGAGATTTATACCGCTGCTGTAAACCATTACACGCTCCTCAGACAGGCAGGTGATTGCTACTGCAAGCGCATTTGTTGGTGAAGGATGTTTTGAGAACCTGAGTTTGAGATAGTCACGACTGTGAGTGTATCTCCCCCTCCCACGCAGCAGCTGGAACTCTTTTGAACTTTGCCCCAGACGAAGCCGCTGGCTCTCTGTCACTTTCCTTCACTCTTGCTGTTCCTTGTGCTGACGAGCTGTTCTTTCTGCTGACAGAGTTAAGTGACAAATGCATCATCCGCCATGACATCAGCAGGACACAGGGAGGCTTTAGCACATGAATAACACTGCTAATGTATAATGTTGTTATTGTTCATTACAAGCTGATGTAGAACTGTGTTAATGATCACATGGGTGATGAGGGGAAGATACGTGAGGTCACCCAGGGTTTCATTCAAATCACATGCTAATATGGCTAACAAGGAATAGAAGCTAGTACTGATCAATTAGCGCGGCTTAATTTGTATAATGCTAATCAGAAGGAATTTACTTTCATTCCTTCAGAGCCTGCAAGTAACAAAGTACAAGTACATTTTTACTGTACCTAAGTAGTATTTTTAGGGTACCTGAACTTAAGTATTTCTGGCACTTAATAGTCTTACTACAGTCAGACAATTCTATTCAGGCACCTAATAAATTGCAAATCAGAACCCCACTGGATGTGAAACATGGAGAAGGAGGAGGGGGGTAGCGCAGTGAACCTGTGATTGGCTACATTCATGGCTTAGAGGCCCCCAGTAGTGAGTGTAAACAGATGAGATAATGGATCCCAAAACAGTGACGGTGTCAAGTCAGTGCTTAATATAGACAATGCGTCTGACAGAAACTTGCGCCGGTGTCTTACTCTTACTGGAGTGGGTGCTTAGGAGAGTAGGGAGAAATCCCGGGGAGCGGTAGTGTTCTGGGCTACTACCTGTAAGCTAATGCATAAACTCACGTACATACGCACAATAAAGCTTAATCTACAAATAATACACTAGAGTTTATATCTGTAATTTAGGGGTTAAACCAGCGACCCCCATCTCTAGCAATACGGTCCAGGTTTGTTAAGTGTAATAGAGACTTGTATAAAAGACTAGATGAAATTGTAGTTAGCTTTCATTCTGGTTCCACCTTAAATTATGTAGCAGTGACATTCAGACCAGTGTAACTGTAGGACTTTTTAAGGTGTAATGGAAATTTAAATAGGAAGCTTAATTCAGGCTCTAGTGATTAGTGAATCAGATTCATTCCGACTCTGGCCAACATTATCCAGTTAGGTCCAGCACCAACATCAGTGCTCTACAGAGTTCCTCTACAGGTAATGATTACAGGTAAGATGTGTTAAAGTCACATAAACATGTTTCATGCCAGCCGGGCAGTGTTTGCCTACAGTGATTAGATGATTACATCATGAAAAATCAGATGATAGTCTGATTTAACTTGTCCTCCTCATTGGGTCTGTCCACTGTGACAGTAAGCTGTGTTTTTAGTTTGCACATCTAGAACTTTGTGGGTTTAACTGTCTGATTTTATCTTAGTTTTGGGTTTTTCACTGGACAGAGGTGTCTGTCGTAAGCGGCTGTTTATTTTATGTGCAAATCCAGCTTTCTGATTGGTTGCTATTGTTTGGTATCAGGGTGGAAGTGGGTGTTGGAATATGTAGGGTGTGGACTGCACTGCTGTTAACTGCTGTTATAAACTGGACATTAGCAGTGTGTGTAGAGTTTGGGCTAGGCTGGTCTATATCATGTAACTCCTGGTCTGAAAACAAATCCCACTTCGGCCCTGGCCTTGCTTGAAGGAATTATTTGATTTGATGTTGGTATTGACTGCTGTTTTTTTTCTTAGAAGCAATTCCAACAATGTCCATTTCAAATTCTTGTAAAGGAAATCAAACATGCAAATGTGTGCGCAATTTTATGAATGTGCGGCTCTGACCCTCAGTAATAAGACAGCGATCAGAAACCATTTTTAAAGAAATACTTTTACTTTTTTACTTTAATCACATTTTTCTTTGTGTACTTTTATACTTCTCCTTGAGTAAATATGTAAGTGGTACTTCTACTTTTACTCAAGTACTGGAGTATACTTATGCAAGCAACTTATATATTATTGCCACCTCTGCAACATTAATATTTGACTGACATTTTTGTTAAATTTGTATAAACATAGATAAGCCAGTCTTATATCTTCTGTACTTTAACTTAATTGCAGTGTTGGTGGTCCAAAATAACGTCTTATTCCTGTGCAGTAATGTGATCATTGTTTCCTGTAACAAAGTAACTTTCACCGTATAAATTCTTGTAATCAGATTACAGTTACTGATGTTATATATGCAATGTTAATTACTCGAGATGCATTTAAAACATACATTTACTTTTTATTGATTATTTCTGCATGTCATTTTGCATAATTTGCATTCAAAATCAGGGATGATGGCGTGCCTTTTAAATTACTGTGATACTTGTTCAAAAAGAGCACTTCTCTTTCTGAATACTCAGTTTGAGCTCCTGTGTTGTTAAGCCCCCCACCTCCCGTTGTTCAACCATCAGAGCAGTTGAAAGCAGTAGAGGCATCTTTCCACAAGTGCCCCCTTCACATGAGGGCAATAAGGATTGTGTTACGAGATGACATCATCTTGTAACAGAGAAAAAGGCTGATATTTCCAGTAAGGCAGCTGAGTAAAGTGGTTTCCTCTGGCATGTACAGTACACATAGACCATTTACATTCACAATATTTCCTTGAATTATTCAGAGCACTTGCAGTTAAACAATCCTGAAATCTAAGGGTGCCACTGCCTGTGTTCCTGGTCTGTATTTTAGAGAGTAAGACAGAAGAGCAGAACATCGACTTATTAGGGAAAAAAAGTCATTTGCCTTGGATTTCTTTTTCAGTAACGTCCCCAACACTGCTGAACTGTACTGATATTGGTAATTGGAAATAAACACCAAAAACATAAAGCTCCTCAATTAAACAGCCTGTGTATGAGAGTGTGCATGTGTAGTGATTGCATTAAGGCTAGCATGCACCCAGGGAAGAGTACAGCTGATATGGATGACTCACTCTCCCTCTGTTGCCACACTCCTATTTTTGGAGTTGTATCTCCAGGCTTTTAGACAAACAGCTAAAAAAGAGCGAGGCGCAGAGCGAGGCATGGAGTCGGCCGCAGCACAACTTCTCTCTTAGCATTACAAAAGACACACCACTAACGTCACGCATTTATGCGGTGTTGATGTCACATATTGGCGTAAGGCGTTGCTTAAAATCCACTGAGCAATATTGGAAACTGCCCGTGGCCACCACGCTCTACATTATGCACACTCCATCGCTGAACTGCTTTTCCATTAAGCCGTGATTCAGATGTCATGTTATTTATTAGGAGACGAATGACATTATGTGCACATTTTGGTTGGAAGTATGTTTTGTAAGACTAACAGAGGCTCCCCATTGAAGCCTGGAATGTGGGCAAGTATTTACGGGTAAACACACGCCGCGGTAGATAGATATGCATTTCGGCTTAATCAGTAACTGCCTCAGTAATGTAAGCAGCTGATTAAAGTCTACCTGTACAGCATAGAAGGAGGGCTTCAGTGCACTTAGCCTGCAATGTCATGCCACTGAAGGTGATGGGAGATACCCCAGGGAGTGCACTGCTTATCACTAAGCTCCATTTATGGATTTGTTGTGAAAGTTTATCACCCTCTCTGGTTGGACCTCTACATTTCTATTACAGACATATAAGGCCAGGCTTTATGGAAGAGGCCTCATACAATGGAAATGCATTCCATATTTTCACGAGCCAAGTCAAACAGCAGGGAGGCTGAGTCTTCAGCTGTGAGCGTTTGTTGAGAGAAAGAAGAGAAAACATGGCTGATAATGCCCTATAAATTACATACAGATGTTGTTATTATTAGCAAACCATCTGGTGAAACTTAGCCAACTATCAAGAGCTCTAGAGTTAGGGATAGGACTAGGTTTAGGTTTTGGGTTGAGGTTATGGTTTGGTTAAGGCTTGGTGTTGCATCCCACATCTTGTATTTTGATTAGTGTTTTCCCCTGAAGTCCACATATAATGTTCGTTTATGTACCAACACAATCATAATTCATCTTTAAATGACCATTTTCCATCCACCCTCTGATCATCACATAAATTAAACAGGCTGTTTTTTTGATACTTTGCATATATCATAATACTATATATTAGCTCTGTTGGAACAAAACCTCACATCCACATAAAAGCGATTTTACGGAAGATGATAGAAACACCTTAACTTTTAACGAAAATTAATATAACAAGATTTCTTTACCAGGTATTTTTCTTTAATCGCTAGAGGTCTGTTAAACATGAAATTCTAACACAATGCAAATGTAATGGTTTTCATATCATGCAAAGGAAGGAAAAAAAGGAAAAGGTACAAGGTTTTCGGGCTATAGTGACGATATGTAAATGAGCACTGTTCTGATTGGAAGTCTTGTATTGTTCCTAATTCAAAAAGCATTCCAGGCTAAAACAGTCCTTTGGGGTGAATAGACTGGGCCTACGTTATGTAGCCTGTAGAGGTGGATATATGCAAATGTGTTGGTTTTCATAACATCATAAAAACAGCAAATTCAAAACTAGCTCTCTTTGCAGTATAGTTTCCATGTATGCACTGTAAATGTCTTTAAACTTTGGTAATATTTACATGCTACATCAAACTTTCCCAGAAAAGTTATCAAATTTGGTTTTTCGACTATACAGATCATTTAATAGAATCTGCTGCATCCAACCGAATGTTCAGTTCCATTTGATGGTTATTTGAGTGTTAGTGAAAGACACAGTCAGCATCTACAAAGCATCTACAGCGGGCTCTCAATATAACCTTGATTTTTTATATCACTTAGAAACACCAGCTGCCCTCTACATTTGTATACATTGCATGGCAAATAGACCAAAATGACACATTTTTTCCTTATCCTGTAAAGTTACAGTGTTGGCGATATAAGATAATGTTACGGCAGTAATGATAAGTAAGACGGTTTGTTGGGCATTCCCCTCCCTTTAAACTTTGCACAACTTTTGTTGACCTTATCTGAGCGAGACAGTGCTCACAGCTCACGGCGACACTTTATACACTCTCCCTGACCTTGAAAGGGATCTACAGCCTCTTACCCTGGCCAATCCTGAAGTAGTCCATTATCACAGCGCAGTGCTGGCGGGCAGGAGGGCGAAGGAATTCAGCACAATTATCTGATAGTAAAGCGATAGGCCAGATAATCAACTTAAGACAGTTAACGCATTGACTCACAGTGGCAGTCCTGACTTTGCCTCAGTCTCACACACACACACTTACCCCACCTCCCCCACCCACAGCCCTAATGTCCCCACACACACATGTTTATTTTTATGGAATGGCCAAATGCAGGTACAGGCAAATATCAGCCATTACTGGGAACAGACAAAAAACAAGCAAAATAAACAAGGAGGCTGCTTGTACTGGACTGACCAACCCAGAGTCCAGACCTCAACATCACTGGATGTGACTGGGATTGTGAGTGCTGCGTGTCTACTTTATATGTATGTTTCAGTTCAAAACAAGAAGGAAAAAAGCCAAAAGGCCGGAACCATGATGCTGCAGCTGATAATGTAGGCTGGCCGTGTGTTCTCTGATTGTCCTAAAGATTTTTTGTGCTGAAAACATAAAAACAAACACATAACAAACACACCCCCTCCTCCCACATTCTCTCTACCGCACCTCATCTTCAGGCATGTGACATGGTGATATGACTGGCAGCCGGCCTGAGGGCAACAGGTCTGGAGAGAGAGAGAGAGAGAAGGAAAGAGAGACAGGCAGAGTGAGAGAGAGAGAGAGCTAATTTCATAGACTGAGCTAGCCACTGACCTTCACAAGTCACTGGCTTTCCTTTCAGGGAGCAGTAGGGCTGCCTGCTGCCGCGGCACACTGCTGGACTATAAGTAGAAGTTAGATCGTATTGTTAACCAAGCTTAGCAGATAAAGCTCCCTCCCCCGCGCATTATCTTTCTTAGCCAATGTTTATTGAGTAGAACGTGATACGGCCTGTGTGCATGTGCCTGCAGAAAATAGAGCAGCCCGCTCCAGTGTCACGGGTGGTGGAGGCGGGCCCGCATGCCAAAGCCTCTTTAACATTGAGGATCAAGGTAACGAGGTTTCATTTCAGCAATACAGCTCAACTCACCCGCATTGACGAAAGGCAGAGACAGCCTTTATTTTGCTCAGGTGTTAATAAATATGTCTGTGTGTATATATGTGTTCAGCACGAAGAAGAAAAGCCTAAATATAACAGGGACATAAACAGAAGCCTCAGCAACTACATTTAAGTTTGTCTTTGCCTCCATTCATTGCGGAAGACTTGACCACCAGCAGCTTCTTAATCAGTTCTATCAAAACATATACTATAATGTCAGCACAGACTAAGACTCCGGGGATGCTGTAATTCTGCTGTGAGAAGTGCTCTTTTATCAAACCACCAGCAGAAAGGCACATGCAAAGCACTGAACTCGCAGTGGAGGTCACCAACTGATAGTGGCCCCATCCACCACCCCACACACATAAATCCCCCAAAACTAGACCCACATCCTGACACAAAGTAACACAATAGACACATACCACACACCTTCAACTGACAAACATCAACATAAACTGTCCCTTCTCCAGAGGGGACGCACCTCCCACCATCCTCCTGGTGTTTTTGAACACTGTGTCCTCTGACTGTCCGTTCTTTTAGAGACCTTCACACTGGAGGCTGAGGTGTACAAAAATTCCAGCAGCACTGCTGTGTCTGATCCACTCACATTAGCACAACACACACTAACACACCACCACCATGTCAGTATCACTGCAGTGCTGAGAATCACCCACATAATACCTGCTCTGTGGTGGTCCTGTGGGGGTCCTGACCATTGAAGAGCAGGGTGAAAGGGGGTAAGAAAGTATACAGAGAAACAGGTGAACTGCAGTGTGTAAGTATAGATAGAAAGTGCTCCTACGTGGTATGTAGAAGTGTAGATACAAAGGATTTACCTAATGAAGTAGCCAGTGAACATATGTATATGTGTGTGTGTGTGTGTGTGTGTGTGTGTGTGTGTGTGTATACTTCACAAGCTTTAAATGATTAGAAGGAAGCTACAAAAAAATAACTAAAATAATGATAGTTATAGTTTAACATTAACAGTGTATCTATTTCTTACAATATTTAATAGGTAAAGGTTTAAATTTAAAAGAATTAATATTTGATATGTGTATAAATTGTTATTTTTGCATATGAACTTACTGAAATGATTCATATGAAAACTGGACTTGCTTGAAGTTCCAAAATATCATTTCTTACATTTTCCCTTTCTACTATGGTAATCTTTTCCTATAAACAGATACATGTTGAGACAGTTCATGGGGAACAGGAGACAGCAAATTTAATCTAATGTGACATGACATCAAGGTTTTGTGCGGTTACATGTACAGTAGTGACATCAAAAAGAAAAAAAAGCATTATGTAACTTATTCATTTTGTCAGAGGGTCATTTCAGGCTGTGCTTTCATGCTCCACAATGGGCCTTTCTGAAAGGCGGGCAATCCTCTTGCTTGCGTAGGACTGCGTGGCTGCTGCGGCTGTTGGCCAGTCGCTCCTCAAATAAGGATTCCGCAAAGACCTGAGGCAACCGGTTCGTTGTGCTTGAGTAGAATTAATCTCAGACAAAGCCACATTATGGGGTGCTGGAATTGAATTTTCGCGGCATGGCATATTTCAGGAAGTTTGCTTGAACATAATTCAAAAACAGATGTCACGTATATGAAGTGGACCTTATATGATGTGTCAATGACACGTCACTAAAGCACCTTTCAAATACGTCTGTATGGACTGTGTGTTGTGCCTGCTCGCTTGGCGTGTGGACGCAGGAGGTGGAGTGATTAATAGCCAGTTTTGCATTTAGATTGGATTCGGGCTGAACTCTCGTCCATGTCGGCATTTCACGTCAAAGTCGTTCCATTACAGGCCATGCTTTTTGAGCTTTATCACCCAGTGTGGGGAGATATTACATAAGGCAATCCCAGTAATGCATCCCGAGCGGAGGATTTACAGGGTCCGGACAAAAGGGAGGGTGAAGGGTGGGGGTTATTCAACCCTGGCCTGCAGGCTGTGACCTCTCATTGACCTGAGAGAAGCTCTTACATACAGAGCGCAGCAATAGGGAGGGGAAATATGCCTCATTACAGCATCTGCGTAATGCAAGGTTAGAAAAAGAACAGATAAATGCTTGTTGGAGTTTTGTATGGTTGTTTGTTTTACAGATTTGAGCCAATTCTGAGGCTCCCACAGGCTCCCAAACATTTACATAGCACTGTATAGCAAGGACAAGTACTTTACATATCAGTCAAATATATGAATTGAAATTTGTCTGTATATTCATTACATTTATCCTCTGGACAAAAGTGGCGCGTGGGCGAGGCACATTCATTTGTTACTGGTATTAAACCCTGCTCATTCTGCTTTTATTTATTTATTTATCTGAAAGAAAAATCACATATTATCATGGCACAAATGCCATTAGCAGGAATAATTTATTCTTGTTCCACTTCTGCCATGCCAGTGATAAAAGCCCTGCACTCCCTGCATTGAGTCATAGAGGAATGTCATGTGAAGCACAAATTACGACTGCCATATCTTTATGACATGGAGCACGGAGTTTATTATATTGAAGCCATTCTCCTCTCACAGAAATGATGTGCTTGAATTAAAGTGAGCTTGCGGGTCCTAGCTGAGAGCCCACAGCCTCAGTACTGCTCACAAAAGCCTGTAATGTCTTCTTTATCCATCACCACAATGGTCCAGCTCTAGAGGAAGCCTCACTGCACTCTGGGAATCTGCATTATTTACCTCTTTAACTATACATTCACAATTGTAAGTGAAATCAAATTTATTTATATAGCACTTTTTACCACAAACGTTGTCATAACAGAAAATTAGGGTCCATGCCACCAATGAGCAAGCCAAAGGCGACAGCGGCAAGGAAAAACTGCCTCAGAGCAAGAGGAAGAAACTTTGAGAGGAACCAAGACTGAAAAAGGGAACCCATCCTTTTCAGGTCGACCCCAGATAGCAACAAACACAAAATGGATCACAGTTATAGGCAGTACTGAATAAGAACTGTTAGTAAGTGTTAGATGGAAGACAATGATAGTCTAAATAGGAGAAGTGTTGAGTATTTTTGAGGCAGAGGAAGAAATGTCTAATTAGTCTGTGATTAAACAGTATGATCATCAGATGGGTGTGCGGGATGCAGGTGAAGCCCCCTCACAGCACAAAACAAGGAGAAGCTTCATGGCAGGCAAACTGGTCAGCAGGAAAGCAGTTGTCTTCTTAAAAGGGATAAATGTGAATATTATTTCATGGATCTTGTCTGGGTCACATTTTGATGCAGGTGTAAACTTTGCCGGTTTGTTCTGACCAGCGATCATATTATACTGCCAGAAAAGAACATATAACAACAACAATAAAAATCTACCCAACAGCCTACTCTTTACGTCTTCAGTGCATATTTCTTACTTGGACTAGAAATTGCAATAACCTCTTTAAAAGCATCTAGGCCTGCGGCGGTTAGGTCCATCAGTCAGCTAGTTATTCTGGAGAAGGATGCAAATGAATATGGAAATAACTAGAGGTGAACACTTTTGCCTTTAAGCTACTGAGTCAGAGTTCCAGTGTGTCATACACCATTCAAAACCTGAGCAGATTACTGGTGTAACTAACGTAACTAATGTAACGCCTCACAGGGTGCTGTGAACTGTACTGTTAAATGATTAAATCTGTAACCAAATCCAAAGGTTACTGTATTAAAGTAATATGGTCTGTTTTCTTTTCATGGCTTGTCTTTTCAGTGTTATTTAACTAAAAAAATACAATAGATAAACAATTACAAGACATCTGTAAACAAGACAAACAGGCAAACTTAGTTCTTATAGGTGCCATATGCTCACTGGCCACTTTATAAGGTACCTTGTGTCTACTCTGACTGTGCATACTGTCTCTATATGGATCATTCTACTGAATTGGTTCAAACACACATTAAAATCATTTAGATTTCATTGTGACCATATACCTTAATGTTGTACATGACCAGTGAACACTATTTTTCATTTGAAGTATTGGAAATGTGCATATTACTAGGATGTTTGTAACTCAGTAAAGTTTGAGCAGCTTTTGGAAAGACATGGGATATGTGATGAGGCACAGGACAAACTTTTTATCACAGGCTGATGAGACATAACCATCTAATCAGCTTTGCTGTCACTGTGACAAGAGACTTTGGTGCAGTGAGTTCAGTTGACCTGCGAAACTTCACAAAATAGCTAACAGGAGCTGGATAAAATATTGGCCTGATTTTCTGCCATTGTTGTTTGCTGTGCAAGAATGGGTTTAATGTAATCCAGCTATCAATCAAATTCTTTAAATTACATATCTTCCAATAATTACACCATTTTTAAAGATTCTTCTTCTTGTCTTGTACACATATGGAGATGGCTGTGTCTCATTTATACTATTAGCTACATTGTCCCCACAACTATCAGTGGTACTGCACTGTTTCTGAACAAAGACAGACAAAATGCAGAGTACGGACAAAAGGCTCCGTCCATATGTGTAAAGGTATTTGACGTTGAGCATAAATGGGCCTTTAGTTCTGCTTAAATAGTCCAGCTTTCTGTAGCACAGCATGGAGATTCATTTTTACCTTCTTCTGTACTTAGTAAAAGCCAATGGACAGATGCCGGACACATTTATAATGGAAGCTAGTGAGCAGCAGCTTTAGCATCCTCTTACTGGCTTATAAAATAAGTCTGCTCTGAGTCAATGGGTTGTCTGTTCTTTTCTGAAAACAGGGACATGCATCAAAACTATTGTCCCTGGTAATTGACCATGTGCCATAGATGTGGCAAACAGGAACGAGGCTGAAAAATGCTGGAGAATTGGGAAGCTTTCCCAGCCACAAGACACTCGGTCCAACACAGCAGCTCATTAGTAAGTTCTGTGTTGAATCAGGTGGCCATATTTTTTAAGCTTGGATAATCAGTCCAACATACAGTAGTTTTCAACTTGTGTTAACCTTATAGTTAAACAGCCCGAGCCATCAATTTGTTTTTCACGTTGAAATCATAATCACTTTTGTTCATGTTTTTCCACACATCCTGATGTTTGTCTCACCACAGTCAAAATAAATATATATATATAGATTCTAAAACACTGCGACACATACCAACAAACACTCAGACATACTCACTTACACTCAGGACTAGGACTATGGGTTGTGTTTTCTAAAGAAGGGGTCGCTGAAGGCATGCCAGTCCGTGGGGAAATAGCTGTCTCTATAAATAGTGCCTGATGTGTTTGTGATGCAGCTCTTTCCATGTTTGGGGGCCCTGGGGGAGCTGGATGAGAAAAGCCAGGTTACGCACAGCACCACAACAGGAACAGATGACAAAAGAGACATGGAGGGAACAAGAGCACTGAAAAAGGAATTCATGACTCCCTGCCACCTCTGTAGGAGCTGCTACAGTGAAACAGCACTGAAAATATATTGATAATTATTTATTTTTTTATTTGCATTTAAATGATAACTGTTTGTGTCATATCAATCTCAACTCATACATGCAGAATAAACATTTCTACGTCTTATGGGAATTTTATTTGTTTTTATATATTGTGTGGCTTGTGCTGTGTGAAGCTGTTGGCAAATTTCCAATCCATCAATCCGTCTAAAAATAACGCTTAATGGACATTATAAAATGTTTTACAGTGAGTATGTCACCCTGCCATGGACTGGCAGCCTGTCCAGGGTGTTTCCTGTCTCCGGCCCATTGAATGCCAGGGTAGGCTCAAGAATCCCCCACAACCCAGAGGGATAAAGCGGTTCAGAAGATAAGTGAATGAGTTAATGAGTAATCACTAGTTATTCTCAGAGGTAATATTCAGTAGCATTCATGAGTATAGTAACACGAATAATCAACAGTATTAAATGAAGCTTTTGAGCTCAAGGCTCAGTAATCAGTTATTTATTCAGTAGGTACTTTAAATTATTCTGTAATCACTGTCTAACTACTATGTAGTGTTTGAGACTGACGTAGGTTTGAGAGTGAGGAATTAACATTATGGGCTTTATAGGGTTAACAAGCTTAAGACCACATGTATATCACATATGACCAGATTTGTATTCTTGTTCAACGAAATGGAAGCACCATCTGGACATCTGAAAGGTCATTAATGTAAAGGAATTGCTCTGTTCTCCAAAGACAAGGGGCACTTAGGGCCACTGTAATGGCCTCAGTGCTGACCACCTCGCGGCATCTATCAAGGCCTATTTACATGTGAGCAAGGACAGGACCAGCTCTCCGCTCAGTGAGTAAAGCTGCCCGGGGTGACAGGACAATATGCAGGCCAGGGCATGTTGATTTCTACAACACTATTCCAACCAGATTAGTTCATACCGAGGCACGCTGTGCTACACAGTTTGTAATGGTTTTGACTGGCTATTTCATACAGTGAATGGTATGTGTGTATTTTCCCCAAATGACATCAGAAAGTATGTTTTCAGTAGTAGTCATTTCCATTACTGCCTTTAAACAAGACAAAGTAAGTTATGCTGATACTACTGCTGAGAAACTAGCTTGTAGAAACAGTCTAAATACAGCTGCATCGAAATCAAAGCTCTATGAAATAAATGTAAAGCTTGCAGAGTCATATCTGAATGAAAATCAACACAGTCAGCCCTACAAGGTAACACATGCATGCACAAGCTTCATAGAAGGAGAAATATTTCTGCGATAATTTGTTTTTTCAGTGCATTGTGCATAGCTAATATACAGCGAAGTCTGTGTCTGTTATGTGATGGTAAGATGGTAGGACACATTACCCACATTATCCAGTAGACACCGTAACAACATGGTAAATGCACAGAGCTGGCTCTAGCCTTTTCAGGGCCTACCCGTCTTGCTAGCTGAAAAGGGGAGCAAACTCAAAAACAATGATTACCACAAACTGTCTGAATGATAAATATGATAATATGACAAATGATAAATATATAACTGGTAATTTTGAGTATTGCTGACGAGTGGGTGCTTATTTGGGGTTCTAGTGATTTACAATTTATACAAATAACCTTCTCAATAGTGGTCTGTCTCTCTACCCAGCTAACGTTAAGGTTAGAACATTAAGCTGAAGATTCTAACCCTGACAGTGGTTGATTTTGTACCAGTATAAATGCTTTACTTTCTACATATTTAGGAAGTATGATTTATTTCTTCCCTCTTTGGTGACTCCTTCTTAAGTTTCATGTAACTGGCTGTTTGCATAACAGCCCCCCCACACACACACACACTCCAGCATCTTAGACAACATAGTGTTATAGTAATAAGCCAGAAATTCTTAGGGGTCCACCTGGCAGCTGCAGAGCCGTAATGTCACTTATTAGGTATGCATATGCAAAAGGAACAGAACTGAATAACAATAACATCTTACATGGTAGTGTCTAAGTACTCTAAATTTAATGTACGAATAATAAACTTTATTTGTACATGTTTTCTTTACATGAAATGCACCCCAAAGTGAAAATTCAGAAAATTCAACTAGAGGGAATAAAGAAAATGGTCAGTACCGAAGGAGTACCATATTCAGAGAATTACAGAAGGTAATTCTGCTAGACACTGCCAGTACAGACACTGCATGGCTTAGAACCACAAATCTAGTCAGTAATCATTAAGATCACAGGTAAAATGAATAAATCTTCACAGGTAAAATGAATCCAG